>CM061040.1:23853860-24430235 GCA_030762985.1 Adelphocoris suturalis | reverse complement strand
GAGAGAGAGAGAGTGGCCTTTTTGCGCAGATAGTGGACTATAGATACTCACTAATCGAATTCAAGGCTTTTTTCTTCCTTTTCTTCTTCTTCTTTCTCAGTTGAATACTTATATATTTTTATGTTGGACAACATTCAATTAACGTATTAGCGTGGTGATCTTTTCACGATCTGCCCATGATAGTGTTGGACACTATCCATACTACAGAATGCTCCGTCTTTTCCTCCCAAACTTCTAAACTTTCGCCTGGTGAAGCGCACCCTAAGGTTGTTGGATCTTGATCTTGATTCTTGTCCAGCCATGTACTCGGGCGTATGGATTCTGCCACTTATTGCTCAACGAGTACGTCAGCCTCTTGAAAGATGTTGCAAAATCTTTAAGCCGTGACCCATCACAAAAACTTTAAAGGAACCTCGCAAATCTTCCGCGGCCTGGTCGTATTTTACATGCTTTTCTGGGCTGCCCTTCTGGATGTTGTTTCTCAGTTTCGGGAACAGCAAGAGGTACCATCTGAATTAAATACGCGTGTATGAAAGAACGCGGTCGTGTATCAAAGAGCCCATACCCCATAGATCTTGATGTCCGCTATGAGGGTAGGGGATGACCCGCCTGCCTCACGCAAAACTGGCTCTGTCGTGACTTCTCCTTAAGGTAACTAACTCTCCGAGTTTGGCACGCGCATCACAAAAATGGTCCATCTTAATGCGTCACTCTTCATTATGCCTCCTCTCTTACATTTTAATGCATGATTGACGGTAACTTCTGCCTCACATCCATCTCAAGTATGTGGAAGACTTTCGGGAAGCTGACTATATCTAAGAGATTAAGCGTCTCGAAACTAGTTTGCTGTCAGATCTTGTCCATCGGCAGCTGTAGGGAGTATTTACAGCCATTGGGAAGATGTCTTAACTCGCTAAAGAATTATCTCATGCAGATCAGCTGCGAACTCAGCAGATGAGATGGGTTTGGGAGCGGTTGGTGTTGCTTGGTCGCACCACAACAACTGCTGCCTGACAAAGTTCAGGTCAGTAGCAGTGCGGGTGACCTCCCAGCTCGAGCCCCTAAGGGCAAGCAGGTGCTGGCGGCATAAAGTTGGAATGCTGGCAGAAAGAGAGAAAATGCCGAGCCCAGCGTCCTTGACCGGTGCTTGGATGTAAGCACTTGGGACTCCAGGTGGAAAGCCTAGCCAAGAGCACACAGCAGAGCTAACTTTACGATTTAACTCAAGCAGCCTCCCGGCAGTAAGCCTGCCAAAGACTAACCCATAGGTTAGCTTTGGAAGTAAGTACGTGCGAAGGAGGCGCAGCTTCTGCTGTGGCTACAATGGAGCCTTATTGACACGAGCTAATGCTCCACCAAGGTCCACACAGCTTGAGGCTACAGTGGCCATACCCATGAAGTCGGCTCCAAGGTACCACCAGACCTCCAACATGGATCCGGCGGAGATGGGTGTCTGTCAAACCACTCCTCATCCACCACCTTCACCTTATGTTGGCGGCCCGACGGGACCATAGAGACCGAACCACACTTAGATGGGTTGACCATTAGACCACACCCTGCTAGCTGCTCAGCAAAGGCGTTGAGGGCGACCTGCAAGCCCTCGCGGGTTTCTGCGAGTAGGATCATATCATCAGCAAAAGCCAATGCACCTACTCGCACCCCCCGGGCGAGATCAAACCCCATTTCATCCAGCAGCTCACCCAAGGCTGTATCCACTACCAGGTTGAAGAGGAGTTGGAGTAGAGGATCCCTCTGGCATACCCCGTGTCCAGTGACAATATCCCTTGACATCTCGCCTCCTGCTCCAGGACCGTCGCGCCTTTGCGATACAGACAGGCAAAATACTCAATTAGGCGATCAGGTGCCCCGAAACCACGAAGGCAATCGGTCAGGGCACAATGGCTTACAGTGTCAAAGGCCTTAGCGACGTCCAGAGCAGTAATATGGAGCAGCTGCCGTTCCGTAATACGGGCCAGCGAAATGACAATTTTGGAGAACTGTTAGGCAGCTTTCACACTGGTTAGACACGAGATACCAGACAACACACCAGTAGACACGCGACACACTTCTTCCAAATCCAACCCATTGAAATGTATGAGAGCTTTCACACTGAAGAGACACGTGCTTCATGTCTTCTTGAAACATGAAACAAGTGTCTGAAGAGATCCGACAGGTTGGAATTCGGGGCAGGTCTCATGGCATTGTGGGTTAGTATTATCTGCAATGGCAAGCGTCCCTGGGTTCCAGGCTCCCAAAACACGCGGTTCTAGTCGATTTGTGTGATTCACATTTTTCAGTTAGTGTCCAGCACTTCGCTTCCATAAACAGAGTGTTGTTCCTCGTACCTCGTTTCCTTCGCTGCCTCTTTTTTTCGCGTTTTGACGATGTTGCCGGACACAGAACAATTCAATATCATATTCGTCAAGGCGATAGAAGAATATCGGGCGTTGTATGATGTGACAGCAGCAGAATATTCAAAGAAGGAGGAGCAAGATAAATCATGGAAGTCGGTGGCCCAACAATTTAATTCAACCATTTTGAGTGATAACACTATCGACAAGAGGGCTGACTTGATTAAATACAAAAAGCACATGTCTCTTGTGTGTGAAATGACTTGTCTTATGTTTCAAGTCGAGTGTCTACTGGTCTGATGTCTCGTGTCTAACCAATGTGAAAGCCGCCTTAGGTCCTCCGCTGTGCCATCCACTGGCCGAAATGCTCTCTGGACGTCACCTACGACACCAGCCACTTGGATGCGAGATGCCAGAATCTTTTGAAAGTGACGGAAAACAACCGATGATATTGAAATCGGACGATAGCCTCCAGGCCGACTTCCTCTTTTCTTTGGGATGGAGATGGTTGGGCACGGGTTAACACTTCCGGGGGCCTTCCCGATAGAAGTAACTGGTTGAGGATGAGCAGCTTGATACTTTTTGGGTAACACACGTACACGCGCTCGCGTACACACACACACAAACATTGACGCCGTTGGATTTGTAAGTACCTATCGAATAGTATAGAAGATTTATTATTTTGATCACTCCATTGTTTCTATTCTGGTGTAATTGTAAGCTAGCAACGAAATTGTAATCATTAGCCAAAGGTGTGTAAATTTGATCATTGAAATTTACTTTCAACAAAAGAAAAAAGTTATTGGAAGTTGTCAAAATTGGTAATAATCAAATTTCAAACTTCAAATCTTAATTTTCCATCGGTATGTGGGGAAATCAAGAGTCTTCTCACGAAAGCAAGGATAACCCATGAAATCTCGATTTAATGGAGAAATGACGTGATCGTATGCAGGTGATCGTCATGCTGAGTGTTTTTCAATCCGTTGTGGTTGCAATAATGTTAGGTAAACACTAAAATATGCAGGTTTGTGTGATCGAAAACATTTTCACAATTTGATTACAGTATTGAATAGTGAACGTAGAAAACCGCCTAGTTATTACGTAATCTAATGTGCAGATTAGCAGAAAGTGAGAAGAATAGCTTCGGCTTGCGAGACTGGGCATTTAACTTCTGCTAATTTGGCTTTGTCTCATTTTGTTTTCTACTAAGTTAAGACTGTGTATATACACAGTGTGATGCCTGACTTATAATAGACCAGTAGTTTGTTCCCAGCTACCTATCTAATACGGAAATAAACCTTTGTGTAGCAATTTGCAGCGTTTTTGAAATGGATTTATGTCTTATTGCTGTGGATCTGAAAAAAAACGTTGCTCCTCACGAGAAATTTTCACGTTTTTGGATCATTTGCATTAGTACTTGACATTCAGATTTTCAACTAATAGTTTTGTTCTAATATCCTAATGCGCCTACTAGAACTGTGTGGTCAAAAGCATACCCCTTTAATCCTAAAAATTTGCCCATTCGTTGCTGAACGTGGTTTTGTAGTAAAAATGTTAACTCTTTAACTGGGAAAATTGTATGTCAAATGCTAATTTCCCCAATTCATGGAAAAACTACAAATCATGGATATTTTTTGGATCCTGTATTTTCTTATCCTCATTTCAATGGTTTCCAATGAAATGGTGAAAGTTGGTAATATTTGTTTCCACGCTAGAATACTCAGAATTTAACTGACTAAAGCCACTCGATCTATTTGTCCAATGGAGGCTACCTACCAAATTCAAAGTTTCTAGGATGAATAGGAGTGAAATTAGCTTTCTGAGCTAATCAGGACACAAACCTCCATTTCATTCGTATCTTAATGTTTCAGAAAGGTTCCCTATCGAATTTCACATTCCTAGGGTAACAAGGATAGATATTATCCAACTCAGCTGACCAAGTTGAAGTATTTATTTCATTCGCTTCCTATAATGACCCAGAGTGTCTCCCTATCCAATTTCTACTTTCTAGAGTGAAAAGAGTATAATTCACCTTACTAAATTAATCCTGAAAGCCCCAGCATTTCAGCCACCTTCTAATGTCAAAGAGAGTCTGACATTTAAATTTTAATTTTTCTAGAGTTAACAGGATACAATCTAGCTCATTCAGCTGATCCGGAAAGAGTTCATCATTCCAATCTTCTCTTTAGGTTCCAGGGAGTCTCTCTATCAAATTCCAACTTGCCATGGTGAGCAAGAGAGAATAATTCCTGTTATTTACTTTCGTTTCTAATTTATTAGCTACGTTTCTAGGAAATAACTCCAGATTGCTTAGCTATAATCTTTTAAAAAATGGGTCACTCAAATTGTCACCTGACTTCCACCTCCAGACCAGAAACATGTCGATGTTAACTATAATTTAGCAATTGCGCAAGTTGACCCTTAAGGTCTTACTTAAAATCTATGATAACTTTGTCTTGTCATCATTTCCATGACAACGTACTGATTTTCTTCGACAACTTAATGTTCTTGATGTTCTTTGAAATGTATTGGTCACCCTATCGGTCTTTTGACAAATCACGTTCTCCATAGTGAGTTCCGGTTATTTTTATGTCAAATAGCAAATACTCAGGGAGAACAGTGGTCTCGGTAACTGACTAAAGTAACCGAATGAATAAGTTGGAGTGAAAATTCAATTCTCCATAATAAGAGCCGTTTCGATCCATTTAAGAAGGTGAGCTATTTAGGTATCTGGAGATGGAAGATAAAGCTCAACATCCAATTTGCCAGAATATAATTCTCAGAAAGAAGAGGAAAAAGTAAGAATAAGGAATGAAGAACAAGAAAGAGAAAGCGGAGGAATAAGATTTATTTTGTTGCAAAACGATAAAAAAAAAAATTTATTGATCAATGGTTGATTATCATACGGGCAAGGTGTCCTTGATCTTAAAGCGTCGGAACTTCCGTAGGCAGGAGAGCTTTGTGTACGCGTGAGAAATCATACGAATTTTGCCCTGCAAATCAAAAATTTCACTTCCTTAAGTTACGTTTTACAGCTTGATGATCAATTTTGTTCCGTGTGTATCCATCTGTCTGATGTCCGATGTGAATGACCCACTGGTGGTTAGGGAGGATTCGTTTCAACGACTCTCCTGCCCTTTATTACGCTTCCTCACTCTGGAACAAAAAAACATGATCTTCATAACCACTGGGGCCCATTGGTACGTGGGGTGCTAGGGGAGGCGCTCTTCGTAACGCTCTTCCTCATGTTTATCAGTGAGCCCATTGCAATAAATACTATAGTTCCATAAGCAAAGCTGACGTGCCCACGTCTGGCAGACGCATCCCATACTAGCAAACGCTGCAATTGTTATAGATAGAAAGTGAAATGAAATGAAATGAAAATGTATTTATTTCTGAAAATATGACAAAAACAATTCACCTACAATAAAGTGGCCCAAGTATGCTTCTGAGGATTATCAGCGAATGACAGCAGAAGAGGCAGAGGCTGTGCATAATGGAGCACGTCTTATAAATGTATTTGGCAGCAACCTTTTCCCATGCACACGCTTACTGCCGTGGTAAGAAATAAGAGTGCTTTGTTGGTGGACCACTTTCCAAGATAGGGGTGGAGAGTAATCTCTGTAAGTGTGGCGTGAAGCCCAAAGCTACAGATCAAATTATTGAAAATATTTTTATTCTTGATGTGGACAGGACTTTTATGCTCTCGAAATAGTTATTCCTATCTCCCATCACTACAACCATTCAATTACGTTCCACAACGGTAGACAGAAGTTTGTCCATGCGTAAAATGAATTCATCAAAATTAGCTTGAATGGTTGGTCTGTCAACACAGCAAACTATAGGTTCGGAGACGACAAAACTGACAGCTGAGCTCTCACAAGATGATTCAATCGACAAGTTAGCGACTTTTGGGGTATCTCGAGATTGCAATCCAGTACCCACAAATTTGAGAAAACTTCCACATTTTCTAGTTTGTCGAAAGAAAGCAGATGCTAGGTAGAAACCGACCGGAGAATGGGGGACGGTCCCGTGGGGAGCAAAAGTGGAGGTGGTCTAGAAATAGTGCATCCCCCCCCCCCCCCCCCCCCGAAACATGTTTGTCAACATTGCTTTATTGTAGGCCGCATTTCAATTTCAACGGTGGGTTGTTAAACACATTGACATGCAGTAAAAGGAAGGCTATCCAAATTATAAATACGTTAAAAAGTTGTCTTCCAAACTCCGTTCACATTGAAGAAGAGCAGACAGTATAATAATGTGTGTTTCTGTAGAATTGTTGACACTCAAGTGACAAGATGTTTCCTGAAATCGACAATTACTTTTTCTGTGTATCGGTTTCTGTATTAATATAATAATATCGTCAACTAGCTAAATGTATTCTGTTCTAGTTGATTGAGTTCATCCCCCCGGGTGTTGGCTGGTATTACTCCTCTGATTTCAGCCTGGACAAGAGTCGGTTGACCATTTCAATTTGTACTCTCATGGGAGTAGGTTGGGCTCGAAAAGTTAACTCGGGAGTTGGTTGGGAATCCCCGTGGAGAGGATAGCGAAATCACCTCAGAATTATTACACCAGTGTTCAGTTAATCGCAATATTTTAATGTAAAGGCCGTTTAAAATACCACAATTTATTTCGTTAATTGTCCATTTAATTTTTTGATCGCTGGCCTGAAATAGGACAAAATGCTTGGGATGTATGATGGGAGATATTTTTTGTCAGGAATTAGTTTTACAGGTAGCATTTGACTCGGAGTCAATGCTTATTACAGTCGAAGTTGTGGACAAGTTTTTGGCGTAATGGATCGGCGAATCTGCTCACTGAATATTATCATATAATATTGTTCATGGGAATCATATTCACCTCAATAAAACAGGTATCAATTAGTTTGACAAAACTGAACTTGCTTTCCTATTTTAGCACGATTTTATTTATATCAGAAATTACAAATACAAGTATGGCAGGACTCAGATCAGCTTTGGAACCTCTGAAGCTAATTTCTTTCCTAATCAACTCACGGTACTGTAATTTGGATGGAACTCCTTTCGGACGCCCCGGAAACAATAACGTGGTACGGAGGCGCACCGATCAGCTGAGGGGCCTCTGATGCTTAATTTTTTCGAGATCTTGATTTTTGAATATGTCAGCCCATCAATGCTACCCATTAGGGTTGATAAAAATTGGTGCCAAGCTTCTAGGATCCACTAGACCTCAAATATGATGTTAAACCCTAGTTCCATCAACTTTGGTTCAGTAGTTTCGGGGAAAAGTTCCAGAAAGGCGGTAGGCGGACTGACAGATTTTTTTATTCGATTTTAGGATTCTACGCAACTTGAAGCGTTACCAACAAATTTTGATGGGGTTTGAAAGAAAATTCTTGGTCAATCACAATGGTTTATTATTGAAAATAATGAATGTTTATTATTGAAAAATAATAAGGCATCATCGTTAGCCGTTTAAGTTGGGAGCTGACCTTTTTTATACCAAGGCAATGATTCTTGGAAATTCAGGAAAAAATAGAAAAAAATAATTACTTCTATCCGTTATTTTGATTTGGTGAGTTTCAATTGAAATTACCCAACTATATTCTCTCTTTTGAAATAAAACTTCGCGAAGGTGTTTCAGTTCGAGATGTGGAGGCTATCCGCTGCTATCGATGCACTTCTCTGATTCAAGAGGATTGCGAATACATCTACTCGTTCTTCACCACTTACATAGCCATGGCGACAGAACTGGAGGAAGACTGCAGCACATACTATAACGCCTGCGTAACATACGTGTTCCCGTCAGACTCTTTTGATACAGGTGAAGATATATTAGAGTACGCTAGACCAAACGTGTTGTTCGTGAGGGAATATATATATATATATATATATATATATATATATATATATATATATATATATAGGGTGATACAAGTGATATACAGAGTGTTGTGTCTTGAATTTTCAGCTAAGTGAGTCTAGAGTGCGAATATGGTTTTGAACTGAAGGGTTCTGAAGTTAATCATTACGTGGATAGTGCGTGATCAAATAATTAGTGAACCTTGACTGAGTTTACTATCCCAGCTATTTAAGTCAATTTAGAAACGAGGCATATACCGTAGAAGACGATGCAATGACCGACTTGAGGACAGAGTGGAAACGTTCCATTTTTTCGTTTGATTGTGTGTGCCAGGCTGTTGTCCGTATTCTTGGGATCTCTATAAATTTTGTGAATGAAGTCACTTCCTCCAAATTGCAGGCCTTTATTTGTCGTCAGGTATCCGGGGGCAGCCATAGCAGGACTCTCAAGTGTTTATTTAAAGCGCGGACTACCGACTCGAAAGTGAGGGAACTGAGTTGCCGGCCAACCCGTATTGCGGTTGATGACCTCTTGACTTCCAAGAGAAGAAGTGAACCATCAATAACCATATGTATGTGTTCGAATCGAATGGAGTCTTTAAATTCATGTGGAGGTGGGTAGAGATGCATGGAAGGTTTGTGTAACGCTCATCATGACAGTTGGCGACCCAATTCCGTATGTTTGTGTTCATACGAGACCGTTATACTTTTCAGGGGATTATGTCTTGGGAAGCCCTTATTCTCGGATGGTGCATTGAATACAGAAAGTACTGAAACTTCAGTTCTTCCTAGATACAGGGTCTTGGTGGACCGGATATTATTGACTAACCACAGTTTGAAGACCGAACCGGGAATTCGAATTTTATTAGGTTTATCGTGGTCAATGGCATTTTTTCGGTTAGGGGGGGGGGATCTACATCTTCTTTTGGCCCCTTGGGCAATTTCTACTGGGTGAGGTATGATGTCATTTCTCCCATTTAGACTAAAGGCCGGGACAGTGCGTTCGCGATAGTATTATTGGAGATCAGAGTGCATATATCTGTTGCGTACATATATAGTAGTGGGCGGTTTGTGATCCATGGCAATGTAAAAGACCCCACTCTCGACAAAGTCACGAAAGTGGTGTATACTCTCGAAAATGGTGAAGGGGCTCATTTTGTCAAATGTCATACATATGACTTCTGTCATTTGTTAACTAGCCGCTCCGGCTCGCTTCGCTCGCCACGTATTTGTCAAGTCTGTTCGGCATTACGTTAATCGAAGCTCATCTCGTGGAGTCCGAATAATGTAATTATTCCTGTATTATGCAGTGGCATCTTCGGGGGCGTCATAAAATTGAGTGGGTTGGAAGTGAGATTACCCAGGACCCTGATGCGGGCGTGTTTATCGTAATGCAGGAGAAGTGGATTTTCCTCCTGCAGACGTTTCAGTAGACAGAATGTGTAGAACTAAATTGAAGTTGAGTCCGTAAAGGGCTGCATGACGATTAACAGGCTGATTTCTCCCTCTGTTAGTTTTGAAGCAATGGCCTGTTGAATGAGCAATCCCCGCATTAAATTATGTGGTTTTTCCAATATGTATACCACCACATTGAGTGGAATTTACTCGAGCAGTATGCTGTACATTCAATTTTGTAAGTTCTTGGGAGAGGAAAACTCGACTCCCGGTGGCATAAGTTCACACAGTTGGCAGCAAAAATAGTGATAACTGAGCAGTCCTAATGCTGACTCGCCCGGGGAGCGATTAAATTAGTGCGTGAGCATGTTGCCCAAATTTCGTAGTTTGCTGTAAGACAGGTACAGCGTCTCAGAGAAAACCTCTCGTGTGACAGAAATCAGTAGGAAAGGATGTGGTCACCATGAAGGGTCTTTTTTCTACTTGATTTCTGATTGGGGCGACATAGTAATAATGAATACGCGTTCGAATGATCTTGTGCCAGAATAGTTTTGGTGGGCAGCCACGTTCGATCAAATGATTCTTCTACGCTGATGTATAGGAAGTGAATTCGGATGGAGATACTGGATAATAGCATTTATGGTATGGGGTTGGTGGCTACCTAGGCTGAGAAGCCCCGGTCTTCGTCTCCCCCACTTCAACATCCGAGAATGTGATGGTTTTATATATACATATACATTTATATTAATTGCTATGCAATTCTTAGCAAGAATTGCATAGCAAATTATCCTCGTTTTCTACGCAGTAGAAAAGAGAAAAGATCCGGCGAGGCGCGAAGCGCCGAGTATATATATATATATATATATATATTGCTTTTTTCAGAAACCACGGTCAAATTCTACGTCCAAAGAGGATGCGGAACCATCCCAAAGGATAACGAGTGCAGGAGTATCGAGAGACATTTGGAAACCATGAACGTGAGAGATTTCAATTCGGATATAAACTGCCTCATGTGCAACACATCGCTTTGCAACAACCAGCCGGTAGATCGCGTCGGTAGTATTTGGTTGAATCGAGCTTCAATTTTTCAATCCAACGATCCTATGACCATCGCAGTACTGTTATATATAGCATATTTCCTGTGCAAGGCGTTGAACTCATGTTTTAAAATCTGAACGAGAACATTGGTATTATATTAATTTGGATGATGAATGAAATCCCTTTCTGCATCAACAATTTATTGATTCAAAGACTTGTGGATTGCACGGTACTTAACGGTAGTGGGTTGCAGGGTATGCGATGGGCACCAAGAAGCAGTACCTACTAATCCTTCCGCTGAGTGACTCAGTCTGGATTTCCTCCAAATTATGGATGAATAAACGATTCACTTTTCCTTCAAATAATAATATTTTTCCAAATATACTATGAAGTATCTTAATTTGGTAACAGGCTCATAACAAGGCTGACGTAGTTGTACATAAGAATCAAATGTCCCCTACTGGAACTCCGGAGGTAGCATTTGGAAGTTCAGAGGTAGTCTGGTTTGTGGTCTTCTCTTGGATTACAAGAAATCTGCAATGGTTCTCTGGAGTGCAAACTTTCCACACAGTCAGTGTCCTCAACTTATACCAGAACCCTTGTTAACCAAATGGTTGAAGCACGTATGGTAGCTCGTATTATCGACCAAGGGTCATTGGCCGAGTTCTGGATTACATGCCACAAAACTCCATAGCCGAGGACCATGAAAAAAGACGGCTTGTCATCATAATGGACGTCAACCCCATTTTCGCAGAATGGTCTGCAGATTAGGCGGGGAGGAACCACTGCCCAAAATCTTTGTAATTTCTTAATTTGGACAGTTTAAATAGGATTTGGTTTTTATTGGGTTTTGATAGCTTTCATTCCAACACTTTGGACGTAACCACCCGGGTTTATGTAATTTCATTCATTTCCACTCCGAGGTTTTAACTCATGGAATAAGAGAAAAGGAAGGCTCACTTCTGTGTTAAACCGTGAAACGCATGGATACTGCACACGATCGTGGCGGTACTATTACCATACTCCTCGGAGTTACTATAGTTCACCATAGAACTCACAAATGCGGTGGTCTAAATCAGAACCCCATAAAATAACCCTGGATATTTTCAAATTTGGTCCTCAGCCATAAATCTTTCAATTTCTTATTAGTTAATTAATTAAATACCTACCCAACTTATCTTGCCTACCTCTATTCCTTGCAAATTAATGTAGATTAATAATTCTTAAGTATTAACCCTTTCAGAAACTTTTTTATCACAAGCAAAAAAGCTATATGAACCTAAATACCAATGTTCGATAATGAGTGTTCGACAATAACCGAAGAATTCTTTCCCATACGTAATTTATCCACGTTTTGCTATCATATGTAATGGTCAAGGCTAAGGGAGAAGACCGACAGCACATAGCTCGCGATCCATATACATGGATAATGGAATATGACATCTCTGAACGGTGTATTAATGTGCTGCTGTCAGTTGTTTTCTTTTTCGGTTATTAAAGAATGAGATATTCCGAATTACTTCATCTGGAAGACACGAAAAAGGCAATCGGTCGTGCATTGGAGCCGCAAATCAAATCACCGCATTATCTTCTTTCTGATGGGGACTGTCACGAACTGGAGGTGATTTACATCTTGCTAGGTAACACAGATGAAGATATATTCTGCTGTTTCTTGCCTACTGATGATTGTTATAAAATTCATCTTTTTTCTCGCATTTCTGATACTTGAACGTGAAGAAGGCAAAGTGCTTTTTTCCAAGGTCAGCTGTGAACGTTGAAGAGTAATAAGTGCAAAAATAGCGCATTCTGGCGGAATGCAGTTTTATTAAGTCTGTCAGGTTAGGGATCCTAGGGCTTTTCCATTGAATTGTTACCTTCCTATAGGTTACGTTTTAGCATTCTTCGAGTTGAGGTAAAAATAAGAACATGTTCTATTTTTCCCAAGTGAGTTTAAAAATGTTCCGCCAGGATGCGCAATGGTCGAAATGCTGACCTTGGAAAAGAGCACCTTGCCTTCTTCACGTTCGTGCATTAAAAATGCGAGAAAAAAACTGAAAAAATGCAAGTGTGATACCTATTTAAGACAATTCTATATGTTATTATCATCAAATCCATTTCAATGAGATTGATTAATAACTGCTCTCGGTTGCTCTAGCTAAGGGGTTCTCAAGTTTTTTTGAAGTAGTGGACCACTGACAAAGATCAGCAAGTTCAACGGACCCCTTGAATTTTGTAAAAATGTAATTGATGGCATAGATTAGTATTCATTATTTTTGTTAAGTTGTGACAATTTTTAATGAATAAAAAAGCAATAAGACATTTAAAATTAAGGAACTACCTAATGCTTTTCCATTTTCAATTTCCATGCAAATCCTACCCCACTTGACCCAAGCCCAAGCCACCACGATGCATCTTGAAATGAGCTAATTTTTGTTAGCGAACTACGACCAGACGAATTAACAGAAATTTGTTCTGAAAACGAGAATGAAATCGCTGGAACCACAATAAGGTCTGTATGATTCGTTTTTCCCGAAATATCTATTTTTAGAAGTTGTTGTTATTTTTTCGTGGTTTTTGGCTAATTTGGCTAATTGAATGTCATGTTTAATTGTGTCATCATATTTGAGTTTACGCAGAGAATTAAGGGAGTTAGGATCGTTTTAGTGACAAAAAGTCAGAAACACGAAAAAAACTTGAATATTAAATTTCTCGAAACTAAGCGTTTAAAAAAATCTCTATGAGGAACTTTCGATCAGAAATGAGCTTTGAATTCGAGCCCTGAAGCACCGACCACCATATGCGAGACACCTTGTATAACAACCTTATTGAGCAAGAAATTTCAGAGTCACCATAAAAAAACAAATAGGCAGATACGAACTTGCGTCTTTTTCCCTCACTCTGATCTTTTAATATTTTTACCTGGTCCTATTTAGTTTTTCAAAGTTCCACGGACCTGCTTCATATCGAAACTACTTCAGCGATTAGCTTAGAATTAAACGGTTGACATACGCTTTCGGAAACATTATTGATTTCTTCTTCTGGAAATAACAAATACTTTAAGGAAACTCTCATTTATTATTTCTTGCTCCCCAGTTCATGCAATCGTATCTTTGCAACGGTAACTAAAAGAACCAATTACGAATAATAAACTCAATCGTACTAATATTTTGATGTGATTCAAGTATTAAACTAAATTATGAGTATTCAAATTAGCAGGTACCATAAAACTATCAATGACCAAGGTCGTCGTAAACTAGTCAGATCTAAATAAAATTGTCGAAAATTTTTAAAATCTCGTTGAGTTTTTACGGAAAAAAATCGTTGATGTCTGTAAAAATAACGCTTTATTTATGTTGTATCTGCCAGTTCATTTCAAACTCGCAGTTGGACAATATTACGAGTACTATTCCTGAACAATTCGATAACTACAGCAGCTCAGAAGTCAGCTCTAACATTTCTCGAGCGAAAGGGGAAAACACGACAGAAAAAACAATTCAGGATGTTGAATGGTCTTCGACAAGTCGAGTATGGGTACCAATGATATTATTAATATGTCGAAATTTCATGACTGATAAATTAGTGCTGTTGTATATCTAAGTGCACCTACTTATTGGGCATTCTTCTTATTTCTCTTCGTGATATATCTGCTGAATATACAGTTTCACACACTAAACAAAATCACCGGCGACGAAGTTGTGGAAACCCTTTTCAAAACGGAAGTTAGTGAAAAAACTTTGTCTATTTCCACGAAAAATAATGAGTTACAATGTTGAATCGATTTCGATGGTTAGGCCATCATCAGTAACAAACAATAACTTATTTTCAGGAATGTGCGGGCTGGGGGGTAGACGTTCCCCTATCAGTTTCATCGTTCTTGACTCAATACCTCACTCTGCGCATGCGCAAACGTAAATTCTACCAAGCAGAATTTCCTCACGCACTAGTCTTCCGATCCCGCTCAAATTCAGATGATAGTTGAGGGATGACAATTTGATAATCTTGTATCAATTTCAACATAATTGTATCATTAATAGCCACTGTGTATGCGCCAATATGAAATCCTATTAACGAGCTTATTTTCCACAGTTTTCATCCGATCTGGATGAAGTTTTCAGAGGATGTGTGGGCTAGAAGGTGGACGGTCCCCTGTCAGTTTCATTGTTGCCAAATTAATACTTTACTCTGCGCATGCGCAAACGTAAATTCCATCATGCTCCATTTTTTCTCGCCCTAGTCGTCCAATCTCGCTCAAATTTGGATGGTAGTTGAGGGATGACGGGTTGATCATCCCATATCAATTTCAACATGATTGTATCATTAATAGCTACTGCGCATGCGCCTATGTGAATTCTTTTAACCACCTTAATTTCCACTGTTTTCATCCGATTTCGATGAAACTGTCATCAAATGCGCGGGTTAGGTTGTAGGTAATAGGGCCCGTACCTATTTCATTGTTTCCAACTCATCAGTTCATTCTGCGCTTGCACAAACGTAAATTACATTACCATTTTTTTCGTTTCTTAATTGACAAATTATGACATTTCACGCTACTTCTTGATTTACTCTTTCCGCTACGGAATTTTTCAAGATCATTTAAAGCTTTTTAATGATCTATACATTCATGATAGGTAACCGAGGAAGCTATGTGCCACACCAACTTGGCAGACTTTTTTTTTATATTTTCATAAAAATCCTTTCAAACGCTGAGGGGGAGATGCCCAACTTGAGTAACGTCATGGCGCTTTTCCCGCACCACACCTCTCACTATGACACTGCCGTCGTCATGACCTTGACATCATGACCATTCTTTTTAGCTCGGGTATTGCTTGCCGCAGATTTTCGATTGTATTTATTCATTCTACTTGTATTGCCATTTTTCTGTCTTATTCTGTCAAACTCCATCTCCCATTTGGTTGGTTGAAATATGACTTCAGTTTTACAATTTATTTTAATGAAAAAAATCAAAAACAAAGTTAAAAGTTGAGACATATTTCAACCACCCAAATTAATATCAATCCGTCTTAGCACCCCTGTTGCTCCGTGTACACGCTACCACTGACGTCCAAGATTATTGCAAACCCATCGGGCTTAGTATCAACGAAATCCGGGTCTTGTCCCGGTAACTCGGCAGATGATACAGTCTCTCCCTTTCCACATCCCAGCTGCTGGATGACAGAGCACCTGCTATCTGCTTGGCAACTGCATCATGACATAGAATGGGACCACCATGAGTTCGTAGACACTGCTGCACTACATGCTACAGGTTCTCATTATTTCCCGCACCTATAGGCACGGCAATGGATATCTTCTGTCCCACGACGTAGCCACCTGGACGGCATGACAATTTCGGCAGTCTGCACTACCACGGAGGGCTTTACGGGGTAATCTTTCGTTAGATAATCAAATTGATTTTACTCATATGATTTTGACTGAAAATTGCGTTTACAGGTTTATAAATATGAATGTCCCAAGGAAATCCGGGGTTTCCTTGAAAAATAACCATATACGAACTAACGAGTTAGGGGTTTAGATCCCATTACGTCATCACCCTCAATAGAACGAAAACACTTTCAGATCACTCCGACTCCTTAATAACCTAGTTTAATACCTAAAAATTCACAAATTTTAGCATTAAAAAAATAATCAAAATACTTTTAAATAACGCCTGAAAACCGGTTATCACAACTATTCCCTAGAGCAGAACAACCATAATCACTTCACTGAATAATGTTTGTTGCAGAGCAACATCACCTCTGCCGTTAGTAATAATTGGACTCTGGATCTGGGCGGTGTATCCAATTATTAATTGGAGAAGATGGGTTCTGATTAAATCTGGGGTTGGATTATTGTAAGGAATGTTTGAATAGAGATTAGGCTACTTCCATGAGTTCTTGACTTCATCATTGACCCTCTGTGGTAGGCAAAAAATAGGGCAAGTATTCTTCAGGGCCCTTTGTAGCCAGTGCAGGGAGTAATGTAAGAGGAAGCTGTTTTGTCGACTTTCTCTGCTACGATCGCTGGCCGAGTTGATGTTGAAGTTTAAGAAAACTATCAGGGAAGGTATTTTGGGACCCAAGCTTGTGTTGTCCAGAGAGTAGTATTAAGAGAGATTTACGGTTAATCAAAGAGATTCATCTTCAGTGAGGGATTTAAGGCACTTGATTAATAAAATTGTTTGCTTTGAATAGACCCGATTGGGGTTTGTGCCCTAAAAAGTTCAAATCTGCAGTAGGTGAATGGGAGGCATTTAGAGATTATTAAAATTGCTGTTTCCTCTGCCGTTCCACATAGCCTGCACAGGGTTGAACGTTTTCTGGCTCATATGCGATGTTGCTGAAATCGTTGGCGTGCATGAGGCCGACCATTTCGCTGTCCGAGTACCTTCTCCTGGAAGTGGCATAACACTGGCCTAGAGGGCTAGCGTAGGTTTGCCTCACTATTCATCATCTTGTTTTCTCTTGCACAACAGCTATTTGTAATGAGATATATCAGATGTTAGAAGTGTTACTGATCGAAGAAACTCCCTCATAATTCAGTAGCACTGTTATTAGAAGGGTCTAAAATATTTTGTGACTCGAAACGATACTTGACGTTGTCATTCAAGTTGAACGTTTTGAAAATGACCTATAAAACATTGCTTCTTATACGTAGAACTGAGCATTCTATTTTGCGTAATGGAGGAAAATCCGTTCGGAGCGCATGGCTAGATAAACAGCAATTTACATTGTACTGAGAGTCTGACGCTAGGATGCCTAGTGTGAATGAGCCGCTCACCATCCACGTGCAGGCACCCTAACGATCATCGAGAGTCAGAAATGAGCAATGTCATTTCCTCTTGCTCTCACTCCAACACACACTACCATTCCGCATCACCACGCTTTGGACAGCCTATTAGGGTCTGCAAAGTAGCGCGATTCCCAGATAGTTCATGTTGTTACTGACCAGTAAACCTAATGCCTCACCTTCAATACCAGTCCAACATTTCCATCAAATTCCTGGGGCAAATAGCTACCCACCAAACAAAACTTCCGATTTATTTCTTTCGTTGCGTTCAAGATATTACTCACTTGGGCGTGCGAGTTTCCGGTTCGGTTATAGTTCACACTCGATTTGTCATGATCTAGATTTAATCGAACACCAGAACGATTCATTCTTCAATGTCGATTCAATTGTTGAGAAAATGCAAGACAGTAAGGGCTGATTTCAACGTATCGCGCTATAATTAAAATCATCGTGCTCTGGAGGAGGAGTTGGTACTCTGCTCGATAGCATCTGGGGATATTAAAGATCGAAGTTCATGCAAATTTTGCTCGATACCTTTGAAAACCGTGAATAGTATAGTTTGAAATTTCGCCAAGGAAAAAAAATCCAAAAGCTCATCTCAAAGGCAAGTAGACAATACCAGGAGATTTTACTAGTTCTAGAAATAGGCTAATTCTCAGTATGAATTTAAATGATGTATGTTATTCTTCATAAATTATTATAATGGCAGCAGAAATAAACTACTTATGACTTTTTAGGACCTGGAAGGGGTAAAAAACAAAAGTGCTGGTGTTCCAGAAGAAAATTTAGTTCAGAATGCTACGGTGAAATCATGTAAATCTAATGGTACATGCGAACTTGTCCAAAGAGAGTCTAATAAAACTACCACTACGAAGTTGAGTGAGTTCAAGATCAACCAGACGAGAATGGGAGGTTTAGGTAAACCTGAACCCAAGCAAACCATTTCTGGAAATACGACAAAGAAACTGCAGACCCAAATGCACAGTATCAGTGAAGAGAAACAGATAACTCTACAAGACAAAGCTAAGAATCCCACTACTCCAGTTGTCGTATTGAGCACAAGCACAGCTGATATTATGCCAGAAGATAGTGAGTCAGAAGCAAACTACGCAATACAAGATGAAGATGCATATTACCTTGAAATGGCAAGCAGACAGGAATTACATGTCGATCCGACAAATAATATTGCTAATATAATAGGAAACTCAACTAAGGATGACGACGATGCAGGTTTTGGACATCATGATATCATCTTAAATTCGACTGAGGATGCAGCAGATCGGTCGGATTATAATGGCTCACGCAAACAAGATATCGGCAATGGTTAGTTTTTAGTCGGTAAGAGGGTAATTCTCTTACAGCTGTTGGTAATGCATGCACCTACTAACGATTACCTTTATGATATTTTTGTACAAATTTACAATACCAGTGGTAACTAGGTACCCTCCTCGCATCAGAGTTTTAACTAGTTAGATTCAAACATTTTCAGAACGATCGGTTGGTGTTTGAGTCCCATGAACTATTTCTAAGGTCTGCTTGAGAAACTCGGTTTTTGCCCTATATATCGAAATTATCTTCTTATGATGGTTTCAACCTTAAATATCAGCTTTTCTGTGCAAGTAGTTGACAAATAGATAGATTTCTACGTAAAAAAATAAATGAAACTAAATAAAATGAAATTAAATAAATAAAATGAAATAAATTAATTAATTAAATACATGAAGAATAAATGAAATCAAAACTCGGCACACCAATTCTCGCCAGGGGGGAAACCCCCTGGACCCCCGGTTACCACTATTTACATACTTCGAATGAAATTATTGAAACAGAGAATGTGTTTTAGCTCACGCGTTTTACATAAACCCGTGAAACC
Organism: Adelphocoris suturalis; assembly: GCA_030762985.1. Classification (NCBI taxonomy): domain Eukaryota; kingdom Metazoa; phylum Arthropoda; class Insecta; order Hemiptera; family Miridae; genus Adelphocoris; species Adelphocoris suturalis. The sequence goes on along the minus strand of CM061040.1, from coordinate 24,410,952 downwards.
CGCTTATAAGAATGACTCAGATTTTGCGTTGTATCTTATTGCGAAATCATCAGAAACTAACCAATCCGATCATACTCACAATATCAATTATTGAGAATGATCACCTGGGTGTAAAAAATTATTCAAATAACCATGCTCATAACTCAGCTTCAACTCTATATACTAGTACATCTCTATCTATGTCTCTATTATACCTCTATCTCTTTTTTCTCTTCCATCTCTATCTCTATTATATCTCTATCTCTAATATTTATAAGAATGAAATTCTGTCTGTTTGTCTGTGAGTGAGTGAGTGTCGCTTTCACGGCCAACACTCTTCTTTTCGGCTACTTTTTTTCGACTCCTCGCACCGCTTTCCTAATAATGGGAAGTGGGAAGGTAATGTGGGAGCAAAAAAGTGTGAAATAATAATAATATCCCCTCAAAATTTCTGGTTTTCAATAAATGTATGATCAAAGTTTTGTAAATGTTGGTAAAATATTTTCAGAGAAAAGCTCTGAACAGGTGTGAGGGTGGGAATTTTTCTCCCCAATTTGATTTTGGGTTATTATTTTTAGTAATAAACCTTTGTAATCAACCAAGAAACCATTTTTTAACCCCTCTTCAAAATTTTTAGTTTCCGTTTCAAGGTGCTTAGAATCTAAAATGCTGCAAATAATTACACAAAGGTTTATTATTTCTGTATTAGAGAGCTCTCCACGCAGATCACTGGTCAATAATAATTTAACCCATATGAAGTACCATATTAGAATAGATTATCCTATGAGTTCCCTCCGCTGATCAGTTCGTCTTCACATTTTGTAATTATATTCAACATGTTCCAAAGGCGTTCCCCATCAGATTTAATCGTTTTAGGTCGATCAGGAAAGAAATTGTCTTCGAAGGCTTCCCAGCTGATCAGTGCGTCTCCGCACCTCGTAATGGTTTTCTTGGTGCCACAATGGAGCTCTTTCACGTTTCAGAACCATAGGTCGATTAACAAACAAATTAGTCTATGTGATCTCTCAGCTGATTGCCTCCATGCACTGTTTTAGCGAATTTTCAAAGAAAACATGATCTATTTAGATGACTCCAAAATGTTAAATGTGTGAGGGAAGGGGACCCCAACAAATCCGTTTCATACATTAAAGAACACAATGCTAGATTTTAACGTCGTATGTATGAATATATATAGGGTGTATTTCCAGACGATAACTCTCTTTGAAAACGGCATAAAAAATTCGTTCCAACACAGAAAAATCCGTTTTGGAGAAAGACAGGTCAAGTTTGTTGGCCAACCTGATCGCTCCATAATTTCGAGTTCAAATGTACAATTTAGTGGCCCAAAAGATGCTAAAATATCTTCTTTTTTTTAATAATAGGGCATGTAAGGTGTCACAGTCGAAATATTTTTCAGCGTTGAGTCGACTGCGACTGCGTACAAATTTTTTTCGTTTTAGGGTTTGCTGATCTACTGATCTATTTCGGTTCCGTGTCTGCTTGCCTGCGGTAAATCCTTGTTACGCCCAAAAGTATACGGTCAGTCCGATTTTGATGAAATTTTCAGGAATCGTGCGGATATGCTCCTATATGGTCCCCGAAAACGTTAATTGCCGTCGGATCAATTGTATTCGTGCGCTTGCTGAAACGCGAATTTCTCATAACGTTCATTTCTAATAGATATATAGATAGATATAAGATTTATTGACACAGAAAACGATGATGGTAAACATAAACTTCAATTAAGAAACATGTGAATGAAAAAATCCATTTGAAAAAGTTAAAATAGATAAATAAATGATAATTTTAATGCTATGTATTGTATTGCATCTATTGGTTTGATTTCGTTCAAAATGAAAGAGCGATTGATTATGTATATAATGTTTCAAGAAGATGCCTAAGGATTATTATCATTCATTGGGTCATGCGCAAAACTCTGTGACTAACGCAGCGATTTTTATGAAATGTTCTGGGATTGTGAAGGCAGGGCTCTTAAATGATGCTCTATGAATATCAGTACCGTTAGATCAATGGCAGTCAGTGCGTCCGCGCAAATATGAATATCTTACAACGTAGATTTATCATGATCTATCATTCCGATTTCGTACAAACTCGGGGGGTTGTTGGGTATGTGTCCTGGATATTACCATATTATGTAGGTATGTCATCGTGAGTGGGTGAAGAATAACTATTGCGCATGCACGAAACTATATTTTTTGATGACACTCCGAGAATAATGGAGTGGTATTGATGAAGTTTTCGAGGATTGTATGGGTGATCCTCTAGATTTAAAAAATATCCTACTAATTCCATCGCAGTGGTCCTATGTATACTTTAGATGGTTAGTTTCTTTGAAAAGATGGTAGGTACGGTATAAACATGCTCTAAAATCAATTGTAGCGTATATTTTATAAATATTAGCAATATATTGCATGTATAATATTGATGTTCCAGAAGAGAATCCAGTACGAAATGATATGATAAAAGCATGTACGTCGAATGGTAAATGCGAACTTGACCAGAAGAAGTCTAATAAAACTACCACTGCAGAATTGCACGAGTTCAGGATCAACCAGCCAAGAAGTAGAAGTTTCGGTAAACATGGAAACAAGCAAGGAAATAAGACAAAGCATGGAAATAAGACAAAGCATGGAAATAAGACAAAGCATGGAAATAAGACAAAGAAACTGCAGACCAAAATGCACAATAATAATGAAGAGAAACGGGGAACTCTGCATGCCAAAACTATCAATCCCACTACTCCAGTTGTCGAATTGGGCAAAAGCACAGTGGATATTATTCCAGAAGATAGAGATGCAGAGTCAGAAGAAAACTACTCAATACCAGCTGCATATTACCTTGAAATCGATGACATACAGGGATTTCATGTCCATGATACAAATAATACTACCAATAAAACAGGAAACTCAACTAAGGACGTCGACGATGCAGGTTTTGGAGATGATGACATCATCTATAATACGACTGATGATGCAACAGATCGGTCGGATCATGGTAATGGCTCACGCATACAAGATATCGGCAATGGTTAGTTTTTACAGTCGGTTAGATGGTAATTCTCTTACAACTACTGTTTATTATTGCATGCACCTACTAACGATTATCTCTATGATGTTCTTACAATTAATTCTTCCAGTGTTTACTAAACAATCTCTATCTCATCAGACATTCCCCCCACACTATTTTCAAAAATTTCCACGCCGATTAGCTTGTATTAAATGCTCAACGAATCACTTACAAGGTCTGCTAAAAATTTCATTTTATAATTTTACTTATAATGGTTTTAACCGTAAATATAAGATAAAATACAAATTTAAGCAAATTACCCTAATAGGCTGATTAAATTGACCACAGTAATAGAGATTCCATCATTACACTAAGAACACCACTCGATGATGAAATCCGGAGACGTGTTGCCCAACCATGAAGCGATGGAGCAAATTACGTACCATAAAGGTTAATTTTGTTTATGTATTTCTGCTCAAATCTATAGAAAATATCTAAAAAAGAATTTATGATTTATTGAAAATTACCTACTCTACTGAGTATACATAATATTTGTGCACTACAAAGGGTCGCATGCGATCTGAGCAGAAGAACTTTCTTGTATAGAAATAGTAAATCTCTATGTGATCATTTGTAGACAATTCGTTTTGTAGAGCTTGTTGTAAGAAGATCAAAATCAGGCATGTTCCTGCATCAAGTTAAATCATTCAGTACACACCAGCATGATCTTATTATGATCTTGCGTGAACTGACTACCTTCAAATATAGATGTGGTTGGTGTAGGAGGGCTATCTATTAAACCTAACGGGCTGCTGCAATAAACCTTAATGTGATAATATGCAGCCGCTATGCCGAATTTCACTTCAGGATTATATATATTTCATAAATACTTTAAAATACCTATTATGCAACCTACTTTATCATAAAAACCGCTAATGACCCGTCTGGTTTTGGTGCGGCTTAATTTTTTTTTTTTTTTTTTTTTTCTTAACCATAAAAGGAATCTTGACGCCTGTGAGGAATGTGACTGCGTAATAAGGAAATTGTATAAATATATTTTCCACCGCTGTGAATTGTTTTCGGAAGTGTTTTACCCAACTTTTCATAGAGAGGGGGGTATTACAGCCGTCGCTAAAATGTGGCGGGAGTTATTTATGGTGACGGACTCATTGGTAAAGCTGGGTTTAGCGTAAAAATGGCAAAAGGTAAGTGTTTAACCGTTTATTATCACCTTTCAACAGAGAATATAATTTAAATCAATTTTTTCCTCTATTTTTATTAGTTTATTGTTTTTTCCCCAAACTCATATAAAAAAAAATCAAAATGTTTTCTGATATTCTTCAAAAAATAAATTTGGTAAAAAAAAAGTCATTTAAAATTTAAAAAAAGAGAGCATTGTTCGTTACAGTTTGTTGCTGCATATACGGAGTTTAAGTAATAAATAACATTTAAAAACTATAATATTAAAATAACATACGCATACACCCTTGCAAAATCCATTCTGGTCGATACGATGGAATAAGAATGAAATGCATGCGATGGAATCCAGGAGATTGTTGAATCAGGCATCGTGCATCAGACGAGCAAATATCAACGTTCGTTCTATATTTCAATCACATCGCATCATTGGCGCTGTTCTTCAATATGTCAATAGATCAGGTAAACGACCGGGTAAGAGGCTGCTTTTTTTCTTTTTTAGCGAATTTTCATTAAAAAATGTAGTTAGTGCTCCTGATCGAATTTGCTAAAAGTGTCCAAAAAAAACCAAAATTTTCACAGAATGTGTTTCAGGATGTCCGGAAACAAAATTTAGTTTTTGTTGAATGGCATGATACTGAACGATTCAAGCCAAAGTGAATTTTTGCCGTTGCATATCAATAGAAAAAGTGAAAAAATTATGAGAATGCGTAGACTTGTGCTCGATCTGACTTTAGAGTCACATTCTGGGGTCCTGAGTTAATGAGCCGTTGCTTTTTCGGATACATAGCAAGAATGCGAATCAATAGAGGTTTAAGGCTTAATTAATATGTGGGGCCCGTGACGGTGACAGAAGAACAAGTGAAAATGCCGATCTCCAACTTTTCGACCCCCTGCACTTCTCCACACAGCACGAAACAACGAAACAGTATTGCTCGTTGTGTTCATATATATATATATATATATATATATATATATATATATATATATATATATATATATATATATATATATATATATATATATATATATATATAACTCGCCGGGGGGCTTCGCCCCCTTGGACCCCCCGGATCTTTTCTCTTTTGTACTGCGTAGAAAACGAGGATAATTTACTATGCAATTTATTTATTGCTTACTATCAATACTAGCGACGATTAATTAATTAATTAAATTAATTAATGGATATAAAATAATAAATTCCATTAAAAAAATGGATATAGAAAAATTTAGATATAAAAAATTTGCAAGCCTGGCTGGGATTCGAACCCACGATGCGCATGAACGTGCTGCTTGGAGGTGCTTGATTTTCGTCACGGACGTTACAAAAAAAATTGTTGGGGGTCGGCCTAAGAATTGCATAGCAATTAATATGTATACATTTATTTATATATGTCATTCCAGACAATAACTCTCCTTAGGATTGAGATAAAAATTCCGTTCTTGCGCCAAAAAAATCAAGCTTTCCAAACGAAAGGATGAGTTTGTTGGTCAGCACTTTTTGATCACATTAAATTTGTCGTATTACTAAAATTTACATTAAAAAATCACTAAAAATAGCCAAAAACGGCTAAGAATCGTTAAATTTATATATTTATTTATATTTATTATATTTATATATTTCTCAAATGAAGTTTATCAACTATGTAATAGGACATTCAAAAATTTATGTACAATATTATGCTAAAAATTTACTTTAAATTTGTTAAAATTTGCTAGAAATTCTATAAAAAAGTTTCAGTCATGCAGCATGATTGTATAAGTAAATTTCCGTAGATCGTCATACTGTATTATGCTAAACTGTTTTAAAACTAAAGGACTATGAGGGAAAAAGAACTGTAACTACCAATTTTATGGCGGGAAAAAAACACGTTCTAAATAATATTCTGCTATTCAAAAAGAGATTTTGGATTTTTTACGTTTTCGGAGTTTTTATCGATTTCTTAGCACATTTTAAATGAAATTTAAGTACATTTTTCAGTATGATATTGCCTATGAATTTTCCTATGAATGTTATTTTTTATAGATAATAAACTTTATGTGAGCATCATTGTGCAAAAATATAAATTTAACGATTTTTAGCCGTTTTTTACTAATCTATTATTTTTCAGCACTTTTTTAAAATTTGATTTAACTGTGCTAAAAAAATGCTAGTAAACAAACTCGTCGTTTTGTTTGGAAAGCTTGATTTTTTTGGCGCAGGAATGAAATTTTTATTTCAATCTTAAGGATTAAGGAGAGCTTTCGTCTGGAAGAACTCATATATAATTACTTATTATATATATATATATATATATATATATATATATATATATATATATATATATATATATATATATATATATATATATATGTATATATATATATATAGCCATTTTGTTTTCTTGACCACTCAGTATATCAATACAAGAATATATATATGTATATATGTATATATGTATATATGTATATATATATATATATATATATATATATATATATATATATATATATATATAGCTATATAGACACAGACTTACGGCGTCGTTATAAGGTGAGGCGCAGGATTACGGCGTCACCTCCCAGTGCTACAAAACGATGCCACAATCCTGTAATTCACTTTACGAACAGGCTTACGGCACCACTTGTCTTGAAGGCGAGGTATAACCAAAACCAATGAAGGGGCTCAAGTGAGTAACGTGAAATGCAGGATTGTGGCACACATACCGTGTTTTTTCTCTCTCTCTCTTTTTTTTTCTTTCTTTTCAGCCGCACCTCAACCAGAAGGGTCATTAGCGGCAGAGCTATCCTCTTGTCGTGGGGCTCACCATGGGTTATGTTTTGAAATTGAAAGATTGGTACAAACGATTATTTTAGAGCCACACCTCCGGGGTGGAGACAAACCTTCCTCTGGGTTGGGGATTCAAATGAAATATGTCCATCGGTTCCAGATGGTTGAAGAATGATCGGAATTCAGAAAAAAAGTTTTTCACTAGTACAATTTGTGATGAATTCATTTTTCATTGTCCCGAGGACCTGGGCTGTCAGGGAGGGGGCAAATGTGAAGATTGTTATATTTCAGCTTTTTGAAATCGGACAAAAAGTTTTTCACAAGTAAATTTCGCGATGAGTTCATTTTTCATGGTCCCCAGGATCTGGGCGGTCAGGGAGGGGGTAAATGTGAAGATTGTTATATTTCAGCTTTTAAAAATCGGAAAAAAAGGTTTTCACTAGTAAAATTCTTGATGAATTAATTTTTCATGGTCCCGAGGACCTGGGCTGTCCGGGAGGGGCACATGTGAAGATTATTATATATCAGCTTTTTAACATCGGAAAAAACGTTTTTCACTAGTAAAATTCGTGAGGATTCATTTTTAATGGTCCCGAGGACCTGGGCTGTCAGGGAAGGGGTAAATGTGAAGATTGTTATATTTCAGCTTTTTAAAATCGGAAAAAAGTTTTTCAATAGTAAAATTTGCGATGAATTCATTTTTCATGGTCCCGAGGACCTGGGCTGTCAGGGAGGAGGTAAATGTGAAGATTGTTATATTTCAGCTTTTTGAAATCGGACAAAAAGTTTTTCACAAGTAAATTTCGCGATGAGTTCATTTTTCATGGTCCCCAGGATCTGGGCGGTCAGGGAGGGGGTAAATGTGAAGATTGTTATATTTCAGCTTTTAAAAATCGGAAAAAAAGGTTTTCACTAGTAAAATTCTTGATGAATTAATTTTTCATGGTCCCGAGGACCTGGGCTGTCCGGGAGGGGCACATGTGAAGATTGTTATATATCAGCTTTTTAACATCGGAAAAAACGTTTTTCACTAGTAAAATCCGTGAGGATTCATTTTTCATGGTCCCGAGGACCTGGGCTGTCAGGGAGGGGGTAAATGTGAAGATTGTTATATTTCAGCTTTTTAAAATCGGAAAAAAGTTTTTCAATAGTAAAATTTGCGATGAATTCATTTTTCATGGTCCCGAGGACCTGGGCTGTCAGGGAGGAGGTAAATGTGAAGATTGTTATATTTCAGCTTTTAAAAATCGGAAAAAAAGGTTTTCACTAGTAAAATTCTTGATGAATTAATTTTTCATGGTCCCGAGGACCTGGGCTGTCCGGGAGGGGCACATGTGAAGATTGTTATATATCAGCTTTTTAACATCGGAAAAAACGTTTTTCACTAGTAAAATTCGTGAGGATTCATTTTTCATGGTCCCGAGGACCTGGGCTGTCAGGGAGGGGATAATGTGAAGATTGTTATATTTCAGCTTTTTAAAATCGGAAAAAAGGTTTTCACTAGTAAAATTCTTGATGAATTAATTTTTCATGGTCCCGAGGACCTGGGCTGTCCGGGAGGGGCTAATGTGAAGATTGTTATATTTCAGCTTTTTAACATCGGAAAAAACGTTTTTCACTAGTAAAATTCGTGAGGATTCATTTTTCATGGTCCCGAGGACCTGGGCTGTCAGGGAGGGGGTAAATGTGAAGATTGTTATATTTCAGCTTTTTAAAATCGGAAAAAAGTTTTTCAATGGTAAAATTCGCGATGAATTCAATTTTTCATGGTCCCCGAGAACCTGGGCTGTCAGGGAGGGGGCAAATGTGAAGATTGTTATATTTCAGCTTTTTGAAATCGGACAAAAAGTTTTTCACAAGTAAATTTCGCGATGAGTTCATTTTTCATGGTCCCCAGGATCTGGGCGGTCAGGGAGGGGGTAAATGTGAAGATTGTTATATTTCAGCTTTTAAAAATCGGAAAAAAAGGTTTTCACTAGTAAAATTCTTGATGAATTAATTTTTCATGGTCCCGAGGACCTGGGCTGTCCGGGAGGGGCACATGTGAAGATTGTTATATATCAGCTTTTTAACATCGGAAAAAACGTTTTTCACTAGTAAAATTCGTGAGGATTCATTTTTCATGGTCCCGAGGACCTGGGCTGTCAGGGAGGGGGTAAATGTGAAGATTGTTATATTTCAGCTTTTTAAAATCGGAAAAAAGTTTTTCAATAGTAAAATTTGCGATGAATTCATTTTTCATGGTCCCGAGGACCTGGGCTGTCAGGGAGGAGGTAAATGTGAAGATTGTTATATTTCAGCTTTTTGAAATCGGACAAAAAGTTTTTCACAAGTAAATTTCGCGATGAGTTCATTTTTCATGGTCCCCAGGATCTGGGCGGTCAGGGAGGGGGTAAATGTGAAGATTGTTATATTTCAGCTTTTAAAAATCGGAAAAAAAAGGTTTTCACTAGTAAAATTCTTGATGAATTAATTTTTCATGGTCCCGAGGACCTGGGCTCTCCGGGAGGGGCACATGTGAAGATTGTTATATATCAGCTTTTTAACATCGGAAAAAAACGTTTTTCACTAGTAAAATTCGTGAGGATTCATTTTTCATGGTCCCGAGGACCTGGGCTGTCAGGGAGGGGGTAAATGTGAAGATTGTTATATTTCAGCTTTTTAAAATCGGAAAAAAGTTTTTCAATAGTAAAATTTGCGATGAATTCATTTTTCATGGTCCCGAGGACCTGGGCTGTCAGGGAGGAGGTAAATGTGAAGATTGTTATATTTCAGCTTCAACCCACTGATTGACCCCTGTATGGTGATGAAAATGCACTAGAAATATTCAATAATATATGCAGATAACCTACCTAAAAGGTGAAAATTAAAAAGAAATTTACGAAACTGCATTTGCCAAAAAAGCCGAGCGGGCACTTACTGGAACCACCTGGGCTTCATTCTGAAGAAACTTTTTGTTTTAAAAATGTATTTTTTATCTTAAATTCGCAATTTCTCCATTAAAACACACAGGAAATTCGACGAAAATGCTTTCCAGTATGTAATTTGAGTGGCTGAATCCGATTTTGAAATCCGTTTTGCGCTAAGACACTTCGTTCACGGGATATACAAAATTTCATGAATTTCATTAAAATCTCCCCAAAACGCCCTTGGAAATTGTCCAAAATTCACCAAAATTAGTACCCTTGTATTTTTCGATGCGCTGAGTCCAAATTTGAAGTCCATTTTGCTCTCACAAGCTGCGTTCGCTAGATTCCACAATTTCATGAAAATTCGAAAAATAATTCTTTACGCCATTTCTACAGAGTCTTTGAAGGGTACATACAAAATTTGGAGGTCCCAGCTTACATAGGTGCTTCGGAATAGTATAAAAAATAATCCGACCATTTTGCGTGAGACCTCTCTACAGCCCCTGGAATTTGATTAAAATTCATCAAAATGTGTTCTCGTAGGTAAATTATGTTTTTGAATCCGAATTTGAAATCCGTTTTTTTCTACGACGTTTAGTTCTTCAGATATATTAAATTTCATGAATTTCATGAAAAACTCCCAAAATTCATCTTGGAAATTGTTCAAAATTCATCAACTTGTGTTACATTATGGAAATCAGGGCACTGAATCCGAATTTGTAATCTGTTTTGCTCAAGGACGCTCCTTTTACCGCATTTCTGAAATTTCATGAAAATCTCCCCAAAATGCCCCCGGAAATTGTTTTAAATTCATCAGAATGTATTCTTGAAGGTAAATTGAGGCGCTGAATCTGAATTTGGAACCTGTTTTGTTCTACGCCGTTCCATTCACCGGCAAGTGACAAAAACCACAATTTCATGAAATTTCCCAAATTTCCTTCATATTATATTTCTTTGGTCGATTTGACATGGGAAAAACAAAATTTTATATCTCCATCACAAGCAGGTGCTCCATAAGCATCAACTAAAATTATCAAACATTTCAGGTCTTCCCCCAACCCCACCCACTGATTGACCCCTGTATGGTGATGAAAATGCACTAGAAATATTCAATAATATATGCAGATAACCTACCTAAAAGGTGAAAATTAAAAAGAAATTTACGAAACTGCATTTGCCAAAAAAGCCGAGCGGGCACTTACTGGAACCACCTGGGCTTCATTCTGAAGAAACTTTTTGTTTTAAAAATGTATTTTTTATCTTAAATTCGCAATTTCTCCATTAAAACACACAGGAAATTCGACGAAAATGCTTTCCAGTATGTAATTTGAGTGGCTGAATCCGATTTTGAAATCCGTTTTGCGCTAAGACACTTCGTTCACAGGATATACAAAATTTCATGAATTTCATTAAAATCTCCCCAAAACGCCCTTGGAAATTGTCCAAATTTCACCAAAATTAGTACCCTTGTATTTTTCGATGCGCTGAGTCCAAATTTGAAGTCCATTTTGCTCTCAGAAGCTGCGTTCGCTAGATTCCACAATTTCATGAAAATTCGAAAAATAATTCTTTACGCCATTTCTACAGAGTCTTTGAAGGGTACATACAAAATTTGGAGGTCCCAGCTTACATAGGTGCTTCGGAATAGTATAAAAAATAATCCGACCATTTTGCGTGAGACCTCTCTACAGCCCCTGGAATTTGATTAAAATTCATCAAAATGTGTTCTCGTAGGTAAATTATGTTTTTGAATCCGAATTTGAAATCCGTTTTTTTCTACGACGTTTAGTTCTTCAGATATATTAAATTTCATGAATTTCATGAAAAACTCCCAAAATTCATCTTGGAAATTGTTCAAAATTCATCAACATGTGTTACATTATGGAAATCAGGGCACTGAATCCGAATTTGTAATCTGTTTTGCTCAAGGACGCTCCTTTTACCGCATTTCTGAAATTTCATGAAAATCTCCCCAAAATGCCCCCGGAAATTGTTTTAAATTCATCAGAATGTATTCTTGAAGGTAAATTGAGGCGCTGAATCTGAATTTGGAACCTGTTTTGTTCTACGCCGTTCCATTCACCGGCAAGTGACAAAAACCACAATTTCATGAAATTTCCCAAATTTCCTTCATATTATATTTCTTTGGTCGATTTGACATGGGAAAAACAAAATTTTATATCTCCATCACAAGCAGGTGCTCCATAAGCATCAACTAAAATTATCAAACATTTCAGGTCTTCCCCCAACCCCACCCACTGATTGACCCCTGTATGGTGATGAAAATGCACTAGAAATATTCAATAATATATGCAGATAACCTACCTAAAAGGTGAAAATTAAAAAGAAATTTACGAAACTGCATTTGCCAAAAAAGCCGAGCGGGCACTTACTGGAACCACCTGGGCTTCATTCTGAAGAAACTTTTTGTTTTAAAAATGTATTTTTTATCTTAAATTCGCAATTTCTCCATTAAAACACACAGGAAATTCGACGAAAATGCTTTCCAGTACGTAATTTGAGTGGCTGAATCCGATTTTGAAATCCGTTTTGCGCTAAGACACTTCGTTCACGGGATATACAAAATTTCATGAATTTCATTAAAATCTCCCCAAAACGCCCTTGGAAATTGTCCAAAATTCACCAAAATTAGTACCCTTGTATTTTTCGATGCGCTGAGTCCAAATTTGAAGTCCATTTTGCTCTCACAAGCTGCGTTCGCTAGATTCCACAATTTCATGAAAATTCGAAAAATAATTCTTTACGCCATTTCTACAGAGTTTTTGAAGGGTACATACAAAATTTGGAGGTCCCAGCTTACATAGGTGCTTCGGAATAGTATAAAAAATAATCCGACCATTTTGTATGAGACCTCTCTACAGCCCCTGGAATTTGATTAAAATTCATCAAAATGTGTTCTCGTAGGTAAATTATGTTTTTGAATCCGAATTTGAAATCCGTTTTTTTCTACGACGTTTAGTTCTTCAGATATATTAAATTTCATGAATTTCATGAAAAACTCCCAAAATTCATCTTGGAAATTGTTCAAAATTCATCAACTTGTGTTACATTATGGAAATCAGGGCACTGAATCCGAATTTGTAATCTGTTTTGCTCAAGGACGCTCCTTTTACCGCATTTCTGAAATTTCATGAAAATCTCCCCAAAATGCCCCCGGAAATTGTTTTAAATTCATCAGAATGTATTCTTGAAGGTAAATTGAGGCGCTGAATCTGAATTTGGAACCTGTTTTGTTCTACGCCGTTCCATTCACCGGCAAGTGACAAAAACCACAATTTCATGAAATTTCCCAAATTTCCTTCATATTATATTTCTTTGGTCGATTTGACATGGGAAAAACAAAATTTTATATCTCCATCACAAGCAGGTGCTCCATAAGCATCAACTAAAATGATCAAACATTCCAGGTCTTCCCCCAACCCCACCCACTGATTGACCCCTGTATGGTGATAAAAATGCACTAGAAATATTCAATAATATATTGTGCAGATACCCTACCAAAAACGTGAAAATTAAAAAGAAATTTACGAAACTGCATTTGCCAAGAAAGCCGAGCGGGCACTTACTGGAACCACCTGGGCTTCATTCTGAAGAAACTTTTTGTTTTAAAAATGTATTTTTTATCTTAAATTCGCAATTTCTCCATTAAAACACACAGAAAATTCGACGAAAATGCTTTCCGGTATGTAATTTGAGTTGCTGAATCCGATTTTGAAATCCGTTTTGCGCTAGGACGCTTCGTTCACGGGATATACGAAATTTCATGAATTTCATTAAAATCTCCCCAAACGCCCTTGGAAATCGTCTAAAATTCACCAAAATTAGTATCCTTATATTTTTCGAGGCTCGATCTTTCTATCCGTTGCCACATTAAAATTTGATCGAGAGCACTTCGTACGTCAGCGAGAAAATTGCGTTTCTGGATCAGTAGAACGCGATGGTGCCGTCAAAATTGCCGAAATATGATGTCTTGCTGGATAAATCAGCGACAGTAGGCGGGAAACGACAAAAAAAAAAAAGTGTTCTCCGCTATGTTTTTTCCTGCCATAGACACAGTAAATGTTTGACGGTCTTCGTTCGGGTTGGTCTTAAAATGTTCGTTGCAGTTCCAATTTGGTCACATGCGAGTTTAGATACATGAAATATTCTCTTCCGATTGTAGTGAACAAAAATGTAGACAAGCTACATTTTGAGCTAGCGCGCTCTTCCTATTCCGTCGAATGTTATGTAGGTCTGAAGTTTGACTTCGAACCTGTCTCTTGATTTAAAAGACACATCCAACAGAAAAATAGACGGTAAAAACGATAGCCCTTCTACGCAGATGAAATAATGGCATATCTTTATTAAACCTAATAAACTTTTTGTGGTTCCACATAGTTTTATAAGATTTAATTTGTTTGAAAGTAATTTCCTACTGAAAAAAACGTTTGCCAAGTTGGGTGGGCAGTATAACTTCCTCACATATTGTAACATGTACGAATAGAAAGGGAAAGGGATAGCCCTTCTACGCAGATTAAATTATGGCCTACCTTTACAAAAATAGACGAAGAAAACAAATACGAGCAAACATCTGACAGTTCTGTTAGTAAATGATCTTATAACTAAAATTTTGGTGGTTCCACATGAGGTGCCGCATTTGACAGTCATTTCCAACAGAAAAAAAAGTCTGCCAAGTTGGGTGGGAGGTATAACTTCCTCACATAGAGAACGCACCGAATTTTATACAGCAGTCTGCAGTAAAAATAGTACTGATATGTTCTTAAAACTAAACTTTTCTTAGTTCCACATAATCTTTCGTGGCCTCTCTTGAAAAACATAGCTGGAGGTGACGGGTGTGAAAGTAATTTCAAAAACAAAAAAAGTCTGTCATGTTGGGTGGGCAGTTTTGTAGCATAATACTAAAATGTTCGTGGTTCCACGTGATCTCTATGGCCTTCTTCGCAGATAAATGGCCTATCATAATTAAACCTAATAAAATTTTCGTGGAACCACATAGAAAACGCAGCACTTATTACACAGCAATTTATTATTTTTGTTTTGCCCCTTTTATAAACTTTATTTACGTATTTTGTTTTCATTATTTTAACATGGATATGTTTTTGGGCTGGGGTTCATTCTAAAATTTGCGTAACGACACCAAAATTTGTGACGACCTGGCATTTTAGATTATTATTAACTCGAAAAGTGAAGGCTAGGAAAATCGTAGTCGTCGGGTTTCATAGTAGGAAAATCGTTCGCCACTTCTTGGAATGCTCCCATTTTATTACAACATCTCATGACCTCTAGGACATTGTAGTGTCAAGGAATGCTGATTTATTACTCCAAGTTATAAACTAATATTGTTTTGTAACCATAATGGAATAATCTTGTGAAAAGAAGGCCCTACATGGTTGATATACAATTGAGTAGTAGGTACCTACTGGTAAGCAGTAGGTACTAGACATATCCATGATCTATTGTTTTTCCCATCAAGGGAGAAATTATGGATATGTTATGAGGATATTTTTTATTTCATTCCCTTGGGATTGTCTATAGAAAGGGATTGTAAGTAATTTTCAAATGTCCCACCCCCACCTGAACCATGGGCTGTTGGTCTCGATGGTATGGGTACTAACTATATCCAATCGCATCTATGCATCCCACTGAGAGCGAGCGAAGCGAGCAACATTCCCCACACATTTCAAATCACCCTTAGTGATACACCGTTTCCAATGATTCTACATGTCCCACTCAACAGTAAAGACCATGGGATCTATACAGCCATACCGAGCGAGTGACGCTAAAACATATCTCTTGGCTTATGATACGTCGATATTGGTTTCTGGTTAGTCCTGGAACGAAGGTATACACTAAAGCTCATGACGCTCTGGATTCATTGAATAACTGGTTTTTGGACCTCACGCTAAATGCAAACAAAACTAAATACATTTAAGTAGGGAGTAAAAATTAAATCGTAGAAAATATGAGTCATAATATGATATTAGTTTAGAAAAATCCGTTTGAAAAATTAGTTTATCCATCATGGATAACTGTTTAGAAAAATCGTGTTGTACATGTGCGACTTTGGAGAGAGCATTTACCTATCGTTATCTGGGTGTACATATTGATAATAAGTTAACGTGGTAATCACATTTAGACATTATACATGAAAAACTAAGGAGATTTTCGTTTTTGTTTTCTAATGTGAGGAATGTATTCAGGAATGATAAGCTTAGTCTTTCATATATTATTCTTTGGTACAATCAGTCTTACAATTAAACCGTTAAATATAATTCAAAGGTCCATTATGAAAATAATAATGAGAAAGCCACACCGATATCCGAACATCCAACTTTATGAAGAATTTAGAATACCTATTTACCCCTCGTCAGTTATTTGTAAAATCACTTCTATCAGTGTTCCATCGGAATCCAGACATGATAAGAATGCTTCTGACCATGATTATGAAACAAGATTTAGATGGGAGGGAAATGTAGTTAACCCAAAGCCATCTATGACGCTAACCACGAGGAGCCCATCCTTTATTTTGTATATTTTGTACCGGTCTATCGACGGAAATTTGAGATCTCCGCAACTTCACTCCCGCGCTGCCTATGAAAAAATAATATAATAAAGGTGGGTCAAGCTTGGACACTGGACACCTACACTGGATAAATTTAATCAGTATTAATTATTATCTATGTACTTTCATGATGATAGAGATTCATTTTAAAAGTATCTTAATTTTTGTAATTCTCCCATGTATAAGATGTGAATAGTTACGAAACTCAGCTCGGAACGAAGCTTGCTTGATACTTATGGGCTATTGCCTTTCATCTAGCATTAGGTATATTGAGATATATTCCTTGTAATTAATTGAAAGTGATCTTTGTAAAAATTCAATAAAATAAATAAATAAATAGAAATAAATGTCATTCGAAAATTTAATTTTTGTCACTCTTATTACCAAATTACTAAACAAATTTAAATAAATATATAAATTGAAATAAATATAACAAATTGAAATGAATATGATCATGCAATATTGTTTTCCATGATTTATCGTGAAAATAGGAACTGGAAATATAGGGATCCTTGATAAATTTTGAACTACCTACTTTTTTAAACAGCTCGAAAGGGATTCTGTAGAACATACCTACCTCAATCTTTGCTTGAAAATATGACAATTCAAGGTACATGCCCATAGGCGGGTAACTGAGAATAACAAATTAATCACAATGGGCCAGCAAATTGGGGCGTAATATTCCACAGGTACCTACTTACTTCTACTATAAAAACTTGGTAATATCACTACCGAATTTAGATTATTCAAAAGCTCAAAAAATAGCATTTTTGTTACAAAATAACAAAATATATATAGTTTTTTTTTTTTTTTTTTTTCAAAAATATAGAATGATACTATGAATTATATATGTCTGGCAACCCTAGGCTTAGGAGGCGCAGAGCCGATGTAGTCTACTTCCTTCATTGTCCAAGGTATATGAGTATATATATAGGCAGCTTACAGGCACTGCCCTCTGTTTTTCCAGTCATCCGCGTGGAGCGCATGTGTGTCAAATTTTTCGAGTCTGTCTACTAAGACCGAGAGCTTGTTGTTGTCTCCAAGATTAATGCTTGCTGGGTGGATAGCAGAAGTTATTTCAACTTTTAGCGTTGTGATTATGACTGATGGGGTTAAATTCCCCGTGATGTAGCGCATTTTATTTAGAGCGAGTAAAGGTTTTTGGAATCCGATTGTTGTGTCATCAAGAAGTGTTTTGGGATTTTTCTACTAAGGTAAATGGCTCTCTCGGCCGAATTGCAATTCTGATTTGGAATAAGCACTAGGTACTTGAAACGTAGCACAAACAGTATATTGAGCAAAATAATTGTTTTCTCAAGTTGCAAAAACGGAAGTGCATTATTCAAGGAACAATACCAGAACATTTGAGACGCGGCTTTAAAAAAAAAAAAAAAAAAAAAAAAAAAAAAAAAAAAAAAACTCGGCTCTTCGGACCTTGCCAGGGGACCAGCCCACTCTGGACCCCATAGGTAATGGTTACTGTTTAGACCCTTCGTCTAAAATTCAAGAAACATGGAAGATACTTTAGCCGTGATTTTAAAAATGGACATTACTTTCCACTCTGTTGGGATGTTAGGAAAGTAAAAATGGACATTACTTCCACTCTGTTGGGATGTTGGGAAAGTAAAAATGGATATTACTTTCCAATCTATTGGGATGTTGGGTAAGTAAAAGTGGACATTACTTTCCAATCTGTTGGGATGTTGGAAAAGTAAAAATGCACAATACTTTACACTCTGTTGGGATGTTGGGAAAGTAAAGGTGGACATAAGTTTCCACTCTGTCGGGATGTTGGGAAAGTAAAAATAGACATTACTTTCCACTCTGTTCGGATATTGGGAAAGTAAAAGTAGACAATACTTTCCACTCTGTTGAGATGTTGGGAAAGTAAAAATGGACAATACTTTCCAATCTATTGGGATGTTGGGTAAGTAAAAGTGGACATTACTTTCCAATCTGTTGGGATGTTGGAAAAGTAAAAATGGACATTACTTTCCACTCTGTTGGGATGTTGGGAAAGTAAAAATGGACTTTACTTTTCACTCTGTTGGGATGTTGGGAAAGTAAAGGTGGACATAAGTTTCCACTCTGTTGGGATGTTGGGAAAGTAAAAATGGACATTAATTTCCACTCTGTTGGGATGTTGGGAAAGTAAAAGTGGACAATACTTTCCACTCTGTTGAGATGTTGGGAAAGTAAAAATGGACAATACTTTCCACTCTGTTGGGATGTTGGGAAAGTAAAAAATCCCGAGCTACTTTCGTTCCACGGTTTCGTCAACGTTATCTGGTATCTTGAACCGATTGTTTTTTTTTTTTTTTTTTTTTGGCTACACGAGGGACGATCATGTTGATTTAGATGAATACGAAAGCGCAAGACAAAGAGGGACGACGTTGACGCCGCAATCCTGTAATCTGTGTTATATATAAAAAGACGGATGTTACAGAAGCGGTATTACGGCACCTGTGCCCTAATACTGGATCTGGTCACCTGTGCCGTAAGACTGTAAAAGTAAATATATATATATATATATATATATATATATATATATATATATATATATATATATATATATATGAAAAAGCGTTAAACTCTCGGATTTGTTTCAGAATGCCTCAAAACGGATTTCAATTAAGACATTTTTCAAAAATTTTGATTTTAAAATTTTCCAAGCCATTGCAATAGCTTCATCTTCTACGAAAATTCGCTAAAACTGCAAAAAAGCTAAAAATCCAAAACCTCTATTTGAATAGGAGATTATTATTTAGATAACGTTTTTTGCCATAAAAATAATAGTTAACAACGTTCTTGCACTCAAAAAGCTCAAATTTCAAAACAGTTTAACAGTATACAATACGATAATTTACGCAAATTCGCTCATACGATCATGCTGCATGACTGGAACTTTTTCTTAAAGATTTTAAAACGAGTTTTTTGTGTAGGTAAATTTAGCATTGTTAGATCTTTTCACAATTCACAAATTTATCAATTTATAATAGCGTTTTTTCAGAACAAGGTTTGGAATGCTGGGCGTGCTCATCTCTTGTGTCCTTTGACTGTGAGAAGCTGGAAACTATATACAGTGATCCCAGCACCCTCGGCGAGTGGATGATAAAATCATGCAAAAGTGACCATTGTGGATATTTCTCGTTTACAACTGGTAAGTGACCACGTTGAAGTCTAAGATTCCTTTGACAATCACAGTTAACCATCATCATAACTGATAATCGCCGAGCGAACTTATATGTAGGAGTGTTGTAGATGCATTCTAACAACTCTAGTTCGCAAAAGTTTTCTAGGTGGGGACATTAAATGTTTCATTGCTGATCAATGATCAATAGCAACAGTTTTAGGATGGAACATGCATTCTTTCGGCATTACCTCTCAGTCCAATAAATATTTAATTTCAACATGGGCTTTTTTTTCTTCTTTTTGACATGGATATGTCTTTGCTCTGGGGGGGTCAACCAAAAATTTCCGTCACGCAAAATTGATGTCACAATTTCAGTGTTTTTCACGTACAACCCAGCCGTTGCTAGGGGAATGGAACTTCCGCAGTTTTCATCGCACGAAAATCGTTCGCCACTCGTTGGAAAGCGCTTGATTTATGTGATAAATGTTCACATCTCAAGCTACCAATTTCCCCCTCCTTACGTACCTGGCTATATTCCAAAACTAAGTTTTATTTATACAGGGCTAATAATTGTTGGAATTTGGAAGCAGTTAGTTGAACTTTTCGTGAATTTAGGCATCGGAGCGTTGACGTTGGAAAAATCTGGCACGCAGAGCTATGTGGAGGGATCCTTGGTGTGTAGATCAAAGCGCCGTCCTCCAACCCGAGGCATCTAAATTTTCTCCTCGTTCCTCGAACCCTCAACGAAACCGCCCTCACCACGGCCATTCGAGTCTTCACACGCACCCAATGGGTAACCTGTGATATAGGCTTTGCCCATTTTTCTGAAAGTACTTCCGCCATCCTCTTGAGAAAGCAGTCGTACTCTCTGTGTAGGGATCCATCGCATGCAACAACGAGAGGTGTGAACGAACCTCTTAGGTCTTCTGCAGCCGCATCGTACTTTCGGTGTTTTTCATTTGCTGCATTTTGTGATATGGAGGACCATGTCATTGAATCGTAAGAGGAGGCGTCTGCGTTTACTACGCGGGTATCAAAATACGCCGTCCTCTCTTGGTTCCATACTCCATGTATCCGGATATCAGCTATCGATTTCGGGGTTCCATCTTTGTTTTCTTGCATTACGGGTTCAAGACCGACTGAATTCCAGGCCAGGCATGCCATTTTTGCACACTGATCTCGTATCTAGTTTGCCCCCGTTTGACCAGCCCACCTTCTTTACAATTCAGTGCATGACAGAGGTTCATTCGTTCGCCACACCCATCACAGTGGCTTGGCTCTTACCCGTATCTGACGTTCAGCCCATCACGGAATTGAGATGGGGAGAGGTCTAGGTCATCCCTCTGTAATGGCACAACCGTGACCCACTGTGATGAGTTGCTCGCTACGATCCTTTCGACGGCCCTCCTTTGGGTTGCTGGCAATAGTCGGATGATTCGATCCCTTCGTGCTAGCACCCCGGCTGTATTGAGCACTCTCTCATCCGTTTGAACTTCGCTTATTCTTTCTTCATGGTGGTTTATGTCGAAGTCCCTTCCTGTGGATAGAGCTTCAGCTAGTACCCGCGTGGCTGTCTCTGAGGCTTTGAAATTTACTGGGGCAGATTTGACAGGGTCCTTCAATGCCAGGCCTCCAGACTTCAGGGGCAGCTCTAACAATTCTGCTTCCTGATCACTCACTGGTTCCCCAACAACTGCAGGGACGAAAATGTGGCGGATAGGGTTTCGCAGTGCTTCGTAAACTAAGTTGATTGGACTATAAACAATTTTAATAAGCCGGTTACAATATTCTTAACGTAAAGCAATAGCATCATTTACTCCACTCCATAGGAAACATTTTCATCCCCTGACCACAATCGACAGTTAACAACAACTCATTGCGTCTGTATTGGAGAAATAACTTTAATTTATAGTATGCTTTTTGTGCATTCAAGAATGATGAAATAAATTTTCTATCCTACATTTCGTCGCCTACAGTCCAAAGTTAAAGGATTTGTTCACAACTCTCGAGGACGACCGTTATGAAATCCCCAATCGAAGACATATTCATGTAACATGGTATCTGCTTGTAAAGCAGATAGTGGAACTCGTTTACGAGTTTCGGTACTTTGATTGTTTTAGATATCAATTTGGTCCTGAATAATGATAATAATAAATTTGATTCTTCCATCCATCTAAAGCCCACTAATAAACAACAATATCTTCATTTTGACAGTTGTCATTCCCCCCACACCAAATATTTTCTTTTGATTTCACATTTGGCCTTATAATGCTTTTTCCATGTAGGCTAACGTTGCCAGTGCAATATAACTTCCCCATGTTCATCCCCAATAACTTGTACACAACTGAAAACACATTTCATAAAGCTAATTTCCCTATTTTTTCTATCGGAGAAGAAGTGCTCTCGTATTAGGTACGTGGTGTGCTTGTTCATAATGAAGCTATAGGTTGGAGTAATTGGTTTGGCAAATAGAAGTAACGTCGAATGAAGTAGAAATGGAAGACTTTGAAGTGCTATTACTACGAATTCAAGAATCATGATTGAAAGTATGGTTGGTAAAGATTTCTCGATGAGCAACTCGCGTAATGGTATGATTATATTAGAAGTTTTTAATTATTTTTCTTAGCACCAACTTATGGTGCTACATCAACTTCATGAAAGGCATAAAAACTGGCGTTCCAAGTGAATCAAAAGCATCAACGCAGCATATATGATAATGCTTAAATCATTAACATCACACCTGTTTATAATTAATGAGCTATAGCTGTACACATAGAGAAATAGCTATCCACTCTCACCACTGGTGCCTGTTTGGTTTTGCAAGGTGCTACTGGAGAGATTTGGCCAGACCCCTGCATCTTTCCCATGCCAGACTTCTCCATAAGTAGAAAGTGTATTTGGCGACTTACTGGAGGATGGGTGGGCATGCCATCATTATCGCAGATCCTTCCCTCTAGTATCAAGACTGACACAGTGAGCCTCTTTCTCATCTGTGTAAACACATATGCTCGTCAATGAGTAAAATGTCGATCCGCTGGAGGGGTGATATTTCCCTCAACATCTTGAGATGTGTTGGGTATTTCGGCAAGCCAACCCTCCGCCAGGGGTCTCCACAAACATAAACCAAATGCATTTAGCCCTCCCAGTACCAACTGTAATGCCTTCAGGCGTTTAGAGGTAGAACTGTGCTTAGCAATTATACATTTACAGTTCAATGGTTATGTTTATGATTATAAATCTGGTGTATCGTTGACTTGGAATTCAAACATCCGAAATTCGCCAGATTAGTCATGATCGTTTTTTCCTTTCTTGTTCATCGATCTGTTAAACAATGTTAATACGACCGGACAAGTGGTATCACAAGTTACTGTAATAGGTGCATTTTTCCGTTCGTAAGCCTTATAACATAGCTGAGTCGACCTAAATTACTCGCGACGAAGTTATGGAAATCCATTTCAGAACGGAATTAGTGATAAAACACTGTCTTTTTCCACGAAAAATAAAGAATTACAATTCTAAATCGATTTCGACTGTTAGGCCATCATTAGTATACAAAAATAACTGAACACTCATTAGAAAGGATGTAGCTAATATAGTCACAAGTGAAGGGAGATTAAATCCCATTGATCGAGAGAAAGGAAGGGCCCGGGAGGTACAACCAATTATGTGCTTGCAAAGTGAAGGATGTGGAGTAGGCAGGGGCGTCACTATAGGGGGTGATAGGGGGGGGGGGGGGGGGGGAGCCCCTGGGAGTATGTAGACATATAGTACGAGTATGTATAGTAATGGATATGGTATGATATCGAAATGAATATGGTATAGTATAACAATGGTGTAGGGGATCTCGTTGATACCAGATCTCGTTGATCTCGTTTTACCTAGGATAAGGTTCCTAGGAAAAACAGTAGATATAAAGTTTCAATCTGGTTAGGGAAGATGTATCTAACTTTAGAAGAAAAACAATGGATCCACACATTTTCCCTAATTATGGGGAAATTTCTAATGAAATCGGCAAAATTCTATCATTCAGGGATTACAAAGTGGGTTTTAAAACAATAAAATAGTCTTAAAGCATTACTAGGTTCTGTTAAAAACAAAATTATTGTTCAGGAACTTGTGGCTACGAATACTGCGGTCAAACAGGTATAAAAAATTAGGGAGAGAATATACAAGCATCTGTAGGATTTCAAGGAAGATAAGGGTAGGTCTACATTTGCAAAATATCTTAAGGAATCCGATCATTGTTAAAATTTTGATTTGACAGATAGACTGTTTGTAGAATTTCTTCATTTTTGTCCAAAGAGAGGTACACGCAATGGAGTAAGGCCATTGAGACAAATAGAATTTGATTACCTTGCTGTCTACTTCACTCACCATTAGTGAGTGAAGACGTTGTTAGCATTACTGCCGGAAAAGGTTAAAAACTTTACTTATGAAGAGACGTTTCACTGAAAACGCTAACATACTTCGACTACTTGTGAGCATAGATCGTTGAGACTATTTTGAAGTTTAGCATATTCTTGGTTCATTCATTTCAGATTACGGATTTGGATACACAATGCATCATCGATCGTGCGCCACTAATCCAGAAACATACTGCAATGACAGTTATGCAGTGATCAGAGATATCAACACCTCTTTTTTCGGAGAATGTCGCGTTTGTGATCAACGACTGTGCAATGACTCCTTTCGTCACGAGATGAACTCAGCGCTCATCATGGTCTTGAAAGCAATACCTGTGCAGCAGCTCGTCATGTTTGTTTTCCAATATAATTTGTTTAATTCAAACTACAAACTACATTTATTTGTTACCTACATACATCTAACTAACCACCACAAGACTAAATTCCAGGTTCCAATATCAGCCTAACGGAGTGTTCACCGTGCTGGTCTCACATGAACAGTCTCCCTTCTAGTGAGAAACGTTTTAAAGTAACTCATACATCGAAAACCATCCTAGCCATTCCTAAACAATAATAGTTCTAGTACATTTTTAGATGTATGTTGTTAGCATTCATCTATTATCGACGTATCTGTTGACATATATGTCACGAATCTGCATGACCCCATAATTTTTCACATTATTTATAAAAGTTAGTATTGTAGAATATCCGACCACACAAAAAAATAATTAACGCTCATACAACTTTGCCCAGATAAAATTCAGATTCTAAACAACATTTTTACGATTTGTTTCTATTATAATCGCGCTTTAAAGAAATTAAGAAACATGTTTTACCACAATCTTGAGCAAAATATTTTCTAACGTCCAAGATAATAGTTGATAAACAATTATCTAGAAATATCTTGATTTATTTTTAATATATATTTTTACGATTTTTGTCCCTTGTGTGCCGTTTTAGTGAATTTAAAGCAAATTTTTAAAGGAACTAAAATAATACTTGGAGCACCAATACCAAACACCAGAAGCCTCTTCACAGTAGATTCGATGGCATTTGGTTTCACCGAAGTTGTAAATTTTAAAAGGAAAGTTAAATCGTTATCATACTTAGTACTTACCATAGCTGTACCCATGATTTCATGTATTCATCTGAAAAATAAAAGTAGGAGATTAGAAACACTATAACACTACTCAAATATATATATATATATACTTCTACGTATTTAATGGAGGTATAATATTTGCACTAACTATTGCAGCGTGGACGGGTGTTGTATTTTAATTTATTAATTAATTTTTGGTAAGTGCCTACCTGGTATTACCTGAACACCTGCACAACCGTAAACTTAAAATTCTTGGTACAACAATTCAATATTGATGTTCCTGTGAAGATTTCATTGCATTTGACTTTTGCCTCTACTACGCCCGGCAATTAGACAAAAAACCTTGGCAATGTTCACTACTTTCCTAGTGCTCAAAGGTAACGTCATGTTATAAAATATTAATTATGTAATGAAATATTTTTTCTGGTTCGAATGGACATATTTGTGATCCAAGTGTTTCTCAGTGAGAGGGAAAGTTTTTGAGTTGTCATGTACCCTTTGACTCAGATTTGTTTTGCATATTATGTGCATGCAGGGAGGGGTTCACTGACTTGGGAGAAGTTGGGAAAGTTTGTAAGGTGGCAATAAAGTCCATAATTCAAAGAGACCTATCTGGGAGTCTAATCGTAATCAAATCCAGATTTCCCCAACTGTAGGTACCAGAGATTTATATAAGAGACTTGAGTTATTTTCATTTTGTGTATGAAACTAGAAATTTTACTTAACATTTCTCAAATTTCCTCAGCGTTTTCCAATTATTTTATATCTCGAAAATGGGTTATGCTTGAAAATTGCGCTTGACGGCGTTTTACTCCATTTTCAATCTACTTGTAGTTTCACCTGAAAACATTTTTTGCACCCATCTAAATCCACCCTGTAGTTTAATGGAGAACAATAGTTTGAAACATATAAAAAATAGTTTAAAGGCTACAGGACTGATGAGTTTCTATGCTCATTGCTCCAAATTCAACGCAAAGAAAGATCTTGTTTAGACACTTGACATAGAAGATGTAGTGAGGTAAAAGTATGGCTTCAATTGAAAAATCGGTATACTTCCTATAAAACTCAACCTTTTAAAGACTAATCGTGTAGATATAAATGTTTTATTAATTGTATTTTTCTATTCAAAAAATATAAATATACATATCTGATTTAGTAATGAGAAAATCTTTTGTACTTTATATGTTATTAAAGTAGGATATATCGAAGTCATTAACATATTCTCCAAGTTTCGCTAAATGACAATAATAATTATTTTCTCAATAATGATATGTGATCAAATGTTTGTATGGCAACAGACATGAAAATTATCATCTTCCAGAACTGTTGAGTGTTTAAGTGAAAGGTAATAGATGTTAACTGTAGGTAGCAGGTATTATTTATAACTGATACTACAAATTTTCTCCTTTTTATATCCCTTTTTGGAGTTGGGAAAACTTTTGGTTCAGTTGGGAATTTCATGATACTATATATACCTATATAGTAAACTATATATTCGTACAGACTACAATAGTGTTTGTGAGGTACAATAGTTGTGTTATTCCGTTTTAATACATTAGGTCCCTTGTAACTAAATGTGCATATCGTTTTTCGGCAATGTGGGAATCGGTTAGGCTTTAGTCATTGAGTTTGACAGTATTCAGAAAATTATCTCACTTTACCTACCTAAGTTTTCTTTTTGCCCGGAATTGACATTTAATCCACGTGTAACACAACTGTAATAACTTTCCATACTTGTTCGAATATAAAATTGTGTATTAGGTACATATTTCATTACAAGTAAATAGTACGTGCAATGAGCGGCATCACAGTACTCTTTACTTCTAGGTACCTGGTTTTACTTGTATTTATTTATTTTTTCTATCAAGCACGAGGCTTCACATTTCCTTCTAACTTTGCTTACATTTTCAGCGTTTTTAATTTTTTTAATACATGCGATATGAAACCATTTTTTCGGGAAGTCGGTTTTATTGAACAACTGTTCGTTGCTGGATTCTGTATGCTAGCTGGATAACCTAGTCAATGTATTGTGATTGTGATCTGATGCTTAAGCTTTCCTGGAAAGCTTTCAAAGTTATTCGATGGATAAAGCACGTATCCAATTTAAAATTGCGGCTCGAAACAGAAAAGACGGAATGAAAGGAGCGAAAAAAAGAGGGAAATCGTGCCCTGGAGCTCGAGAAGGTACTTGGAAAAAAGGTGACAAGACATCGAAAAGGAGTATCCCTTCACCTTCATAATAGCTTGAAATACCCCGAGATTATCCTGGAAAAGGAGAAAAGGTTCCTTTAGGGCGACCTGACAAATCTGCAGGATCTCAAGAAGGGTCGACCAAGACTCGGGCGGCGATCCATCTTCCCCGCCTGGGGTGACCCCCACTCCCACCCCTCTTCTACTATCAGACGCATTCCGGCAATTAGTCCAACGGATTTACCGCAAACGGTGGTATCGGGGGAGGGGGAATTAAAACGTGGGTCCCCCAGACCTGGGATGAATGTGAGGGTTACGAAGCCTCCCTGCCCACGTGGATTGAAACCTGCGGGAGAAGGGCGGGGAGCTCCGAAAACAGATTTGCAAGCTTCGTTCTCATTTGGGTCCCTTCAAACGGAAAATCTGTTTAGTGGTTTTCCGAGGGTTCGATGTTTCCAAATCCCCCGGGAACCCGGTGGACGGCTAATCCGCGAAGAAGTTCGTCCATCGATCACTAAAAGCAAGAAAGTCAATTCCATTCTTTGGCTCTACTCGAAATGCAAACTGATAACCAAATTTAACCCTGATCCTTCTGGAGTAAGTGCCTACCACATATTATATCATCCTTCACGAACTTTCTATTTTATTCGGGGTAGGGTATGCACATGGAAGGTCTTAGATTCTCTATACAAAATTATTGAAGTTATTAAATTATTGAGGTTCCTCAAGCCAAAGGTCCAAATAGAGCATTATGACCAAATAAACGAATTGTTGTAGTTTTTAATACTAAATATAGTATTATTACTATATAGGTATAGTATTATGCACGTATGTTCACTATGTTTGAAAATCTTGGAACGCACAGAAATTAATAGCTGGGAAATTTATGATTGCATAATTTTGAAAAGGGACTTCAATTGAGATTATATCGGCTGGTTGACTGTCGTTGATGTTTTTTTTTTTTTTTTTTTTCTTGCGGTTTTTAACCATGTTCACATCAGTTCCCATTAGCGCTCATGATGACGATTTTGTTTCTTGCCCTGCATGCTGCTATAGCACTGATTGAAAAAACGGCGTTCCAAAAGGTCCCATTGAATTCAATTAAATAAAATCTATCAACAACAAATAAAGAAAAAAATATAGATCAGTACTCATCTAGTGAGCCACTTGTTGAGCGCATATTCTTTCAAGTAGATTAGTATTTCACAAGGAATGACAATTTAAGTTTCGGGGAGGAATTTGCGTTAAGCAGTGTTGGGCAAAATTTAATTACAATTACAATTACAGGGCAATTACATGTAATTTGTAATTGGATGTTGACAATTACAATTACTTTAGGATGTAGTGGTAATTGCAACTCTTCATTACAATTACATTTCATACAAAAGTAGTTGCAATTACATTATGCTAAAATGCCTCTAACGGAACAATAAAAAAGGTTTTCTGTGTTGTTAATCACAACACTGGTAACTCTCGTTAAATTCGAACATGTCAACCAGAAGGTTAATGCAATCCGGAAGGTCAAGGAAGCAAAGAAATAAGAAGCCACCTCGAAACGAGGTACCATTGCCGATTCTGAACAAGCCCGTCAGAACTCATTGCCATCCATGAATTCGCCAATTCCAGGGACGTCTAGAGAAGAAATTAATAATTATTTATTTTCGCTTCCGTGTGTGACAACACAAAATCGTTCGATGCATGACGAGCGCCCTCGAACTCCTAAACTGCCGCATTTCGCACGCCAAAATGTGAAATTGTGATTTTTACTGTATGAGACACTGTTCAGAACCGCGAGACTCTTTGATGATGAGGATAGGTTTTGCTGCATTTTAGGAGCTCTAGAAATGGATATTGCTGAGAAGGTGCAACATCTAATAGTTGATCCGCCAAACAGAAAGAAATGCTAAACTTTCAAATCTGAATTGATTTTTAGGTTTTCTGACACATTATCCGAGCGCCAAGAGAAGTTATCAGGAATGACTCTTGGTACAAACTAGCTGTCATTTTTGTTGAATCAAATGCATGCAATTGGTCATGACTTGGTTACTGAAAACTACCTAAGAAATCTTTGGCTGAGGCGATTACCAGACCCAGTGAGGACAGTCTTAGCAGTTTCAGATGATCTTCTATACATAATGGCACAAAAAGCTGATAGACTGCTGTCGCTTAGTAAAAACGCAGGTACTGTATTTAGTGTAGCTAACGAAAGGAATCAATCAAATGAAAACTTAGAGAAAAAAATTGCTATATTAAGTGATCAGATAGCTGCGTTACAAGTTAGGATGAAACCTAAGCAAGACGATAACTACTCTGATAGACATTAGTGGTGTTCATTTCACAAAAAGTTCAAAAACAAAGCTTGCAAGTGTGTTGATTCTTGTACTTTCCCAAAAAACTCATAGGAGGGCTGCTTCCGACTGAATGCAGTCCTAAGAAGTTTCGACCCTCCCGGCTCTATATTAAAGACAAAAAATTAAATATAACCTTCCTTATAGACACAGGTGCGGAAATATCTATATTATCAGTGCAATACCAAGAATGCAAAAGACAAACCGGGGTGATAGGAATTATTGGAGGGAAAGAACGATCCCTTCTTTTGGAACGACACCCTACGAATATTTGTGCCAAAGGATCTGATGAAGACAAGCCATGTATTTCTAAGAACTGACAGGCCGAAGGCTTCCCTGCAGCGTCTTTATGAGGGCCTGTTCAAAGTAATATTAAGGTCCGTGAGACTTGTTATATCGATTCAACTGCAGGTGTCCACACAGTATCCATCGACAGACTGAAGCCTGCTTTCCTTGCAATATGGGGGGGGATCCTGTAGTGGTTTTCACTACAGTCAATCAACTTGTTTCATAGTTTCCAAAAAATGTTTACTCATTGCTAGTTTCTAATAAAGTTATTAATTCGTGTTTTGTGGTCCAACGTAATTATTTATTTCATTTTAATTACCTCGTTGATCACGACAGTCACCATACACATGCGCTCCGTGGGTGCAGCTATATGGCGACTGTATGACTCATACACCAAACACTGAGCTACCACCACACTACTTCAGCAGTCAGTCTTCAGTGTCCACTAGCTTTGGTCAGTTGTGTTGTGTTCTTTGTTTAAAGACACTGAGAGTACCAGTTTGAGTTAGTTCTATACCAATACGTCACGGAAAAGTGCTAGAGTGAAGAGGGACATCCCTGCAGCGGTTCATATATCTAATGACCAACTAAGTACTTCCTAGGAAAAGACATTTCTTGAAAACTCCTATATTATGTAATCTGACACTCTATATTATGTATTCCATTCTGACACTTCTATATGTTTATTGTAATAATACTTTAAAATTCGAATTGTAATATTTATCTAAGCATAATACATTTGATGTTCACAATTAAATATTCAGTGTTCAGCAGGAATTATCGTGTCACAATTTTGTTTCCCTAGCTAAATTTCCGTTCATAGGTTTCGACCTGTTGTTCAAAGATTGCAATAAATGGGTAATACACCCCTCTCTAATACTGTTACTGTGCAGTAAAGAAAGTATATTGAACTTTGGGGGTACTATGTCTGTAAAATTTAGTTTAAGGGGTACGCGAAAGATGATAGATTGGAAACCGCTGCACTAAGCGAATGATTCACTGTGTTGAAACATCAGTGGCAATGAGCACGAAGTGTTGACTTATTTCCTCCGATGAAACCCTGAGATGAATCAGTTCACCCGGGAGAAGTACCGAAGTGGTTTCTGAGTCCTATTTGTAGGTAAGCTAATTAGTGAGGACAGAGAGCATCAAATGAAGGGTCCTCTCCTCTACCAGTGGTAAAATGAGATCCAGGAGTGAAATGACGGCCTAATGAACAGTAGGTACATGCCGAGCCCAATGAATGTTATCTATTACAGGACCTCAGCTGACTGTGAGGATTTCTTCAAAACTGGCGCTCATATAAATAAATACATAAATATTATATACAGGGTGGTCCACGAGACAGGCTTCCTTCCTTTATTTTCACTATTTGTCAGTGTGAAAATTTGGACAAGTCCTATTCTTCGCCACTTTCATCGTAAATTTCAACACACATGCTCAATTGGCATCAACTTAGTTTTTATATGGGAAACCCCATTTTTTATTGCACATTCGAATTCAACGAGAAATTTCATGAAGAAATGACACATCACTCGGTTTTTTTAGAGCGCGAAAACGGGCGCAATTTTGCTCTAAAAGTACGCAATTCCGCTCTAAAAGTGCAAGAATTCTGAAATACTGAGTTTTGGAAGATATTCAATTACCACATGTAATACCTGATTTAGAGGTATTTTTTCGTGCTGAACCACGTAATGATGTTCATTTATTGATATTTGCAACATCAGCTTGGGAAAACACAGAAAAAAACTACGTTTTGTACGCTTTGTGCTGTGCGTAAATGAGTGAAGAAAAGTGCGAATTTTTTGTGTTTTCTCAAGTTGATGTTGCAAGCCCATTGATATATGAACATCTTCACGTGGTTCAGCACGGAAAAAGACCCCAAAATCATGTATTACATGTTACAATTGAATATCTTCAAAACTCAGTATTTCACCACTTTTGACTTATTATGTTCAATAGTGAACCTTTGTAATTGATCAAGAAAAAAATTTTAACCCCCCTGAAAATTTTTTGGTTTAGGTAGGTAAGTACGTTTCAAGATGGGTAGAATCCAAAAATCAAATCAAAAATGAAAATATAACAAAATCGTCCGTACGCTGTCCAGAGCTTTTCTTCGAAACTACAGGACCAACCTTTATGAAACTTGGCTCAAAAATCATTCATCGTCCGGGGATGTGCCATTAACGTCGGCATCAATTTCTATCAACCCTAAAGGGTATTATTAAAGGACTAAACATTCAAAAGTCGAGATCTCTAAAACTGTTTAGATGACAGTAATGATTTTATGCTGGTCAATGATAAATATAATCCCAAGGGATCGATTGAAACCGCCCGCAACGCTGTAGATTGAACGGTTCGCTCTTCTTAAGGGCTTGAATTTTGGAAAAACATCGGATTTCTACAACATTTCATCATGCGCTGCCAGCTGTATCTATTGATTAGCCAATCAAGCTCTAAATTCCATTAATGATCGCTAGATAGTGGAACCAGTAGACTTGGAAATCACCTTGTAAATATCAGCTGATATAATGGCAATAATGAAATTATCACGTGATATAGTTGCAATGGTATTCATTCCAAAACCTTGCGAAATCGAGTTTATTAACTATTTGTCCATGCGAATGTACCTACTAGAGAGGCAGTGGAACCTAGATGCTAAATTTCATCTCATAAATTGTTCCCAAGTCTACCTATAGGTAGCGGAAGCATTGTTTTCACTTTTGAGAGATGAAAAAGTTTTAGTGTCCCAAAAATCAAACTGTTGTTGTTTTGAAATTTTATGTCTTTGCTATGGCACATAAACTAATAAAACGTCACGGAAAATTGCTCACGAAAATATTGACATTTTCATTTTTTGCCCTGGCACATTGCACAAAAAACTGTCACGTAACGTAACGTAAATATTTTGACGGGTACTTCGTCGTTTTTCATCCCAAAAAATTCGTTGACCATTCGTTCGAAAGCTCTCGATTTATCCAACCATATTATGTTTACTACTGCGAAGTGCGTGGCCAACAAGCTGAGTTATGAGCAAGGTTATTTGAATAATTGTGTACACTCAGGTGATCATTCTCAATAATTGATATTGTGAACATGATTGCCACGGCTTGTTAATTTCTGATGATTTCATTGAGCTGGTGTTTCGAGACGATGCCCAGGGTCCGGATCAGCTAAGTGGCTCTTAGAGCTTGCATACGAGTCTGCAACACATACTTGTCTTCAACTAAAGACATAAATGTCCCAATGTGTTGCAGACTCGTATGCAAGCGTTTCTTTCAATCAGTTTTTTACAATGGTAAAACACCACTCACATTTTACGTATTAGACCATTCTGCCAAACCGACCATTCTTAAAGACGGGGGGGGGGGGGGGGGGGGGAGCCTATCTCGTGGACCACCATGTATATATTTATGTTGTTCACATGTAAGTAAGTTTTTTTTCCTTTCAATATGTAGGTAGGTATATGTTTTAACCTGACATTGGGTCTACAACATGTCCCGCTGTGCGCGCCCCTACCGAGCTGAATTCGAACTAACATCAACTGGCTACAATTAGCTTTATTCTGCTTTCCCTTATTTCGACATGGATATGTCTTTGCTCTGGGGGGTCAACCAAAAATTTCCGTCACGCAAAATTTGTGTCACAATTTGTGTTTTTCACGAACAACCCAGCCGTTGCTAGGGGAATGGAACTTCCGCCGTTTTCATCGCACAAAAACCGTTCGCCACTCGTTGGAAAGCGCTTGATTTATGTGATAAATGTTCACATCTCAAGCTACCAATTCCCCCCTCCTTACGTATCTGGCTACCTTCCAAAACTAAGGTGATTGGACTATAAACAATTTTAATAAGCCGGTTACAATATTCTTAACGTAAAGCAAAAACGTAAAAAAAAAAAAAGCAATAGCATCATTTACTCCACTCCATAGGAAACATTTTCATCCTCTTGACAACAGTCGAGGACAACTCGAGGACAACCGTTATGAAATCCCCAATCAAAGACATATCCATGTAACATGGTATCTGCTTGAAAAGCGGATAGTGGAACTCGTTTACGAGTTTTTATACGGAGCGCTTGGAAATATAGTTTTTTCTCGTTTGTCTTTGTTATCAATCAATCAGATAAGCTTATCTGTGTTGTCACTGTTGTCCGTGTGTCGTTCGGGTCCGTCTTACTTTCGTGCTCATAGATACTTACCTATTTTTTCACAGTTATTACTTAGCTTTTACAGTTTTGTTTCATTCTTTTCGTTTGCTATTTGTTGATTCAGTTCATAATGCCTGTTTGTTCTATATGTGATAAAACGTTGGTTCAGTTTTCTCATCTAAGGCGTCATGTGAGACAGACGCATGGGTGTCACATGCCATCAGCAACAAAAGTGCCGCATGCAATGAAATGTGCCGCTTGTCCTCAAAGTTTTATGCTGTCACTGATAAAATTGTTTTTCAAAATAAACCAAAATTTATCGACTGGGAACGAGCCGTTGAAGAGGAACACCGACTCGAGTTGTTGTTCGCTCATCAAGTGACTTCGAGACTATTTACTACCGATGTAATTATTCGGGTCCGGTAAGACTTAGGGTAACTGATACAATCGAAAAAGGGAGCTGAAAATGGAACAGTCTTGTGAAACAAACTTCCACTGCCCAGCGATGATAACTGCTTAATTCTCCTCAAGTAGTGTTGACGTTAGCTATTGCAAGTCACACATTGGTCACAAAATAAAGCTACGACATCTGCCTTTACCATCTCCCGAAAAAAATTAATCGCCACGAAAATCGCAAGCAAAATTCCTTTCGATTAAATATTAGACAGCGTTCAGGCCACTGCTTCGAAAGAAAACTTCAAGAGAGTTCATCTTTTGACCAAACAAGATCTCAGAAATATTGTGAGCGAATTTTCCTTTGATTATGAAAAGGTACATAATTCAGACGATGCTTGGGTGGAGAAAGAAAGACCCAAAGGACACAAATCGAGCATCTTGTTATTTAAACCTAAAGGAGTTGATTCAGTGGAATAACCTCAAGTAAAAACTGATCAATTTCCTCTCGTAATTATGACTGTTGGGTAGATACATCAAATGATGCTGTATGGTAATGATGTTGTGTGTCTTGATTCCACTCATGGCTTGTGGCTTATGGTTACCAATTAACCACTCTTCTGGCTCTCAACAGTTCGCGGCAAGATTTTCCAAAATAGGATTCGTTATAGGCAAAGAGATGAAAAAAGAGGTGGCTTTAAAACTTTGCACCCTATTAACTCAAACAGACGAAGCAGCATTCAACCGAATGCTTCCTGTAATAGTTAATACACTTTTGAATTATGAGAAGACCAGCGATATTGGTAAAGATTTTCAAGAATATTATTCAAAAAACTGTGATCGTTGGCCAAATAGCCATCGTGTCAATTCTGGTGTAAACACCAATATGCATTTGGAGAGTTTTCACGGTGAATTTAAACATTTTTATCTTGTTGGAAAAGTTGGAAGACGGCTTGATCATACGTTGCGCGCTTTGATTCGAATCACCTACCGAAAAAATTTCAATCAATACATCGCACTGAAGTTGGGGCAACACTGACCTAAAACCAGAATGTTGAGAGTATGCCACTAGAGTTCTTTACGAATGGATGTCACCAAAGTATTGGTAGTGAATCACCGTTCTTGGTAAGTGGCATCCACTGATGATCATGATGTGTATACTGTGTCTGTCCTTAATTCCACTCGCCCCTGCTCTCCTAAATGCACAATGGTATGTTAAAATTGTCAAGTATGTTTGCACAACTTCGTATGTGATTGCATTGAAGCATGTGTCAAGACGAACACGTGTGAACATATACATCTAGTGTGCAAATTTTTATCTAAGGAAATGAAGGTCGAAACCATCGATGAACTAACCCCTTCAAGCGATTTTATTATTCAAGAAAAAATATAAAACCGAGAATCTATCGCATTTCTCAACAGTCTCCCTGAAAAGGAGGATCCAGGAAATACCTCAAACGATTCTCAAAAAGAGGTTTCCGATGAACTCAACTGTATAATTTCAAATGCCAAGTCTCAGGAGGAACTTGATGTAATTCGTAAACTAATTAAAAATGTGTGGCCTACCGTTGAAGCAATTAGAAAATCTTCCATCAAATTCACAAGCCCAACGAAAGTAAATATCCATAAGAAGATTGCTCTTCAGAGAAAATTCACACCACACAAAAACAAGATGAAGAATGACAAGCCTGAACGCCTTAAGCCAACCAGAAAAGATATAAGGAGAATAACTGCTGAAACCTTAGTCTCATCTCCAACAAATGCTGATTCAATTAGAACGTTTGCCAGTGAGCTTCAAGTTTAACTTAATCACATTATAGTTTTTGATGCGTTTGCTTCTCCCAGTGTGATGATAATATTTACCGATTGTTCCTTTGTGTATTTATTAGTATTTTATTTTCGGTTAGTTCCTTGGGTTGGTCTCAATCATTCAATAATACTGTTTTGTGATAAATACCTAATCAGTATTTTATGTTTTTCTAGTTCCTGGGGTCTGTCTCAATTTTTCAATTATATTGCTCTATGATGAACTTATTAGTATTTGATACTTTTTCTAGTTCTTGGGGTTGGTCTCAATTGTTCAATAATGTTGCTCTATTTAAGGTGTCGACTTCTGGACGACAATGATTTGAAGTTAATTCTTAAAACCGCAAAAGTTGAACTTTTGAAAGAACGTTCGCGTTAGGTATATTGGAAAACCTGGTATTTATTTGTTATTATGTATACATTTTCATTTAATGCAATGAAAATTTAGCTAGGGGGAAAAAAAGAACGCAGGAGATTCTTCGTGTATGAGGCTGGCTGGAAACAAGTAATCCTGAAAATATTGCAAACGGTCGTTGTCAGACTGGATTCTTAGTTTGTAGTCGGTTGCTGATATGTACGAAAGTCAAATCCCGATGTATCCAAACATGGATGAGTAAATTGGAAAGGTCGATCAACCCTACCAAACTTCAATGTATCAGCCAGTGAGGCAATTATTGGATTGTTGTGCCCCCAACTCAATAGATGTCGGACGATGGTTTTATAAAAGCTTTGGGCTGTTGAGTCAATTCAGGAGAGTGTTGATTCGGACGCATCAATATTCAGTTCGACGCCGTATGACGAGCCCTTGGCCCATTAATCATCGTGGCTCTCGGACTAACAGAGGCCCGAGAGGGTTATTATTCCCATTCGTCCAAAATGGATGGGGTTGTGTGAGTTGATTCCCCGATTTGGGTTGACCAAAAGTTTCTTCTTTTTTTTCTGCACCCAGAACGCTTTCCTTCCCTTCAACGTTAACTCCCAGGGACATGGTAAGAAAGATTTGTTTCCTAATAAGTTAGTCATCCATATCAATGTTTCATACTTTGCTGGCTTTCCTAGTTAATTAGGAAAAACTGATGGGTTCAAAGTTGAGCATTCCGCTCTTCCGACACTGAAATCCGAATTATGTTCAAATGCGAATTATGTATTGACATGGATATGTCGGAGGCGTGAGGGTCTATTTGTGAAAATGTAACACAAAAAGAATGCAGCGTTTCTATTTCGGTCGATCTTCACGTAAATCCAACCCGTTGGTAGGGAAATGTAACTTCATCGCAAAGAAATCGTTCGCCACTCGTTGAAAAAATGTACAGATCTCAAGCTACCAATTTCCCCCTCCTTACGCACCAGGCTACATTCCTAAACTAATTTTATCGGAATATAAAACAGAATTTTTGTTTGGCAGGAACATGAATGCATAGGTTTATTTAAATTATTTTTTCCTATTTCTATTGATTGTCACGTACAACCAATGTGTTACTAGCGAAGTGTAACTCCTTTAGCTTTCATAGCAGGAAAATCGTCCTCTTTTTGGCCTCTTTTTGGAATGCTCTCATTTTATCAAGACATCTCATGATCCCTAAGCTATTTTAGTGTCAAGGAAAGCTGATTTATTACGCTATGTTATAAACTAATATTGCTAAGTATCATAATGAACTAATAATGTGAAAATATGGGAAGTATACTATTGAGTGGTAGGTAGGTACTGGTAAGAAGTAGGCAATAGACAATGCATAGTCTCCTCTTCATCCTTGGAAGTTGAGATTCGATAGGGAGACTCTCTGGAACACTAAGAGACGATAGCAATTATTATTATTGGCTCTTTCATGATCAGCTGAGTGAGCTGAAATCTCTCCTTGGAAGTTGAGATTTGATATGAAGACTCCCTGGGGAATTAGAAGACGATTTAAATGATTGGCTCATTTCTAATCAGCTGAGTAAGCTAAATTCTCTCTTGTTCATCCAAGGAAGTTGAAATTAGATATTATGGAGACTCTCTGAAATACTAAGAGACGCTTGAATTGATTGGGTATTTTCTGATCAGCTGACTGAGGTAATTTAATTGAGACATTTTCAACTTGAGAAACAAAACAGATATTTCACATGGGAAAAAATAAGACATATCCGTGTAACGATGTATCTGCACGTAGTGTAGATACTCAACATCAGTTTATTGATTTACTTTCACATATTTATATGCTTTCGTGATTGGATATTGACGGAAAACCGTGAGAAGGTAAAAATCTGTTATCTAATAACCTTACTCGTTGCCTCTCGTATTCGTGTTTATTTCAAACATGCTTGAATTCAAATAAGCTCCAAGAAGATCATATTCTAGTGGGTACGCTTTGCTTATCAGGTAACCAAAACGTTTGAAGATTACGTCATTTATTTGATTCAGCATCCCAAAAACATTAGAAACTAATAAACACGTATTTTTGAGACGAGTAGCTCGATATCGTCGACGATTGGTAACGATAATATCGTCGTTGCATTCAATCGGATCGCTCTGAAAATCGTCTAAATTTATTCAACGTCAACAACTATCGAAATCCATTTAAAACACGTAGGTATTTCTGAGATGTTTTGTTCTACATTGTGTCGGATCGGCCAAAAACTAAAGTCCTGGTGACTAAAAAGTCTACATGCTAATTTTCAAGTCAAAAGCTCCGAAATCGTGGCCTGTAGCACGAAACAGATAGCCAGACATACACACTGACAAATTCACGCCGAATAAAAGTGGAGGCTCACTTTGTCAAAAATAGTCTCTGCAAGACATGATTATGATTGAGATTATAATCACCCAAAATATATACCGGTATTTTGTTAACTGGAATGTGTCACCCTATCATTTCCCCTAGTGCTTTAGGTGCACTTTTTCCAGGTTCTGCTCAACTTTTGTAAAAAATTTAATTGATGTCTGAATTATGTACTACTTTCTTATACCCAGCAGAATAAAGGCTTATTATTATTATTATTACTTATCGGGATGATTTTTTTTTTGTTCTTTACATCTTACCAAGCAATTGGAACATGCTCAAGTAGATTTTTCATTTTTTAAGTCTAAATTTTTAAACTGGTTCGAATATCGAAAAAACGAATTCAGCAGACAATTAAATCCAACTCAGACGAACAGATTGAAGAAGAATCATCAAAATCGGTAAAGTAAGTAGTTTTAGAGAAAAGTTTACCAAAAAGGGAAAAACGTAGGAAAAAGCAACTTTTCAGGAGAGCGCTTTTCGGAGGCACAGCAACGGGTTAACTTCCCACCTTCACGACTTGATCATCAGGCCCCTGGTTTCAAGAATCCACTCTTCTCTGTTTTTTATTTATATGTTCATGAATAGATAAATAAGAAGTGAAGGACCATAATAACAGCGCAACAGTTATTTGAAGGAGAAGATTGTAGAAACTGAAGACGAGCCAGCCTATACACCCGTTGAATTAAAAAAAAGCTTCCCTACCTTCGGTAGTGAGGAAGCGAAAATCATAACTCCAGAAATTATGAGGATATTGTGATTTTCTTTTCGCCTCCTGACGCAAAAAAATAGTCCAATTTAAAAAAAATTGAAAATGCAATACGAAGAAAAAATATTGTTTATGTACCTTGGGTGACACGTTCCCGTTAACCATCAAGGAACTCAAAGCGCGCAATCACAATCATAGGCAAGTAATGCAATGTAGAGAATACGAGATTACACTATGATTTTAGAAGAAAATATTAAGATGAAGCTATTGATCGGAAGACATCAGAGTTTCCGGATGAATGTACTTCACTTCGGTTTGGTTGCTCTCGAATTGAACACTCCATTGCTTCTGTTTGCTGAACACCACAATGCTGACAAGGTGAAGCATTTTCCATAATCTAGAATCAATTAAGGTATTCGGTACCACCATTATGCCAGAAGCGGAACCGTTGGGCTAATCACTGACGTACCATTTATTTGGTGGAATTGAGAGGTTGCAAGACCATTCCGTAAAGACCTATAATGAATGTGCTAATGCCACCAGACTAGGTCTGAATTACCGAGTTAAATGTAATTTCCCATCATGCCTATTGATAAGCTGAATCGAATAGTTTGAGGGTAAAGTAGAGTCCCCAATTTATTATCCGCGGAATTGGGTGGCAAGGGCTCCGCGGATAGCGAAAAATCGCAGATAATTCAAAAAATGACTATAAGTGTTGTGAAAACACGAAGGAATATATATTTCAGCATAAAAACTATGGTTAATTGCACAAAAAACATGATCTGTAAAACATTGAAAATACATACAGTACAGCCGAAACCTTTTCTACATCTAAATCACTAAAATAAAGAACAGTAAACAAAAGCAAGGACAAGTTTCGTAATTAAAAATAAATTAAAAAATAAAATTGTGGCACTTGCGGATAATCGGTGCTCTACTGTATTTCCAAATCCAGGGTGAGGCACCCGGACAGCGAGCCAAGTTTAACCAGCCTACCTACGACCACTGCCTACGACAACTATCTACGATCTCTGACTCACTCACAACCTGGATGACAGGATCATGGCGTTTCGCAAGAAATATAGTGAGACATAGTTTAAGAAACCTTCAAATCCATCAAACGTCTCCGGGCAATATGTAGGTATTACATACGTAAATGCATGCAAGCATCTTCGATATTCTATTAGATATTCCTTGTTGAGGGATTGTTGTATTGAACTTCAAACTGATAAACCTCGAAAAAACACCCAATCGACCGTACAAGGTTCGGCGTTCGGGTTTACGCGCGAAAACGATTTTTGACTTCCAAGAAACTTGGAACTCTCGCCCGTGCTACCCTATATAAACGAGAAACACGACTGAAGTCTCAACAATGATCTTGGCAAACAAGCATTGAACAATTTTCAACACGTGAGTGTGAGTCACTGCTATTCAATTACTCGTTTCAAGTTTTCGCTTCAGTGAGAGTTTACAACTTCTGAAACGGCAGTTGGTCGTGAGTTCGCACAGCTTTGCGATGTGTGCTCGAGAAGTTTTGAAGTCGTCAGATCCGCAGCAACCGGGAAACTTGAATTCAGCAATAGCTTGGAATCGTCAAGGAAAAGTATTGAACTGAGGTATTTGGAGATTTCAATTTGGGTTGATGGAAGTCACTGCAGATCTTACTTACCAGTGCGTAGGGATGAGCATCAATGGTGTTAAATTAGCGGAAATGAAATCACCGCTACATCGCAAAAGAAGACACGAAAATGTGAAAGCCATCTCCATTTCAAAGTTCATTTATTATCTCTTGTGGAATGAAGTAAAAATAAGCACAAATATTTTCACTGTTTTGGATAAAAATTTATCCACTGGCGTCTAAAATTAAGAGAACATGCCCCTTTAGATTTAACCTGAAAGAATTTATTTCTGTAATTGCAAATGAATAAATTATTTATTCCCGTGCCCTGTCAGAAGTACTATACCGAGTTTTGTGAACTAAAATAACCCAAGCAAAGTTTGATACAAAGTCTTTCGACGTGGCTTCCAATGATCAAATTGATGCAAGAGCCTTCGCGCTTTGTCGAAATAACTGGATGTTTATAGCATGTAATTAAAACGTTCACAGAGGACAGAACTTAGCTCACTCAGCTAATTAAGTTTAAGCCTGTAATTTGTTTTGTCTCAAAATGTCCCAAAGAGACCCTTTTGTAAACATCAACATTTTACAGCGAACGGAACAGAATTTAGCCTACATGGTTGATAAAGATGGAGCCCGTCATATCATTCGACTCTTGATGTTTCCAAGAGACTCCCTACTAAATTTAAATTTTCTAGGGTAAACTGGGAATAATTTAGCTCATTCAGCTGATAAGGACTGAGTTCGCCATTTCGTACGTCTCTATATATCCCAGAAAGGCTTCAAATTGAATTTAGGTCACACAGCTGATTAGGGTGTCGTCCGTCATTTCATTTGTCTCTTAACGTCCGAGAGTGGTTGCCTATCGACTTTCTACTTCTTAGAGTGACTTCGTTCTCCATAGAGGGATCTATAGTATATTTCAACTTCCCCCGGCGGACAGGTGAGAATTTAGCACATTCGTCACACTAGATAATTAAACAAAAAACTCCAACCAACTGTGTACGAATAGTTTTCAGAATGGAGTAGGAGGAGGAGGTAGTTGGCAAGCTTAGATGTAGGGTGACGTATGATTAATTTAAAGCTTTCCAACTAGTAGTAAACTATTTATGTGGGGTGGAAAATGAGCAAGTTAGGATTCCCTATCAACAGTTGATTGAACGTAAAAAGCATTAAAAAAATTTTTATAACACGATTTTGTTCCACGTTGTCAGGCAGTAAGTTCACAGGTAAAACATGTTCCATGCTTTATCAACACCTTTATAATTTTTACAAGCAATGCCTCTGCAAATTTAGCTTATCTACTCACTGAAAACCAATGCTTGGGATGAACGTGTTATCACATTTACATGAACATTATTCGAATTGCCAGTTCAAACCTAATGGAATCAAATTATTTATTTTTGTCAAAATCACATAGTGTAGAATAAGTGTCATCACCATGCCAGTAAGAGGCATAACAATAATTTATATAGGTATATTAAATATATTGCAGAAAACACTATTGATACAGCATCTGTGATAAAAATACATAGAGATGTCATCTGGAACGACCCAATGTCCCAGCCCAGTCGTCCGCCAACATGGCGGCCTCCCGAGGGTGCTTAACCATTTCACAAAAAACGTATAGCTAGGCGAGACCGTGCTCGGGCAGTCCAAAAACCCCATGCAAAAAAGAAAAAAAAAAAAAAAAAAAAAACTCAAGCCCCCTGGACCCCCAGTTACCTCTGTTTAAATACTTTGAATGATATTATTGAATTACAGAATGTGCTTTAGCTCCAGAAGTCATGTCCTTCCCCCGGAATACGCAAAATAAAGTTTAAGCCGACAAGGAGGTGTAGAGAGGAGATCAATGTTGGGCTGAAGTTCTACTTTGTTGCTTCTTCGTTGCATACTCGGGCCGTCTTCCTAGTTGATTTTTTGAATTCTTAGCGATGCGAGGCTAGTGTCAAATCGAAAATGTAACTCGGCACTTCGCGCCTCGCCGCGGGGCTTCGCCCCCATGGAACCCCAGGATCTTTTCTCTTTTGTACTGCGTAGAAAACGAGGATAATTTGCTATGCAATTCTTAGCCAGAAGTATGTTATACCACTCGCTTCAGCGAAAAACCACTTCAACTTTTCAAGAGAGGATTTTTTTTTTTTTTTTGCGTGGGGTAACCAGGTGATATAATGAGTCGTTTGCTATGGTTGGACGATTGGAAGCCATGTGATCTATACTCAACTACTCGGTTGTACGTGAAAATCATCGTTAATTTCGTTACGGACGTTACAAAAAAAGTTGTTGGGGGTCGGGCTAAGAATTGCATAGCAATTAATATATTAATTGCTATGCAATTCTTAGGCCGACCCCCAAAAATTTTTTATGTAACGTCCATGACGAAAATCCAGCACCTCCTAGCAGCACGTTCATGCGCATCATGGGTTCAAATCCCAGCCAGGCTTGAAAATTTTTTTATATCCATTTTTTAATGTAATTTATTATTTTATATCCATTAATTTAATTAATTAATTAATCGTCGCTGGCATTGATAATATGCAATTAATAAATTGCATAGCAAATTATCCTCGTTTTCTACGCAGTAGAAAAAGAAAAGATCCGGGGGGTCCAGGGGGGCGAAGCCCGCCGGCGAGGCGCGAAGCGCCGAGTATATATATATATATATATATATATATATATATATATATATATATATATATATATATATATATATATATATATATATATATATATGAGATTAGAGGACAGTATTTAAGAAGAGGGAGGACGGCTCTGTGATTTAATGAAATTAAGGACAGGATGTACAGATCGTCAATATTTGGGGTATTCTTCAACCCACGGCGGCAATCTAGGGGTATCTACCTAACAGTTAGAAGAGAATATGACAACGGATCAAGGTCTCATATTACATACACAAGTGGGTATGTAGGTAATTTAGTGTACTATACCTAAAACAATTGATGTAAGTGGTTTTAACCGGAACAGCGTATATAATAATATTTCAACAGATAACACGGTAGAACAATAATAACGGATGACGATATGTACCAACAATAGATTGGCCCTCTGAGAAGCATGGCGGGTTATCTCTGCATCGATCAACTCAATCGGTAAGTACCGTACACGCTATAGCACTAGTCACCGGATCCGTAATTAGGCCGGTGACCATACCGACATCGGTTTATGCAAAGCGTGTTCCCCGCGCGTAACTCGTCCCCGGAGCACTGTGACCTTAGGATGTTTCGTGTTGAAATGCAATAACTCTTTAATAAAATGAAACCAATCCATGATCAACTCCAGATAAAGGATAAAAGCACGCGAAATGTACCTTGGGTCGTAGTAGTAGGTAAGTCATACTACGTGCACCAAAATAAAAACGCGAGTCCATAAAGGGTTCAAACTTTTTTG
Source organism: Adelphocoris suturalis (assembly GCA_030762985.1). Classification (NCBI taxonomy): domain Eukaryota; kingdom Metazoa; phylum Arthropoda; class Insecta; order Hemiptera; family Miridae; genus Adelphocoris; species Adelphocoris suturalis. The sequence continues at coordinate 24,366,181 of CM061040.1, read as the reverse complement.
GCCCCAAGACCCACAATTTTAGGCAATAGGTATAGTAAATGTCGAACAATTAAGAAAAAGGGTAGATTGAAAAAGGAAAGAAATTCGACTCGGCTGATCAGTGCGCCTCCGTTCCTCGTGATTGTTTTCGAGGCATCCCAACGAAACTCATTTTATATTGCACCACCGTAAATGGATTACGAAGGAAATTACCCTCAGAGGCTCCTCAGCTGATCAGAGTCTCTCCATATTTTGTAACCACATTTTAGATGTCCCAAAGAAGCTCTATATAACATATTTCAGCATCGTGAATCGATGACAAAAGAAGTTACCCTCAGAGGTTCCACAGCTGATCAGCCTGTATCTGGAATTTTATACTTTGTAATCTAATTTCAGATGTCCCAAAGGAGCTCCATTTCAGGTTTCAACACCATAAGTCGATTAAGAAACAAATAAGGCTGAGGTCCCTCAGCTGATCAGTGTGCCAACATTATTTGATACATCTACGCTTTAGTAGTCCCCCTGATCTAAGTATGATGGCATTTAAGTAGTTACTCACCAACTGAAAAGTAGGGACAAGATTTATGAGCCAGAATTCTATTAGTGTCATATCAACTCATACGATCGGCAGAACTCACAAGGCGAGTTTTACAATGTTCCAATTTTACACCCACTTACACTTTCTCATGGTCATTAAGTAATTGAATTAAGCTATTGTTTCAGTAATTTAAAGATTTCACTACTTGCGCTTGATTTCACTGTCCAAGTTTGCTCGAGAGAGCGAGTGATCAATATCACAGCATTTCGAGTGCTTTCATTCGATTATTTGGGATAATATCGATCTATGACAACCATGATTATTGTTACCTTGGCAATTTTCGAGATCTCGATTTATGAATATTTCAACCCATTTATCCTACACTTTAAGGTTGATCGAAATTGATACCAAAATTCTAGGACGAACTAGACTTCAAATGTGATTTATAACCCAAGTTTCATAAACTGCTGTTTTCGTGCTGCTCCTTGTAATATCTCAACATTTTTCTAATAACCGTATTAACTTGCTAACGAGATATATAGTCATTCGTATAGCAATTGCATACTACTTGCCCTCTTTCTTGTATGTACCTTTCGAATAGGGCACATTAAAACAAAAGTCTTAAAAAAAAAAGAAAAAGAAAAGATCTTGATGATACGATTGTTCAAATCTCATTCTACCTACAACCAGCTGACTTCCTCCCCCAAATACCCATTCTTTAGAGTGGAAACACTCTGAAACAGGTGTACAAGGTTCGTCAATCTGCCACAAAGGAGTTATCTCTTCTGTTGTTCCCATGCCAAAAAACTGTCATTGTAACAGGTGGGTCAGGTGTCACACGAGAGAGGAAGGTCGGACACACAAACAGCCAACCAATTCGGGCAAACGTAGACTGCTTATTGAGATGGATGCTTTTTGATGGGCAGAACACGAACTTCTTTTGTGTTTCGTTGTACCCCACCAACCCAACGTTTTCCTGGAATTTAAAATTACTTTAGCATAAAAATGGATAAAAGCCTAATTAAGTAATGGCGAATCGAAAATATCGACCTACCTAGAAAAATAATAAGTAAATATCTATGCTGCAGGTATTTTTTATAATTGGACCTAGTCGCCTTCATATTCCATAATAGTTTGTTGGTACACGAAATTTTCATACGTAGAAATGCAGAATATCTTATACGAACCTGCCAAGTGACCATCAGCTAACCAGGAATGCTCTGAAAAGCAAAATAAATTAAATTAGTTTGAATAATGTCAGTATTTAAGTCTCAGCTTTATCAACAGATTTATTAGTATTTTCATGAACTTACATAGATCAATTGATAATATTGTTGATTGGTATACAGGTATACATCTAGCGGAAGGAAATTTTGTGGGTTCGCTAACATTTAGTGGATCGTCCATTCGCTTCATTATTTTTTTCAATCTTTCGCTTCATTATTATTTTATATAATCAATAATTATTGATTCATTTATTTATATTTTCCCCTACTTATTCAAATTATTTTTTTCAATCTTTCGCTTCATTATTATTTTATATAATCAATAATTAATTCATTTATTTATATTTTCCCCTACCTATTCAAATTTCGTACGTTTCCGAAAAAAAGCCCCGCCCCCGAACCTTCCGTAGCTTTTTCCCCAAACTACTGGATCAATGTTTATGGAACAAATCAAACATCATATTAAGAGCGTCATTGGTCCTGAATTCTCGATATCAACAACAAATAAATAACTAACATTTATTTTTCTTGGATTTACATTGAGGATTATTCACTGAAAAAAAAAACCAGGTGTGCTAAAGACCAAACGGGAGAAGTGTAAACTTCTATGACGATTTTCTGCTAAATATAATAAATATAAAATACATAATGGAAATGATTTTGGTTGCCGAAAAAATCTTGTAAAGACCAATTTCAAAGTATACAAAATTTTTATTCAAACATTAAGTACTAAACTTTTCTTACACATAAACTGGTCACAACATTGTTTCTATATTTTCTGTTTGCATTATTATTTTATTCTTTATTCATTAACCGTCAACAATAGTGTTATCATTATTACAATCATCTGACGACTCTAGAAAAGAAATTATTGGCTCATGGTAACTGAAATAAGAGATAAATATTCTTGACTCAATTTTGTGTAGGTAATTTTCTGTTATGGTGCGCGTCTACAATTACTATAAGCAAGATTAACTTCTCAACCAAGTGACAACAAAACAAGCGGCATTGTTTACTATATCCATTTATAACATAAATAAATATAAAACTACGACATGAATAGAAGAACAAGTACGAAAGAAATGCGTGATAAATCGAGAGCTTTCCAACGAGTGGAGAACGATTTTTGTCAGGTGAAAAATAAAGAAGTTTCATTTCCCCAGCAACGGCTTGGTTGTACGTGAAAATCAAAAGAAAAAAACAGCGTGACGGAAAAAAAACGTGACGGTAAAATCGTATTCACACCCCGCTAAATTTTTCGACGCGGTGCGCCTATAGAAGTTGAAATCGTATTCACACCCCGCTAAATTTGTCAACGCGGTGCGCCTATAGAAGTTTACACTTCCTTATTTGCAGTGCAATTAAGTATGTTTGTTGGACTTCCACTGATCGTGTGAGGTTCGCTTAAAGAAACGACATGATGCACAAGAGTTCATAAAGATGCCATAAATGAATAGAAAATTAAGTGATGTAAACTGAAAATTGAAACCCAACCTGTTTTTAAAGCATGTTTCATGTTAATGAATTTTCGCAGTAGGCTCAAAGCAAAAAGGCAGTACGGTGTTAAGCGAAGAGCCTGAAATGCTGAATTTCAATTACTTTCTCACCATGTGTGCATATTTATGTTTACTACGGTGAGTATATTGAGGTGCACTTCTACCTGCCTTAAACTTCAAAACCGTTTGATTTTAATCCAAGACTTCCGACTTCTCTCAGCGTACAGAGCCGCCCCATTGTCATTCTGCACCCCATAACTCCTACTCACTTCTTCCCTAACCCAGAACCGGGAATAATATTTGCTCTATCCCATACTATGGCCTTCAGCTGCGACCCGGCTAAGGAAAGTCGTGGGTTCATGCGACCGGTGTCATTGACAGCCGCCTCAACAAATTACCGCGCTCTCTGCCAGTCTGATATTTTTGCTCCATCGGAAAAATGTGATATCGTTGGAACCCTATATTATTTATCACGGAGCATTCCACGTGGTGGGGACGTTACTTCGAGGAATTTAGTAGGTAATAACGTAAATACGTGAATCACTTCAGCGCAAGCTACCTATATACGAACACAACTTTTACCACTACGTAAAGAGCAAACCAATTTTCCGACGTCCACGCAAAAATAATGTTTTTTCCATGTTGTATACGATGGTAATGTAACCAATCTTGAACTATAAGTCATATTGATGAATTATTTTGACTCATGCTAATCATAATGAGTCGCAATTAGTCACTTTATAGCCTACTTATTTATAAAAAAGCGATAGCATCTTAATCGACGAAGAAAGAAAGGCCTTCAAAATCAAAACGTACACTCTCGCGTGTAAAACGTAAAGATTTAGACTTTTCCTGAACAATTTTGATGTCAACTAAAACTTCAACAGAAAATTTTTCTTTAGTTACTGTTATATTTAGATCAGGTTTTTTTGGGATTCAGGGAATGCTGCTTGATCAATGGCAGTCCTATACTGCAATCGCAAGTATAAATTTGCGCTTGCGCGGCCGTCAAATACTTGCAACAAACTTAATTCTACAGTTTTCAACTCACATTGTGCGTGTTGAGGTCAAGGTGATCTCTATAAATTACGTTGCCTCGATCAAAATTAGCCTAAATGTGCTTGTAAAATAGTAAGCGGAAATTTAAAATCCTTGACCGAAGAATAATTGATTTTCTTTGAGTTTTCCAGTAGTTTTCATCCAATGTTAATGGATTTCTCAGAAATCGTTTGTGCATCAGAAATCTATGTTCAATATTTTCATATCATAGGTTACTTTCTGTGCTAGCGCAAACATAAAACCTACAAATATTCTGTTTCTATGCTTATACTCGTATTTTAGGGAGAATTTTCAGTGGATCGTCTGTGAGTCTTTCTATAGTTCTTAAAGTTAAGGTGATTTATTATATCTAATTTATTTTTAGTTGCTCGGTACTTACGTCATCGTACGTCATTTGAAATGGCGCACTTTTGGAACACGTAGAACACAATTGCAAGGTATGGAGGCGAACTGATCAGCTGAAGTACCTGAGGGTAATATCTTTCCTGATCGATTTACGATGCAGAAATTTGTAATGGAGCGCCTTTGCAACATACAGAATACATTTACAATGTATAGCCGCGAGCTAATCATCTGAGGGAACTCAAAGTCTTTTGATAATGTAGGTGCTACTATAATGGGTTTTACATTTATAGACCAATCATATGCGTCGAAGGGATATCTAATGCAGAAACAGGAAGCCTTTTTGTAAAAATTTACAGCGTTTTATAATTTCTGTAGCTACCATCAACCCAGGAAGAATGTAGACCTCTTTTATCCAGGATACAGGTGGAATGGCTGTCACTCGATTCCACAGGTGGCTTTACCGTATTATAACATCAAAATTAGGTTGTTTAAAATTGATATTGTTTCTACATGTAAGTAGTAGTGCTAATACTATAACTTATAATAATACTGCTTACATAGATTGATGTTCGTTTACTGAGAAGGAGTTGTTGAAAAAGCTACCCAAGATGAGTAATTGCGTATTGCAAGAGTATTTGTATAATGTTCCTAAAACACGATTAACTGCACAAGTGTACAAAATCTTCTGCTTCTGCTGCTTGCTGTGTACTTCAAGTGGGCACAATATTGAATAATTTCAAGATTGAAAACTGAATTTCTGGCCACAATTTATTGCAAGATATTAGTGAAATTTGAATGAAGCTTGAGAAAAGATTGATCACCCAATAAATGTTTGTTATTAAAAATTAATGAATAATAATTCATTGGTATGTTTGATTAGGTAATTATTGGTTACCACTTAATTAATCAAATAATCATTATGTAGGTATTTCATATCTACCGTATGTAGGTTAAATATCGTAGACTGCGCACAAATCGTCAGGTTGTAATAAAGTTACCACCAGCAGGAAAGTCAAATGTAAAACCAATGACAATTGTTTCTTCCTTCATAAATAGTGTATAAGAAAATGTTCTGCATTTTATCTTCAGCGGTTAGTCCCAGGTATGAGTTAAGTACGGTTAAAAGGCGAACCCCTCTTAGGAAAACCTCTCAAGGAGTCGGTATTTATATTGTAATCCACAAAGATGTGAACTTGGCACAGCCACTAAGAGAGAAACAATGAAAAATGTATTAGAGCTTACGATAAAAGTGAAATCTTTTTTCTTTTCCAAGGTTCGCGGATTTATCGTCAGTTCTTGTCCTTAATATTCCTGAGAGCCCAAAGAGGAGAACAAAAGGTTCTCCGCGTAGCTTCTAACCTGGTAACTGGTACCGCGAAAGTAAAGGGATGGAACTATAATTCATGTTAATTCCAACGTCTTGCAGTCTGTTGAGTTAATATTTCATAGAAAGCTATTTCTATTCAGAGGAAATATTATTAATTAGAAACTAACTCGGTAAACTTATGAAATAGACGAACTCTTATTTAAGGGTGAGCTATCGTTCCTCAGAGTTTAAAGTTTTTCATTATACCTACATTAGATCGACACAGCGAGAGAGTCCCAAATGAAACGATATGGCATTCAGTAAAGTTTGATGTCCCAGAGTTTCATTTGTAACAGCAAATTACGGTAACCATTCGCAACAAAATTAATGGGATATACCCATTGGCATCCCGAACCTATACCCCAGATATTTTCAGAATTAGATACCTAGCAATCGGACCAATTATCAAAGATCTTGGAAAATGACGTTTGCGCATGCGCCTGAAATGAAATTTATTGGGGACCATATAGGAGCCAACCTGCGCAATCAGTGCAAATTTCACCGAAATCGCCCATTAGTCTTGGAGTTTCGCATGTCATCCAATTTTAATCTTGCGCATGCGTAATAGTTATTGCTTAAACAATCCATGGGCATCTTTCAGGAACATATACCTAACAACTTCCCCCCCCTCCAGAGTTTGAGAAAAATCGGACCATTGAATTATGAAAACACCACTTTGTTGGAAATAACATTTACGCGTACGCTCACACTTCTATAATATCGATGTCAATGAAATTTATAGTAGACCATCTAGTGGATATCGCGCACAATTCCCGAGAATAAGTAGCTACCATAAAAATCGGAATAAAACTTGGTATAGTTTCGGGCGCAACGAGGAATTCGTCCATACAGACAGACAGGCTTACATATAGACTCACAGGCAGACACGGAAACAAGCATGATCAGCAAGCTCTGAGAAGCAAATGCAAGTAAACCTTTTTAGTTTGGAGAAAACTTTTTTGTATACTTCTTGCACGAACGGTTTTTTTATTGGAGAAGCAAAAGTATCGAAAATATTCATGTGAAATCAATATTAATAAAATCATAGGTATGTCTGTCTGTACATTTATCAGAATCATGACATTTTGAGTTTTTTTCCGATTCATGCTATTTTTGCCATTGCTATTGAAGTTGTCGAATATTTTTAGAGTATTCTAACTTAAGTCACAGGATACTTGAAATTTTTCAAATTAACCCATAGAAGGGGGTGTTTTATGGGGAGGTTGTGGGAAACGGAGTATATTTGTCATCACTGTACAAACTGGGGGTTTGATTGTCGAATATGTTTGGATTACTCTAATTCAAGTCAGACTAGTTTTTCAAAATTTTCAATTCTCACCCAGCGGGTAGGGGTGGGGGGAGGATGTTAAGCGTTTTGAACGTCACTGAACCAACTGGGGATCTAAGTGGGCGAATATATCAGAATCACTTTAACTTGGGTCACAGACTATTTGATGAAGTTCAATGTTGACCGATCATAGCCTATTAACATTTTTTCTTACCTCAACCATAGGGAGCTGTTTGTGGTAAGAAAAAACAGGAGGGGGGGGGGGGGGTTAAATGGAATAATTTGGCCATCACCGAACGAACTGGTGATCTGATGTCCGGATGAATGGAATTGGATTAGTCTGAACGTTCTTTTGGGTTAGGTACCTATCAAGAATATTGTTATTCTGAAATATGGCGGGGGTTTGTGGAGAGAGAGTGGGGGTTAATCTCAGTATTTTGGTCCTAATAGGTAATTTATAAGTAAGTACTTTTAAGTAAGGACTTTCTTGAATCAGGTCCATAGGGTGTCCCATAATGTGATGGGTGAGAGGGGGGGGCTTGCGTATATGCGTCAACCTGTGCAACGCACGGGTGAATCAACTAGTAAGAGATAATAGTAACCAACGCTATCCACGGATAGCATTGAAGGGAATTGGTTCTCTCGTATTGAACGTCTGAATTTCATGAACCCAGTTACAGTACAGCCAATCTTATACTGCAATAAGTTCTCCCATAACATCTTTATTGCCAAATCAAACAGATTTGATTATGAATTGAGTTGATAAACTGAATGTGACGATTGGTGAAGGCGTGAGTAGTAGGGCGAGTTGAATGCCTCATCCTAAATGGTGTGACATAACACTAAACAAGGGGATAAGGATGTGAGAGAATAGCTGGGAGGCTTGCAGGGTATGTGGCGAGCAGGGCGATAAGGTGAGGTGGAGGGGGAGAGAGAGATAAGAGGTGCATTTGTGGGATTAGGAGGTGTTATGGAGGCCGTTTGGCGCAAGTGATTGAAAGAAGGAAGCGTGATGATTGCGCCCTCACTCGTCTTCTCCCTCTCACGGTCGAAACACAATCTGGAGCCGGTGCTCTTATTGTCTCCACTCATCCGGAGCCTGCTCCAATTTGATGCTTCTCGTCCTCATTTGCGAGTTTACTGTCTTATTCTCAACACTCACTAATATAACACACATCGAAAAAATACGGTCAAGTATCCAGCCATGAAGAAAGTTGATTCATTGACGTACCTAGTGGAGTGCATTTTGACAATCGTCTCAAGTGGAACGTGCATGTGGATTGGCTGTGTCAAAAGCTCAAAAAATGCGTCTATATGTGGTTTGGGATTAAAATACCTAACTAAAAAGCTTCTGAGAAGCATTGCGACAAAATAAAACTAAACTTCAACTTCAAGAGTGGGGATGAACCCAAGGATAAAGTATTCAAACATGAACTCTCAAATCTTGTTGGTAGCGAATTTTATTCCGCTAAAATGAAAGAAAATGAATTTGCTTGTTTACAAAAATATATATATATATATATATATATATATATATATATATATATATATATATATATACAGATAAATTGGAAATACTCAGGGATCGGAACGTCACAGGTATAATAAATGCGGTAATAAGGTAAAGATACGAAGTTAGATTCGGGAAGGTATTGTACAAAATCACTAGTTCGTGGTAAGGTGTAGCGCTGACACTTACTTAAATTCCGACGATCGTGGAAATACTCTACAATATATTCTATTTTATACGTTACACTAGGCAGTAGGTAAGAACTGTAGGTGAGGAAGGATAGGACAGACGGAAGGCTTCCAATTCCGAGATATAACCAGTTTGTAGGTAGGTGGTAGGTGGGTACCTAAAACTGATAAAATAAACGAAATATGCTTATTCTTTGCACGTTCTCACATAAGAATTTTGGACGTCTGTTCAAGTCTAAATTGCGGGACATACCGGTACGGCAGTTGGTTCGTCTCACGTAGAATTTTCGATGTAGACTATCATGGGGTGATGCGGTGAATTTTCCCCGAAGAATGTTTTCCACCAGGCAAAAGTCTTGGTCCTTGATGACTTCGGCGGATTCTTGAAGGAAATAAACGTGAGAAGAACAGCCAAGGGTTTGGTGGACAATGCTTACCCAAAAGGCGAAGTTGTTTCACCAGAACTCGAGGTTCTCTGAAGTCGGAAGATCGTGGAGACAGCGGTAAGAGAGACTTGTTTTTACGGCAACTGAACTGGTTATTAAAACCATTCAAATTCACGGGAGGATTTTATATAAAAAGTAAAATTCGGGAGACGATATGGGATGTACGGAACGTAGACGAGAAGACAAAGGAAACGAGCAGTTGTGTCGGGAGTCCTGTAGGCGGCAGCAAGCTCTGAGGTGAGAAAGTCCCATGTGTTTGGAAAATAAATTCTTCATTTACCAACTAAATATAATTTCTATTCATTTAAACAATAACAAAACAAAAAAAAAGAAAACGGTATCAGGTTGTGAAGAAGTAATTGCATTACAGCAGTCTTCAGAATAATTATAGGTGGAGCTGTCGCTTGCGGAGTCTCACTATGGGAGGCATTTGTACAGGCCAACCTCATACCGCGCAAATTCAAACGTGGCGGGAGATTTAGATCTATTCACGGTACAGCATATATCAAATATTGTTTGAATTACTCTTGCAATATGCTATTGTAATATGGGGCGGGTGTTTTAATTACCTTCTAGACAACATTTTCAAGTTGCAAAAAATGACACTAATAATTATGTTTAACATGCCCAAACGTTATCTGACGGAGAAGCGGTTCAATGAGCGCAAATTGAAAACCGTCCACAAATTCATTAAAAAAGATAAAAGTGGGTTTTCATTTATGTAAGGCAAAGAAAGACTGTTCTACCGATGAAAACTACCAAAAGTTAACTACAACTACGCTAAGACGACTACCAAATACGAAGCCATGTTAATTGTTGATAGGGAATTAGACAACATCAACGAAATCATGAATTTGAAACATAACAAACTGTTCAGAAGCAGAATCGATTAGCTATAGGCTAGTAAACCTACCAATATTTCAGAAATGTAAGTTGAACATTCTAATAGCTTCGAACTTAAAAAGTCATAAAATAAACTACATACACCACGATGCAGGAATTGGATGAACAAAAACATTAAATGAAAATCATGTTTCTCTAATAATAATAATAATAATAATAATAATAAATGCAAAATTAATCCTAAACTGAAAACATGCCTGTACAGCGTATTTCATTCATTTATTTGTCAGAATTTAACAGGCTAACGCCCAATTTACATGAAAATATATCGAGTAGAAATAATACAATTAAATTAGATATTATATCTCTAAAATACCAGTATGGGAATATGAACTGCAGTTATGTTTGAAAATAAAATAGATGGAACCATTGAAGGACCAAAACTACTATTGAATACGTATTCTGTTGAAACACTGCACATTATTGAACAAAGGTTTATTATTTCGGTGTTGGATAGCCCTTCTAATCAGGTTATTGGTCTATAATTTATTGTTAAGCCCCATATATGATCAGAACATGGTGCATCATGCCTCGCAATAGAGTTCACTCATTTACAGTCCAGGATCCCGATAGATAAGGGCAGAATAAGTCGGTGCTTAGCAGCCTTCCTGTGAGACCTTGAGAAAGATGTTGATTTTTATTTTTCGTTTTCTGAAATTATTTCTGTTCTAGAACCAAAAATTTCAACCATGTATCATGTTTTCTCCTCGATATTGATTCGAAATTCTATGAACTTGTTTTTTTTTCCTGTTTTTTTCGTCAAAAACACGACACATGGTTGAAATTTTTGGTTCTAGAACAGAAATAAGCATCGTTATGTTAAATTGCAATATTAAAATAAAATCGTTTTTTTTCGTCAAAAACACGACACATGGTTGAAATTTTTGGTTCTAGAAATAAGCATCGTTATGTTAAATTGCAATATTAAAATAAATATCGTTGTGTTAAATTAGATTTTAATATTAAATTTAAAATGAAATATCTCCCCACTATATGCTTCGTGCGCGGATGAATCGACACTCGGAATCGACGCTCGAAATTTCGTACGTCTCTCCACTATGCATGGCGCGGAAAAAAATTGACGCGCAAAATTGACGCGCAAAAATTGCTAGGACCCCAGGGCTAAAACATGATACATGTTAATATCTCCCCACTATATGTTTCGTGCGCGGATGAATCGACGCTCGGAATCGACGCTCGAAATTTCGTACGTCTCTCCACTATGTATTGCGCGGAAAAAAATTGACGCGCAAAATTGACGCGCAAAAATTGCTAGAACCCCAGGGCTAAAACATGATACATGTTAATAGGCCCCTCAGTTGACCAGTGCGTCTCCGTACCTCGTAATAATTGTTCCCAAGGGTGTCCCCAAGAAGCCCCATCTTAATAACAGCACATCGATTCGATTAACCCAGGAATGCCCCGTGGGGTTTGTCAAACCCCAATCGCGATTTAAAGTCAGTTGATCATGTTGAATCCCGCACGTCTGGTTCTTTTCGCCCCCTTCTATATCACCCCCCCCCCCCCCCCCCCCACTTCTTCCCTAAAGGCTTCAGCCTTTTTCCAGTTTAGTACGCTCAAAACTTCTGTGGAGTGTAGTGCTTTTATGTTCCTAGGGTTTGACAAACCCCACCTGGGCGTTAACCGCTAGCGATTTTCGCTTTTTGTGGGCGTTCCCACAGTTTTGTCATTGGCTCATCGTTAGAAATGGCTGAAAAACGCAAGTTTTCGGATCCCGAAGACATGAGATCCTTTTTGGAACAGTTGGAGGAAGAAGATGTATATTTTGGCGGAGAAAATTCAAATACGGGAGATAATGTCGAGTTACAAGAAGTTGCCTCCGATGAAGAAGCGTCAAAAGTGACATTTGGAGAAACTAGTTCGATGTTCCTTCTATGAACATCATAGATCTTTAAAGTGTTGAGAATGTTGATCCTTTTGCTTGGTGACAATTTTATGTGACCTTTTCATTCTAGTTCTTGGGTTTTGTAAGTGGTATCAAACTATTCTCAGAAAATTGTTTTGTAGATTTTATGTGCTAAATGTGCTAATTTTATATTGAAATTTTGTTACAATGAGGTACCTTTCTGCTATTATTTTTTTCATCAGAGCGTGAGGTTTGCCTTACTATTACTTTTTTCTTCATGAGCTTAGGTACCTACTTCGTGTTTCTTTATACTCATGATAACAAAATAAAAATAAAATTTGATTCAAGTGTAACTAACTGATTCAAGTATAACTTATTTTTGAATTTTCTAACATTTTTCAAAGTTGGAGTTTGACACACCCCACCGGGGAGTTAAGTGTTGGAAATTTAGCCGGGACATTCTAGGGTCAAGAAAGAAATTAGCCTCAGGTTTCAGCTTCATAAGTCGATTAAGGAACAAGTTAGGCTTAGGTTAACAATTGTATTACTACTTTTTCCTCAATTGTGACGTTGAAATACTGAGGTACTCTGATTCTCGTAACCTTTAAACTGCGCCAGACATTCTAACGAGCATTCAGAAGTATAATAATAGTAATTAATAAATTGGTCCAAAAATCCGAGCTTTATGGAAAGTTGTACTCCAGTTTCTCAGGCCCAAAGAAAGTGGAGAAGAAGAATGATAACAAAAAGGTTAATCTAACTTACGATTAAACAGAGCAATGTTAATTGCGATTGAGATGTCTGTGATAATTGAAAACTCGTTTTTCCTATTCCATTGCCAGCATTTTGTTCGGGGAAAGAAAAGGTATATGGGAACAAATTAATTGGACGCTGGGCATGTGTTATATTACGAAGAAAGAAGTACGATCAATGGCAGGGCAAGGACTGTAGGTAGGTATTACGTTCTGTTATTGGTTGGTGTGGACCACCTTGAATGAAGCCATTAAAGGTAGGAGTGCCCGTATATTAATACACCAAACACCATAGATGCTGAAATAGTTTGGGCCAATTACCCACGATAAAATTTGTTCATTACCACTCGTCTGTTTTCAAGGTTTCTACAGACCAACGGAATCTACCTATCTACTTAGGCCGTACATCCCCCCCCCACCCATGTTGTAATCATAAAACTCATTGTCATTTTAGATACCCAATTTCCTGATAGATAGCTCAAAATGTTGTGAATTATTGGACGTTTTGACATTGGTACTGAAGAGCGAAATGAAAATTTATGGAAGTTTCTCTTCTTCCATAGTGAAAAATTCCCGAAGTTACTTTAAAATCCCGTTAGGTACCCAATGTTTCTTGGTGGTAGGTGACTCTTTGTTTTGTAGTGAATAATATTATCCAAGCAGTTTCGTAGCATGGGAGAATATCTTCTCAATGGAAGAATTTTCTTCCGTGATTATTTAGTTTGTCTTGTCTTCAGTGCCACCTAAGATAACGTCAGCCGCCAGCACCGCTAGTGCCAGAATCAATATGCTCGAGACCTACTATAGCAAGACGTGTAGGGGAAGATGCAATAAATTACTCTATTCACTAGGCAAGCTACCTGGAAAACCCATGAAGTTCAACTGCTACAGTGGATTAAGTACACCTCCTCCTTCTCCTCTTTGAGCTCAACTCATGACACCTTAAGAGGCTCTCTTAAACACTCCGGTGAATTAATAACAGCCGCGAGTTAATTTTCACTCCTTAAATGTTGTCTGATTAAGTTTCCTGGCCAGGCAGGTAGGAAAAAGATTTGTAATATCATTGATAATAAATAATTGTTGCGGCAAAAAGCACATGAAGTAATGGAGATCTATGACCTTAAGCAATCTGAGGATGAAACGCATTTCAATTGAGAATCAACGAAAAGAAGCAATAGGTTAGTTGCGTAAGGGCCTGTAGAACACAAAAAGAAATTCCCAGAAACTCGTAAACGAGTTCCACTATCCGCTTTACAAGCAGATACCATGTTACATGGATATGCCTTTGATTGGGAATTTCATAACGAGACCCTCTCGAACGATCAAGTTTGTCCCCCACCCCGGCAACTACTTGGAACCGTTCCCTACTAGAAGAACTGTGAGTTCTTCAATTCCGTTCAACGCGGAGCATTCGAGAGGGTCTCGTTTTCATAACGGTTGTCCTCGAGTTGTCCTCGACTGTTGTCAAGATGATGAAAATGTTTCCTATGGAGTGGAATAAATGATGCTATTGCTTTACGTTAAGAATATTGTAACCGGCTTATTAAAATTGTTTATAGTCCAATCAACTAAGTTTTGGTATGCAGCCAGGTACGTAAGGAGGGGGAAATTGGTAGCTTGGGATGTGAAAATTTATCACATAAATCAAGCGCTTTCCAACGCGTGGCGAACGATTTTCGTGCGATGTAAACTGCGGAAGTTCCATTCCCCTAGCAACGGCTGGGTTGTACGTGAAAAACACTGAAATTGTGACACAAATTTTGCGTGACGGAAATTTTTGGTTGACCCCCCAGAGCAAAGACATATCCATGTCAAAACCATCGACACGACTGCGGATCGTGAGAAGATTTTGATATTCTGACAAATTTGTGAGCAGTCACAAGCTAACTCAGTAATTTGGCATAATAGCATCAGCATAATAGCATGCAACTTTAGCAATGTAAAAAACGAAGTTGTGAAAAAATTATCAATGTCCTAATGAGGTTGCTTTTCCCTGAGTGTACTGAACACATAATAAAATAGGTTCACGCGGACGGGTTGTGTCTGGTAGAATGAAAATCGTAAGCCACTTTGTTATAACTTGAAGGATTTTTTTCCCTTTTTAACCAAGAATAATATGACTTCTTGTCGAATGTCAGGTTTTTCCCCCGCAATCCAATTAGAATGGAAACTCACATTTTCAAACGCTGGTTGGTTCCTCGAAGGAGGTCACAGAGTTAATAGAAGGCTTAGCTTAAATAGCCTCCGCTTGTTACGCCAATGCGCTCCATTGCAGCCAAGTTCTTCTACATTAATTTAGGGGTTAGCTATTGTGAGTTGGCCTGTTATACGGTATTGGTTTGTCATATTACGAACAACATACCGTCCCACTCGAAACGATCTTCCTCAAAAGGTTCATTATTATTCCTTCCTTTCACAGCTTCCAGGATATATTCCTATCGCAAGCTCCTAGTAACCGTATATCTCCTAGCTCCTTCTTTGACACGAAATTAAATTTTCCTCTGGAACGCGTTGCTTTTAAGGGTAGATGTCTCTGAGGGCAGTATGTTGAAAGTGATATCGAATAATTAAAGCCGCGAAATTTAATTATGTGCGAGTCTATTGTCAAACACTAGTAAAATAATTACTCCAAGGTTTATTATTCATATTTTAGACAGACAGTCTGTGCAGCCAAAACAGAATGAATCGCCCTTCTTTATGGTTCATCAGCTCCAATCCAAAAATTTAATAAGATATTGCAATTCTGGCTTCACTTCGTGTTCAGCAGTACAATACATTTGAAATGAAGCGTCATTCGGCCGAAAAATTGAAAAATTGTTTTCTAAGTACCAACCTAATAACCCCCTCTTGGGTGGTCCAGAAGTTTTTGGGTTTTTAAAGCTTAAAACGTAGGATCAGGCACCCCAAAAGCGCTCTCCAAGTTTCACTTCGATATCACGAAAATTTTGGGAAAAAGTTACGGGGGGGTTACTTCTTTTGAGGCAAATGCACAGATTTCATTCTGTTTTGGCTTAAGTCGGAGCTTGATATCACTGGTCGTTCTCAAAAAGAAAGAAAGAAAGAAAAAGTGTATCACATTTCCATTAGGTACCTAATAATGTACCATATTGGGCGACAGGCTGTTGTCACCCATGGAAACGAAGAACACCTTTCACCTATGAATGGAAAAGGCGTTTGACCCCCGCAGCCTCCTACGGCGTTTGCCTTCTTTTAGCAAATCCAACCTGAACAAACATGGCTTGTCTTATTACCAACCACTATCACCAGAAACAACAAATGCAGTGGGATCGGGAAATTCTTACATGAAATGAATGCGGAATTGGTAGAAAACGAATAAAATGATGGGCTCTTTCCTGATTATCTGAGTGAGCCAAATACTCTCCTTTTCAACCTAGGGATGTAAAATTTGACAGGGAGCCTCTCTAGGGCATTAAGAGAGGAATGCAATGACACGTTCAACCAGATCACCTGACTTAGCTAAATTATCTGTTATTCACCCTGGGAATTTGAATTTTGATAGTGGGCCTCTCTGGGACAAGATTAGAATGAAATTAAGGTATCCATTCTGATAAACTTAGTGAGATTAATAATGCATTAACGTACCCGCAACCGCAAGAAAACTGTTTTTTTTTTTTTTTACATTTAAAGTATATTTGGTACCTATATTCCAACGAAATAAATCTCTCGCGACAAAGTTGTGGAAACCCAATTCAATAATAATTTTGCACTTTGGGGAAGGTCATAGGCAATCAGAATCTTCCCCAAGCCTACTCCTTACCTTCCAACTGGCCGCCCTTCGCAACGGGTAAATACGCAATGCGACAAACCGTGGTAAAAGCGGTACGAGTTGATATGGCAACAACATGAAGCAACAATGTATGGCTACTACCTGGATATGAAGTGAACCCGCACCAATCACAACCAAAGTAAGGGCACCATAGCAGGTACTAGAGTAACAAGTTGTTGATTGTTTTAAAGCGTTGTTGATGTTTTTCCTAACTCCAACTGCGTTAGTACCTAATAAAAAGCACCTACGCAGTTTGCATAAGCAGAACCGACTTTTCGAATACAGATAGGTAGGTAAAATATAAGTGGGTGGAAAGTATTTAGAAAACTTTCATATTTTATGAATCCGAAGAGAGGAAACATAGGTACCTAAATTATGAAAAAAGAATTGTTATATATGGGATTTGTAATATTTAAGTTCGCCAGCTGGAACTCAGGGTGAAAGCCCGTCATTTCATTCGTACCTTGATGTCCTTGATGTTCCCATCAAATTTAGTTGTACTCAGACTGACGACATAACTGTTTGCCCACTCAGCTGATCAGGATGGAGCCTATAAGGTCATTCGTCTCCTGTTGTTCCAGAGAGGCTCTTAATCATTTTTCAACGTCTATCGGTGAACAGGAGAGATTTTAGTTCACTTAGCTGATCAGGATGGCGCCCCTCACTTTGCTCGTTTCTGTCCCAGATAGGCTCCCTATCGAATTTCGACGTCCAACGGTGAATAGGAGAGATTTGAGCACGGTTTTGTCATCATTATGATCGATATTACGGCAATGAATGACTATTGTAAACGTGTTGTACTCCTTCTGAAACGAAAAGAAAATGCATACAATGTTTTCTTTAAGAAAAAAAGTTTGCTTTTGTTAACTTTATTTTAATGACTTCTTCTTACTTCTTCTTTCATTTTGACTGACTCCGTCACCTTTGTGGCTACAGATCGGGGCGCCGCGGCGCAGGTACATCTCACCTTCAAGACCTTCCAGTCATGCGGGTTGTAGTATAACCTTTAATTCGGAAACATCGTTCACTTTACGGGTTGAATTGACTGAAACTTCATGCCAGTTAACTGGCCAGTTCTATATAATGAGATAATATTGTTTGATTTACTATTTGAAGAAGCTGACGAAATGATATAAATTAAATTTGAGCCTGAAGTAAGAGGTGTTTATGTTATTGGTGTTGAAGAATCGATACCGTCACTCCACGGGAAGTTTCACAGAACTCCGGCCCCAGTTATCCTTCGTACCACCTGGATATAATACCTAGTATAAAGTGAGTACCTAGTAAATCACTCTCCTCTGGAACGCTTGAGACATAACCGGAATTGAGGGAAGTAGAATTTCAGAAGTGGGCCACGCTGAGACAAAGAGGAGTAGGCGCTAAATGGTGCAAAGTGTGTCCTCAGGTTATTAGATGGGTGTCGCAGAAGGAAGGTCTATCTAGTATCGAATGGACGAATGGAATAAAGGTATCCTTGAATTCAATGGCCAACAGAGCAATAGGTGGGCGGAATGAGGGTAATCGCCACAGCAGGGTTCCATCCTGTAGTGAGATTAACACCATAGAAACATTATCCCATATCCGCGGAATCAGCCCCAAAACTGATGAAGCCTTGCGTAACACAGCACACTACAAAGTCCGCAGCGCTATAGCCAGCCTACTGAGGTCCAAAATCCGAGGTTTTTGAAGTAGTTCACTGCGAAGATCATCTAGCCATACTCAAAATAGAAGAGCGGACTCATTGCGATCGACCGTGAGAAGAATAGAGCTTGGGTGATCGATCCTATGATAAGATGGGAAACCAATGAAGATGATCAAAACTGCAACGTGGATCAAGAAAAAAAAAAAAAAAAAGAATTTATGAACCATTCATCCCTTTCCTGATCAAACATTATAATATAAGAACCTGGGAGGTGGTTGGTTTTTGGTTCGGTGCTGGTCAGCGTCGAAGATACTAATGTATTTTTTCACACACCACGAAATTAATAAACACACTCTTTTCATTGTGCCTGACCGTGCTCAGAGACACTATAGGCATAATTCAATACTTTTTTTACTCATGACACGTAACACATAATCATACACAAACCGCTCCCCTCCCACTCTCATAAGAAAGGAAAACTGAAGACCAGGACAGTTACCACTGTTCTGTGGGTTGGTAGTTTTGTCTGCGAGGCAACCCATAAGACGGGCAGATCACTGTGTTGTTGGATAAAGTTGTTTCTCTCTAGTATCTCAGAACGAGGCTACTCAGAGACCTTACCACTAGAACCTGGTAGTTTTGCTGTCGACAAAGGACTATCTACATACCGAATTTAAGCTCTAATCTGTTTGACTGTTTCACTGTTTATTGTAAATCTGACAAAATTAGGGCCATCAGGCCCTCTCTACCATTTTGACAGAAAAAATCAAATATACAGAAAACTAAAAAACATTAATTAATCTTCAGCGGCTGAAAACGCCGTAAAATAAATTAACATAATGCTTATAAATTACATAAATTATATATATCTGCTCAATAATTTAGACTTTAATGCATTTTTAAAGGCACTTACATTTTTTGTGTTACCAAATAAATTAACATTTTCATTGTAAAATCTGGTGGCATATACATGAAACGAGCGATTATACATCATCGTGCGATGCAGTGGAAACTGTAGTAATCTAGGTGAATTTCTGGTTTTAATATTATGAATGTTACACATGAAAGTAAATTTTTCAAATAAGAAAGTTGGTTGCTTGTATTTTAAAATTTTGAAAAGTAAAACTCCTAGCCTGTACTTCCTCCACTCCCTGATTTTCAGCCAACCCAGTTCCCTATAATATGGAGTTACATGATCCCATTTATTAAATTTAAAAATGAAGCGAATGCACGCATTCTGTGCCCGTTGCAATTCATTATATTTTTCATCAGACATATCACAGTAAGCTACAGACGCGTAATCCAAAATTGGAAGAAGCATGGCTTGAACCAATTTTGCTCTCACATATTGCGGGAAATTGTGTGCAAGTCTTCTAAATTGATACAGACCTTTGTATATCCTTGAGCATACCAAAGAAACTTGTTTGTCCCATCTAAGGCAATTGTCAACTGTTAGCCTAGGTTTTTTACATTATCTACATATGGTAGTTGAACATAATTTATCATTACTCTTTCACATGTCTGATAATCTTATTCAATAAAGTATTGTTTCCAGCTACTAATACTTTACACTTATTTTCGTTAATTTTCAAAGCATGTCTAGAACACCACTCACTAATACTACGTAAATTTTCGTTTAAACACCTCACTGTTTGATTAAAAAATTCAACTTCAGTCTCGATCAAAATCTGCAAGTCATCTGCATATAACATATATTTACATAGACTCAAATCAATACTCGACGAAATTTGATTTATAAATACAACAAAAAGAATAGCCGACAAAACTGAACCTTGAGGAATTCCTACTTTAACTTCGTGCCAAGAAGATTCCAATCCATTAGAGTTTCTGACCTTTTGAAATCTATTAGTCAACATTGAGTTGAACCACTTAACTAAGGGTTCACTAAAATTTATTGATCTTAATATTGATACTAACAATTTTATGTTCACAGTGTCAAAAGCACGAGCAAAATCAATTAGGCAAGATATTTCCACTTTCCGTTTATCAATCGCATATCTAGTTTCATCCAAAACTCTTATTAATGCCGACTCAGTGCTATAACCCTTCCTAAATCCTCCTTGAAATTTGTCTATAATATCAAAGCTCTCTACAAAATTCATCACCTCTTCATGAATACATAGATCCATGATTTTTCCCATCACGCATAAATTATTAATACCTCTAAAATCAGTTACCGTTTTAGGGTCGGAAACTTTGTTAAGCGGGAGAACAATTGATTTTTTCCACAAATCAGGATAAACTGAACAATCAAGAGATCGGTTGAAAATATTACTAATTATTGGACATAAGTGATCGGCAGCTAACTTAAGAAAATCTATAGGAATAGCGTCATGTCCAACTGCACCAGATGTAACTTTAAACATTGCTCTTCGAACCGACTCATCAGAAATACGAGAAATTATCAAAAGATTATCTTGGTTTCGAAGATTATCATAATAGCTTAGTAATTCATCAGCGACGACAACCTCAGGCTGGTTACAAAAATGCGAATTCATAACTTCAAGATCAAAAACGACATTACTACTGTTTAAAGTACTACCGAGCCCGTGATTTCTTATTATTTTCCAAAAACGATTCGGACGCATATTCAAAGAGAAAAGATCACGGAAATGCTTAGCTTCTGCATTCCTCAGCATCTGCTGTACAGTGTTACGAAGCCTATTGTAAATCACTCGCTTTTGTTGATCTTCTTTATTATTCATTCTATCTTTATCAGCCTTATCACGAATTTTCATTTTATCGCGAATTTCCTTATTTATCCATGGAGCAGGTGGTCGAGAAGCTTTGATAGTTTTAACAGGCATATGTTTGTTTACCATTCTAGAAATTATATTAGTAAAATTTGATACTTTTAAGTTAATGTCATCTTCCTCAATAACAGACACCCAACTTGTATCTTTAAGATCTTTGTTTAGTTCCTCAATTTTTACATTCTTCGTATCACGGTATGAAATAGTTTTCCGCTTACATTTATCGATTTGTATATTCATCGAGCAATATATTAGGTCATGTTTGGACAGTCCAGAGTTTTTAACTTGACCAAAAACCCGGACACGAGCTAAATCATTTACTAAGATATGGTCAATCTGAGTTTCAGCTGCAGGAAATAACGAATGGTGAGTAGGCTTCAAAGGCAGAAGGGAAAAATTTAACAATTTAATTTTATCATTAAAAAATCGCGTATTTTGTGTGTCGGAGAGTACATCGACATTCCAATCTCCCATGAGAACAGTAAAAAGATAATCCTGAGACAACATTGACAACTCAGAAAACACATTTATCATATTCTTGGCCTTAGGAGGGTGGTACACTGTCCCAACTAAAAACTTATCAGATCGCCCATATACTTCAACAAAAATGAATTCCGGAGAATTCGAGAATGTCGAATTAGATTTTGATACAATTTTGAAATTGAAACATTCGGAAATAAACATTGCGATTCCACCCCGTCCCTTACCAACACGATCATTCCTAATAAGTGCAAAACCCGGCAGTTTAAAAGACTCAGAATTTATAGGTGGCTTCAAAAAGGTTTCAGATAATAAAATTATATCGACTCCTGAACCGCTAAATATTTCAACGAACTCTGGCCAATGTGCTATCATTGATTCCACATTTACATGTGCAATGTTTACATACCCTTTTTCGCTACACAAAAATACTCTCTGTAATGATTCGTTGACAGACTCCATTTGTAAAAATAACTAGAATACCTGAATATCCAACCAAAAATTATCCCTCTCAAAAGAAAAAATAACTACAACAAGAAAAATATGGGAAAAACACAGTAACTTAAAATATTTGTAAAAATTAAGTAAGTCACTTCTCCAAATTCCGCAGATCAGTAGAAGACCTTATCAGGATTCTCGCGTTGTCTTCGGATTTCTTCATAAAGATATGTCCATTACTGACCCACACGAACTTAAAACCATGATCGCGTTTATATTCCTTGCAAGCTTGCAGCAGTTTACGATTTTGATATGTTAAACTATTATTGACGAAAATCTTCGACGCATCACCAGTGAGAAAACCAAGATCTCTTGTTGTTAAGCCTTTCTTCTGCCATACCGCATTATAAAAAGCTCGCTTATCAATCTTACGAACGAAGGACGCAACGATTATCCCAGGAAAAGCAGAAGGCTTTCTCACCTTAATTCGATAACAATCACTAATCATGGAATCGCTAACATCAAAATCAACCGCATTACCCACTTTTTTAATAATGTCCATGACATTTTCATCAGGTGACGAAGGAAATCCACTAATTTCAACAAAGTTCTCTCTTCCCTGTTGCTCCACTTCGTTAATTAACTGAGCTATTCCATCGATTTTATTCTCGTACTCCTTGTGTTTGACAACAATCTCGTCGACCTTAGTTGATAACTCTTTCAAGGTCTTGTTTACGTTTCCAAGCGTCTCATGATGTTCATCAAGCCATTCAGAATACTTCGCAAACTGATCATTGATATTTTTTATTTCAGTAGCCTGCTTATCAATCTCCGACGACAAATGAGCTTTGGAGTTACGTACTTCAGTCCTTATCTCCTCAAGCAACTCCAATAGCATGACGAACCTTTCCTGATCAGACTTGGCCTCAAATACACCAGACCTCCTTCTCTCCTTGGAGCATGGCAAACATAAAAATCCGCGTTTTTCCTTCATTAAATTGATATAACTATCTTTCGAAATATCAACACACTTAATATGAAACACCTTGCTACATACTTCGCATTTTACTCGATAAGCATTGTGGGCGAATCCAGCCTGACAGACACTACACTGAGACATAATGAACGATGATAATAACAACAAACAGGTCCGCCCGCGACAACGGCTGAAGACTGACTGGTATAACAGCTGTATATCTGCTGTATATCATACTGACTGGTATCTGTTCGCAGGTATAACAGCATCCTCGTCTTCTATACAAAACCCGAGAAATAACCCGCAGCATAACCCGAGTTTGACAAAATGATGGAGTGACCAGACTGAATTAAAGAACAAATGAACTACACCATTCTTAGTTATAAATTATAAGCAAATTTTCGTAGAAAGTGAAGCTATTGCAATGGCTCCAAAAATTTAAAAATCAAAATTTAAAAAAATGCCTTTATTGAGATAATAATTCCGTTCTCGCGCCAAAAAAATCAAACTTTCCAGATGAAAGGATAGTTCGTTGGCCAGCATTTTAGAGCACATTAAATTGGTCAAATTTCAAAAAATGTGCTGCAAAAATTACTGTGGCTACTATGGTTATTATGGCTAAAAACTGCTAAAAATTGTTAAATTGATATTTTTTAGCAGAATATTGCTCAAATAAAGTTTATCAACTATAAAATAGGACATTCAAAAATTTATGTACAAAACTATGCTGAAAAATGTACTTAAATTTCATTAAAATTTGCTATCAAAAATCGATAACATTTGGAAAGAAAGCTAGAAATCAAAAATCATATCTTTTTGAATTGCAGATTGATATTTAGAATACGTTTTTGGCCATAAAATTAATATTCAACAATTTCTTTGCACCCAAAAAGTTCAATTTTCAAAACAATTTAACATTAAACTATATGATAATTTACGAAAATTCGCTCATACTATCATGCTGCATGATTGAAACTTTTTGCCATCAGGATCAGGCTTCAAGCTAGGGGAAGTAGAAGTACGAGTGGATTGTAGTAGTGAAATTGGAAGATGTCAACTAGTAGACACGAAATATCTATGTCCGTGACTTAAATAGCAACAATAATGACACCGAAATCTCACCGCTGCCAATACCTATTGTAAGCAGGTTCAAGCAAGGGGGGGAAGTTTCTAATGATTTAAAAGGGACGAATTTAAGGGGGTGGCAAATTATTCAAAGGATCGTGACTACGGGGATGTTACCAGACAGTCACTATATTATGTGGTCACAAAATAGCTGCTTTAGGGGCGGACTACCACGGAAACGCTTGAAGAGCATATGTGGGACGCATATGTGATCACGGGTGTGGATGAGACAAATTTGTCAGCAATTACTGTCTTCGGCTCACCATGACTACTGTGTCAATAGGGAGGCACGTTCTTATAAATAAGACGTCGCAGTCCCTATCAAACTAGATATGTATGTTGGTGAATGTTGGAGGTTAGGAAATAAAATTGAGGGGGAGACACGAATGACTATGTTTTCGTGACTCTGGTAGCTGACAAAAATAATGAGGAACACAAAGAAGTCAAGGAATATGTAATGGTGACAATATTTGCACTTACCCTCACGGAAGTTCTCGATGGTCTCCGTGACTTAGGTACTAAATCGTGACTCATGCGTCACTCATCGTGAGCCGCGAGTTGAAGACTCTTCTTATATTGTGTTTCTGATACCTTGCATTACAGAAGATAAATTGCCATTGCTATGTATATGATAGAACCTAATCGTGTCCTTCACCAGACACAAAGGACTATGCAAGTTTACTGTGTGGCTGTACCAATGGGGAGTCAGGGTAGTCTTCAGTAAGCGTGAACTGACTTTAGTATGGACATTTTTCGATTTTAGAAAACGGCATAGTAGTTGACATCACTTAGTGACTGTAATGAGACAATTCGTGACTCTACTTTCAATACTTCAAAATAATCGTGACTCCACGAGGTTTACTTTTACAATGACTTCCCCAGGTATATTCAGGAACGATATCGGTCTGTTATCCAGGAGGATTTCACATTCCCCGGATGTAATAAACCTCCAACTTCGTAAATCAATTTGAATGTATGAGCCGACGCAGCTACGCAGCGTTCAAACTGTAGGAGACCTGAAGGAAACGTGCTGAGGAGGTATAAAGCAGGAGGAGAACGGTAGATCCTGAGCGGTTATACCTAGCGTGATCCTCTTGAAAGCTCCATCCTCCGCATCAATCTCGCCGAACCCTTCATCCGAGCAATCTGCGGAGGAACCAATGATGGAGATGGAGTATCCCGAGCACCTCCCACTCGTCGCACTTTCTCAACGTCATTCCTTAATCCATCGCCAACCATCCATCAGCATCCAATTCATCCTGTCGAAACCCCTTGATCACCTGTGAAACACTATAGCTTGATAAAAGTATGTGCATGTTAGACCGTCCTCCTGCTTTCTAATTTATTCATGTTTCTGGCGTGCCAAAAAAAAATCAGTGAAGCAATGTGGTTCAATAGACATATTGTTTTAACACCATTTTTGACAAGCATTTATAATAGGTTCTACAAGTGAATATATATAGTAGAGGTTCCCATATCCGAGCTGATATGGGGGAAATATCGTTCGGATTCCAGAATAGGGTTTTTGGAGGTTTCTTTAAATATGAAAACCACTAGAAAATCGCAAGGATGCAAAACTTATTTATTCATCTTAAAACTATACCTATCAAATACTTATGGGACAGGCTACCGAACATAAAGACATTTTTTTTCCTAATTATGAAAACAAAACTGTTATAATTTTTTTAAATCTGTTATTATTTTTTAGACACCATGATTTTATTTCTATTTAAATACATCAGGTGCTCTTGGGGTCACTATTGTGCCCGTTTTTTACTCACTAAATTTTCAAGCAATGGGCCATTTATCCATAACATTTTATGTAGAGCTCAAATCTGCAATAAAAAGGGGAAGTTTTTATCTAAATAAACGAAGTCAGTGTACATTTATATAAACTTTGGTTGATGGGTTTGGTGAATGACCAAAACTAGTCTGGGTGTAGATATTTTTTATTTAATACGACGTTTCGGTCAGGATCTGTCGCATCAAATGTCGCATTAAATAAAAAACATCTGCACCCAGACTAGTTTTGGTCATTCACCGAATCCATCAACCAAAGTTTATATATTGGACTAGTCATCTCCATCACCAAAAAAAAAAAAATATATATATATATATATATATAGGCAATTAGAGGGGGTCTTTCTGGTCCCTGAATCAACATGAGGGGTATTTCTGGTCCCGAGTGGGTCCCGAAAGCGGGCTCCGTTTTCCTGCGCTTTGGTGGTATAAATCGGGGGGTTTTCGGGACCCGCCCTTGTATACCTAGTTATATATATATTGCGGGTCCCGAAAACCCCCTGATTTATACCACCGATGCCATTAATTACTTTCTCTCAATGTGCTCTCTCACTCGCACACATCCACACAGTCACAAACACCATCTGGCAGTGGAAGGGAAATGAACTCCTTAGTTTTTAAATGTCCGCTCATATCCTCAAAGAAGTTAACATTTATCAATCATTGTTCTAACCTGTTAGAAAATGTTACACAACAATAAAAACACATACTTATGTACATCTTAGGTTGAAAAGGTTACATTATGGAAAAAATGAAGGAAAAAGTAAAATATTTATGGAAGTTTTAATTTTCAGACATGATATGCAAGTTTAAGAACATTGGGAACATCTCGTATTGTTTTTTCGAACAAATGTTATTGAACTTGATATTACAGTAGCTTTTATTCCTAAATGTCCCAAAATCTCTGGAAATTTTTGCTATGCTTGATCAATACTTACGAAATTGCTCCATATGCAAATTATTACACAATGGCTTAACCCGGAAACCCCACTACAAATTATTACATAATGGTTTAATGAGAAATCTCACTACAGACTATTACATAACGGCTTAATGAGAACTTCAAAGTGCAAATTATTACAAAATGTCATGAAGAGAAACCTCCGCTGCAAACCATTAAACAATGACATACCTAATGAAAAACCTCCCACTACAAATTATTACACAGCGGCTTAATGAGGCATCCTTCTGCAAATTATTACACAATGGCTTAATGAGAAAACCTCACTGCAAATTATTACACAATTCCTTAACACGGAAACACTCACTGTAAATTATTACACAATGGCAAATCATGAAAATCCTCCCACTGTAAATTATTACCCAACGGTTCAATTTGGAAGCTTAATTTGGAGGCTTAATTTGGAAGGCCACGGTAATAGAAAATTCTTTAAATATCTCATAGGAAAGATTGACAGCCAGAGTGTGATTTTCGCCATGAAGATGCTTCCCAACAAAATATTTACCATATATTTCAAGAATGTTCTGCAACAAGATCCGAATTGAATTAGTTTCTGAGAAGTCAACACATCGACGAAGCAAACTCAATACAGTCATTTTTGAAAATAAATATCCATGAAATAGAAAAATTGAATGAAATGTACGAATGGATTCAACACCGAAAACGCTGCAAATTATTACACAAAGGTTTATTATTTCTTTATTAGATAACCCTTCTACGTAAATCACTTAGGTATCTATGTTTATTAGACGTATTCTGTGGTACTTTGGTGCCAACTTTGCAGAAAGGTGTGTGGAAATTTTTTCTGCAACGAACTCATACAAATTTGGTATCATTCGACTCGTTACGATGTCTACTACTCGTTACTGGGAAGGGCGAGAAAGTTTGATCTTTTTTTGGGAATGGTACACTGCTTTTTAGGTTAAAGAAATGGTGCCGGCTCTACTTTCATAAATCCATTAAAAAAAGTAAATCGGTTTGAACACCAACTGTGGAGTCAATGCGTTTCTGTATCATGATCCGCGTCGGACAGAATTCGTTTCCCCGTGTTTACCTCACAATATGAATTGATAGGCCAAAAAATATTGCAAATTTTGTGGTTTTCATAATTTGGATGGATTTATTCTTCTTCTCAGTCTTTTTCAGGGGCTAGTGGTTGTGAAAAATTTATACTTTTCAAAACCTCGTGACGTATTCTTCGAGTTACAACAGTAAGCTTCTCGAAAAATGAACTCTTTTATTTATAAAAAGGCCGAGTATTCTCGTTAGGGACGGTAATGGGTTGGGTAGATCATCTCATAGGGGCCTATGATGAATCTGGGCAGATTAATACAGGTCCAAGAGAAAAATCTATTTAAAAAAATCATCGGTCAGAATCTCAGCAGTTGACTCGGAAAATATGAACTCAGTAGGTAATTTTCAGTTTCGAAAATCATAATTTATTGATCACAGGGTAGTATTTTGGTATATTATTTTCAATAATGAATGTTGTAGTCGAACCAGAAAAAAATTTACCCCCCTTAAAAATTTTTTGTTTTACGTTTCTAGATATTTAAAACCCGAAAATGAAATGCTAGTAAATAAAATTCGACCGTCCACCGTACGTAGCTTTTCACCGAAACTAAATACTGGACCAAACTAAATGAAACTAGTGTCAAAAGTCGAATTTTTTATAGTCTAGTTGGGACTGAATTATCGGCATCACTTTCTTTCAATCCTAAAGGGTAGAATCAAAGGGCCGAAATATCAAAAATCAGAATATCGAAAACTTTCCACTGTTTTAGCGAATTTTTGAAGAAAATTAAGCTATTGCTCTCGCCTCAAAATTTGTAGAATGTGAATTTTTGAAAAACTTTTATGCAGAAATCCGTTTCAGGCTATTCTGAATCACATTCTGAAGTTTAACGCATTTTTTTATGTATGTATGTATGTATGTATATATGTATATATGTATATATGTATGTATGTGTCATTCCAGACGATAACTGTCCGTAGAATTGTGCTAGAAACTTCAAACAAATTTTAAAATGTTAAGGACACAAAACGAAAGTTCAAGTTCGTTGGTCAGCATGATCGGATTACATCTTCGGGTTGAAATTTTCAAAAATGTAGTCAAAAATTTCAAAATAGCCTGTTTTTTGCGATTTGTTGTGCGAAATAATTTTTTCAGCATACTAACATGTGGTATATTCGGAATCAGCGTAAAATTTCCTATAAGAATATGTATCAAGTTTTCAAAAATTTCAAAGTTGAAAAATCAGTCAAAAATCGAAATAATGCCGTTCGCTAGTTGTAAAAATCGATAATATTTGCAGAAACATTGTCCAAATTCAGATTGAACTACCCTTATGGAAGTATCCCTGTATAACCAATCCTAGAACCATACTGTTTAAAACGTAGGTAGGTAGTAGGTGCTTAAAAAAAAAAAAATGTAATCACAACTGATGAGTTTACTCTGTGCATGTGTTAATAATTTGATTCCATGTTTGTCTATCAAAATCATAAACTAAAATTTCTCAACACGATCAATAGCGACTGAAATGTCGAAGATTTCTTCAAAAATTCGCTCATGGGGTCATGCTGCATGACTGGACTTTTTTATGTTCGTTATTGATAGTCATCCCTTCAATGAATCGAATGAGTCCACTCGGATCGCTTAACATTCAACCATTCGCTTTCCCTAAGGGCTAGAACATGAAAGAAAAAAAAAAAAGAAAAACAACTTCAACACGAATATGAATGCAAAAATCTCTGAACATAGTAAAAATTGCCTATAATAGTAAGCATAGTAAGTAAGCCTGAACATAATAAACTGTGACGGCCGAATCAACTGATGTAATTTACAATGCCATTATCTTTACAAGAGTTCCTTTTGAAACGAGGTTTTCAAAATATCTTATGTCTTATATTTGCGGACAAGTGAAACTTAGGTGTGTGTTTTACTGTATCTGATTAAATTTCAGTTGTTCAATCGGTGGATTTCCTCGTCGTGTATATATACAGTATGTTGCACCATTGAAGGTATTTTGACATCAGCTTTTCTTTCGTACAGAGGGACTAAGAAAGATTGATGTTCACGAAGTCATCACATACTACAAGGTATAGCGACACATTGATCAGCTGAAGGATCCTCATGGGTAATTCCTTTCTAATCGATACACTGTGCTAAAATATAAGTAGTATAGCTCTTTTTATGGCATCTAGAATACAATTACAAGGTAACAAGGCGCCGAGTTTAGATAATGTATCAGAGACAACATCTTATGAACATAGATGAATGAATTACGTGGGAGGGTTATCTAGTTCAGAAATAATAATGTCCAGTCTTCATTCAACTTCATGTTCAGTCTTTTTCAACTTCAAGGTAAATAACATTTTTTGAAATGGCAAACTTAAGTAAAAATCAGCTACCTACCAGTTTTATAAAATAACCGGTAACTGAAATCGTGAACTAACTCGTAAGTGAGTCAGATTCTCAACAGTGCGTCAGGTTTTGAGGATACCATATCAATAAAGTATGTACCATTTTATCAAGGTAAATTTTCTCTTGATCATCTTCTCCCGAGTAAAATGCGCAGGAGGGCTGTTGGGTTGCACTTTGTGTTCAATAACCACTAGTCTACTCGTACACGTGCCCTTTAAAAATTAGAGGTTTCCTCCCAAAAAGGAGGCCGTATCCGTTTTATAAGCTGATTTTTTTTTTTTTTTTTTTTTTTTTTTTCTTCTTCTAGATTGAATCACTGCCTAGTTTTTCTTCAAGGCTTCTTGCATCAATTTTAGTTTGACTAGAAAGCTGATGTGGGAGGCTCTTTTATGATTGCGCACAGTCTAATTAACGAAAAAATTATTAATACCAAGCTTGTAATTCTAGTGTTCACCTTATTTTGGGTTCAATTTCAGTTGTAATAGCTATTGGGTACCTGCGTGACTGCTTCATAATGTCTAAATGAACTTCTATTATAAGATTGCAATTAGGGCTGGTAAGAGTAATTTGGAAGTATTACTTCAGTAATATGGTATCGTCAGAACCTGACGCACTGTTGAGGTCATCACTCACTCACGGGGGCAAACGCTCAACAGCCCAAGGTCGGAAGCGACTATAAGTACATGAACCAGAGATCTCTTGGTGAGAATGAGTTCAACGAAAAAGAGTCAAGCGAAGGTCATGAGAAAAATCGAGTTACACAATTTCGAAATTTCCCCTCAACTCCCTGCGGCCAATAAAATTGAGAAACTGAGTTTTATAGAAACTTGAATAGATGGAGAGCATGAGAAAAAAATGGACCTAAAAAATACATTACATTTTTTTTTTTTTTTTTTTTTTGCATTTTTTTTTTTTTTTTTTTTTTTTTTTTAATGCATTTTTATTAGAAAGTTAGGGCTGAGTTACAGGGACAGTCAAGAGGTGTTGGAACTTACAGTGTTTGAAAATAGTAATAACCGCATAGTGAGTGAAGAAATTGTTATAGGTGCTGATCCAGTCGACATTCATTAGTAACTGTCGGGGCTGAAAAATCGACATTAAAAGATGAATTACATTGACTTGGCACCTTTTCGTATAAATGCCCATCTAAACTCGGCTCCACGCGCCTCTATACCTTGTAATTGTATTCTAGATGGCATAAAAAGAGCTCCATTTATAATTCAGCACGGTAGATCGATTAGGAAAGAAATTAGCCACAAGAGTCCTTCTGCTGACCAATGTGCCTCCATACCTTGTAATTCACTTCTAGAGTGACTTCATCTTGAATATAACTCCGTGAACACCAAACTTTACTAGTACCTTTGTATGAATCAAAAGCTGATAAAGCAATAAAAGCTGAAACGACGTAGAAATCCACTGATAGATCAACTGAAGTTAAACGGGATAAAATAGAACACCTACCTACGCTTCACTTGTCTGCAAACATTTAACGTAAGTCATGAACCATTGCTATTATATCAGCTGATTCTTTCGTCACTTGACGCTTGGACGCTTGGACACTTGAGGGAATTCAGGGTGTTATTTTTTTATTTATTACTGTTATTTCCAAAGTTTTCGATATTCTGATTTTTCAATATATCAGCCCTTTGATTCCACCTTTAAGATAAACAGACAGCGATGCCTCGAACTCTGTCTTAATTAGACCCCAAATGTGATTTATGACCCATGTTTCATCAAGTGTGATCCAGTAGTTTCGGAGAAAAGCTCTGGACGGAATTTTTTTTCTTTCGAATTATGGATTCTAATCATCTTGAAACACAAATCATAAAATCGCGAGGGGGGGATGAAAATTATTTTTTGCCTTGTTCGATTAGAAAGGTTCATTATTGAAAATAATAAACCATATACAACTGTAAGATCTACTTCAACACCAACCACAAAACGCCCTGTGACCGACATAAGTCTCTAAAGACCTACGACATTTAAAAGATAATAGAAGAAGAAGGAGAAGTGCCTACACCTTGTTTCACCTAGTTCACCAAGTCACACTTAGTTTCTTCTACTAACATACAGGTTAAGGGGAGACCGGATAGGATGTAAAAAATTGGTAAGTATTTTTCTCAGCCATTTTTAGGACAATTTTGATGGAGTTAGTGGCATTTTCCTATGGAAACAGTACCATACTGCAAATCACAATTTAAAATCCAATTTTTGAAAATTTTGCTAAAAAAAAAAAAAAAAAAAAAAAAAAAAAAAAAATTTTTTTGCATGAATTTGTAATTTGAATTAAATAAATAATGCCCATGGCTAAAAACATTGTGGCTTTCAGTAGGTAATATTAAAAATAAACTAATACCATCTATCGCATCAACATAGAGAATAAATTAGCTGAGAAAAATTTATTATCAGGTAACGGGGAATTCTGAGGTATGCATAGGCCGCGGGGGGGGGGGGGGGGGGGGGTGGATTGTCAAAGTCACGCATGCTCCCGCCCAAGACGGCTGGCTGATCCGTTCCTTCGCTACCTCCCTATCGACTCATCCTAGGTGCCGGGATTTTATGACGAGCTTGGTTCACTTCACTTTTCCTCAGAATAGATATGTGTTCATAATATCGGTACCTACCTTTCGCTTGGTCACTACAGAAGTCCCACAAAAATTATCTTGTCTCCAAAATTACCAGTGCATTGTTCCCGCCAAAACGGCAGACCAACAGCAGACTTCACAGCACCACTCAACAGGGGGTCTTCTAAGATCATTAACCCCCCTAGCTCGCGCCAAACTCTCCACGCCCTCCCCCATCTACCCTTGAGTTCAGTTTTCAAGCTTTGTACTCGTAATCAAAACAGGGAACCTTCATATCTGCAGTCTGCAAGAGGGGGAGGGGGAGGGATGATCTTAGAGGACCCCCTGTTGAGTGTTGCCGTGACGTCTGCTGTTGGTCTGCCATTTTGGCGGGAACAATGCACTGGTAATTTTGGAGACAAGATTATTTTTGTGTGAGTTCTGTAGTGAGGTAGTAAAATGGTAGGTAGGTACCGATATTATGTATACATGTCTATTCTGAAGAAAAGTGAAGTGAACCGAGCTTGTCAATAAATCCAGGCACCGAAGATGAGTAGATAGAGAGGTAGCGAGGGGACGGATCAGGCACCCGTCATGGGCGGGCAGGTGATACAATCCCCTGGGAGGGGGAAGGTAGTGGACACGGGGTGAACAGTGAGCGCAATAATACCATCTACCAGTAGCCGGCTGAACTTGCGTGACTTTGACAATCCACTCCCACCCCCGTATGGCCTATGAATATCTCGGAATTCCCCGTTACCTGATAACAAAAATTTCTCAGCTAATTTATTCCCTATGATGATGCGATAGATGACATTCGTTTCTTTATAATATTAACTACTGAACACCACAACTTTTTTAGCCATGTGTATTTTTTATTTAATTAAAATTTCAAATTCATGCAAAAAAAAAAAAAAAAAAAAAAATGTTTAGCGAAATTTCCAAAATTGGATTTTAAATGGTGAGTTGCAGTATGGAACTGTTTCCATAGGAAAATGCCGCAAACTCCATCAAAATTGTCCTAAAAATGGCTGAGAAAAATACTTACAAATTTTTTACATCCTATCCGGTCCCTCCTTAACCTATTTGTTAGTAGAAGAAACTAGGTGAACTAGTTGAAACTTGGTGTAGGCACTTCTCTTTCTTCTTCTATTATCTTTTAAATGTCGGGCACAGGGCGTTTCGTGGTTGGTGTTGAAGTAGATCTTACAGTTGTATATTGGTTATTATTTTCAATAATGAACCTTTGTAATCGAACAAGACAAAAAATAATTTTAATCCCCCTCAAGATTTTATGTTTCGGGTTTCAAGATGATTTGTGACAGTTCCCGCAATATCCAAGAGAATGCGCTGCACGTCTGTCGCTTTGGAGCCAGGCGGCCCATTCTCACGTTGTCGAATTGCTATGGTTGGCGATAGATGAGGATCCGAGAAACAGAAAATGATCTTCTCCGAACATAGCACAGATGCTATTAGTACGAGTTGTATCTCTTATGGTACTGTTGACCCACCTCTCTCTCTATGTGTGTGGATTTAGGCCCCCATTGCACCTTTAGGGACTCCAAGTTCGTTATAGATTAGAATCCCAAAATTTAAAAAAAAAAAAAAAAAAAATCCGTCCAGAGCTTTTCTCCGAAACTACTGGATCACACTTGATGAAACATGGGTCAAAAATCACATTAGGGGTCTAATTAAGACAGAGTTCGAGGCATCGCTGTCTGTTTGTCTTAAAAGGTGGAATCAAAGGGCTGATATATTGAAAAATCAGAATATCGAAAACTTTGGAAATAACAGTAATAAATAAAAAAATAACACCCTGAGGGAATAGCGTCAAGTGGACGAAAGACGTCCAAGTGTCCAAGCGTCCAAGCGTCAAAAGACGAAAGAATCAGCTGATATAATAGCAATGGTTCATGACTTACGTTAAATGTTTGCAGACAAGTGAAGCGTAGGTAGGTGTTCTATTTTATCCCGTTTAACTTCAGTTGATCTAACAGTGGATTTCTACGTCGTTTCAGCTTTTATTGCTTTATCAGCTTTTGATTCATACAAAGGGACTAGTAAAGTTTGGTGTTCACGGAGTTATATTCAAGACGAAGTCACTCTAGAAGTGAATTACAAGGTATGGAGGCACATTGGTCAGCAGAAGGACTCTTGTGGCTAATTTCTTTCCTAATCGATCTACCGTGCTGAATTATAAATGGAGCTCTTTTTATGCCATCTAGAATACAATTACAAGGTATAGAGGCGCGTGGAGCCGAGTTTAGATGGGCATTTATACGAAAAGGTGCCAAGTCAATGTAATTCATTTTTTAATGTTGATTTTTCAGCCCCGACAGTTACTAATGAATGTCGACTGGATCAGCACCTATAACAATTTCTTCTCTCACTATGCGATTATTACTATTTTCAAACACTGTAAGTTCCAACACCTTTTGACTGTCTCTGTAACTCAGCCCTAACTTTCTAATAAAAATGAAAATTTCATGGGGTAATGTATTTTTCAGGTCCAACTGAAAACTTTTCATGCTCTCCATCTATTCTAGTTCTCAATTCTCAATTTTATTGGCCGCAGGGAATGGAGGGGAAATTTCGAAATTGTATAACTTGATTTTTCTCATGACCGTCGCTTGACTCTTTTTCGTTGAACTCAGCCTCACCAATAGCGCTCTGGTTCATGTACTTATAGTCGTTTCCGACCTTGGGCTGTTGAGCGTTCTCGTGAATGAGTGATTACCTCAACAGTGCGTCAGGTTCTGACGATTCCATATTACTGAAGTAATACTTCCAAATTACTCTTACCAGCCCTACTTGCAATCTTATAATAGAAGTTCATTTAGACATTATGAAGCAGTCACGCAGGTACCCAATAGCTATTACAACTGAAATTGAACCCAAAATAAGGTGAACACTAAAATTACAAGTTTGATATCAATTATTTTTTCGTTAATTAGACTGTGCGCAATCATAAAAGAGCCTCCCACATCAGCTTTCTAATCAAACTAAAATTGATGCAAGAAGCCTTGAAGAAAAACTTGGCAGTGATTCAATCTGAAAAAGTTGAGAAAAAGAAGAAAGGGACATGAAGAAGAAATTTTTAAAAAAATCAGCTTATAAAACGGATACGTCTTCCTCCTTCTTGGGAGGACACTTCCAATTTTTGAAGGGCACGTGTACGAGTAGATTAGTGGTTATTGAACACAAAGTGCAACTCAACAGCCCTCCTGCGCATTTTACTCGGGAGAAGATGATCATGAGAAAATTTACCTTGATAAAATGGTACATACTTTAGTGATATGATATCCTCAAAACCTGACGCACTGTTGAGAATCTGACTCACTTACGAGTTAGTTCACGATTTCAGTTTCCGGTTATTTTATAAAACTGGTAGTTAAGTTTTACTTAAGTTTGCCATTTCAAAAAATGTTATTTACCTTGAAGTTGAAGAAGACTGAACATGAAGTTGGACGAAGACTGAACATTATTTTTAAAAACGCTACAAATTATAACACAAGGTTTATTATTTCTGAACTAGATAACCCTTCTACGTAAATCACTCATCTATGTCCATAAGATGTTGTCTCTGGTACATTATCCTATTTCGGCGCTTTGTTAACTTATAATTGTATTCTAAATGCCATAAAAAGAGCTAGGTATACTACTTATATTTCAGCACGGTATATCGATTAGAAAGGAATTACCCATGAGGATCCTTCAGCTGATCAGTGTGTCTCCATACCTTGTAGTATGTGATGACTTCGTGAACATCAATCCCTCTGTACGAAACAAAAGCTGATGTCAAAATACCTACAATGGTGCAATGTACTGTATATCGACACGACGTGGAAATCCACCG
Organism: Adelphocoris suturalis; assembly: GCA_030762985.1. Lineage (NCBI taxonomy): Eukaryota > Metazoa > Arthropoda > Insecta > Hemiptera > Miridae > Adelphocoris > Adelphocoris suturalis. The sequence continues at coordinate 24,329,391 of CM061040.1, read as the reverse complement.
ATAGAACAACTGAAATTTAATGAGATACCATAAACACCTACCTACGCTTCACTTGTCCGCAAATATATAACATAAGATTTGAAGGGTCACGGGAAAGAACGATCAGAGTCAATTTTTGGTCCGAAATGAGATAGTGGTGCCATCTTGCAGGTCTTAAAGAAACGCATGTATCGCTTCGGGAAAGAATGATAAAGGTTAGCGTCAAAATACAGAGAGAAAGATTTTAGGTGGCGAAAAAAAAAAAAAAGATCAGAGATCGTGCGCTGACGGCTAAAAAGGATCACAGTCCTATTAACCTCACTTGTTGATGATCGGTCGGATTTTATTTACTAGCATTTGATTTTCGGGTTTTAAATATCTAGAAACGTAAAACAACAAAATTTTAAGGGGGGTTAATAATAATTGAAAATAATAAACCAAAATACTACCCTGTGATCAATAAATTATAATTTAACGAAACTGAAAATCACCTACTGAGTTCATATTTTCCGAGTCAACTGCTGAGATTCTGACCGATGATTTTTTTTTTTTTTTTTTTTTAGGTTTTTCTCTTGAACCTATATTAAACGGCCCAGCTTCATCATAGGCCCCTGTGAGATGATCTACCCAACCCATGACCGTCCCTAACGAGAATACTCGGCCTTTTTATAAATAAAAGAGTTCATTTTTCGAGAAGCTTACTGTTGTAACTCGAAGAATACGTCACGAGGTGATGAAAAGTAGACATTCTTCACAACCACTAGCACCTGGAAAAGACTGGGAAGAAGAATAAATCCATCCAAATTATAAAAACCACAAAATTTGCAACATTTTTTGGCCTATAAATTCATATTGTGAGGTAAACACGGGGAAACTAATTCTATCCGACGCGGATCATGATACAGAAACGCTTTGACTTCCACAGTTGGTGTTCAAACCGATTTACTTTTTTTTTAATGGATTTATGAAAGTAGAGCCGGCACCATTCTTTTCATCAACGTTTCTTTAACCTAAAAAGCAGTGTACCATTCCCAAAAAAGGTCAAACTTTCTCGCCCTTTCCAGTAACGAGTAGTAAACATCGTAACGAGTCGAATGATACCAAATTTGTATGATTTCCTTGCAGGAAAAATTTCCACACACCTTTCTGCAAAGGTTGGCACCTTTTTGTAGAATGGCCCAGATAATGTACCCCAGAATACGTCTAATAAACATAAATAAGTGATTTACGTAGAAGGGCTATCTAATACAGAAATAATAAACCTTTGTGTAATAATTTGCAGCGTTTTCGGTATTGAATCCATTCGTTCATTTCATTCAATTTTTTAATTTCAAGGATATTCATTTTCAAAAATTACTGTATTGAGTTCGCTTCGTCGATGTGTTGACTTCTCAGAAACTAATTCAATTCGGATCTTGTTGCAGAACTTTCTTGAAATATATGGTAAATATTTTGATGGGAAGCATCTTCATGGCGAAAATCACACTCCGGGCTGACAATCTTTCCTATGAGATATTTAAAGAATTTTCTATTACCGTGGCCTTCCAAATTAAGCCTCCAAATTAAGCTTCCAAATTGAACCGTTGGGTAATAATTTACAGTGGGAGGATTTTCATGATTTGCCATTGTGTAATAATTTACAGTGAGTGTTTCCGTGTTAAGGAATTGTGTAATAATTTGCAGTGAGGTTTTCTCATTAAGCCATTGTGTAATAATTTGCAGAAGGATGCCTCATTAAGCCGCTGTGTAATAATTTGTAGTGGGAGGTTTTTCATTAGGTATGTCATTGTTTAATGGTTTGCAGCGGAGGTTTCTCATTTAGCCATTGTGTAATAATTTGCACTATGAGGTTCTCATTAAACCATTGTGTAATAATTTGCAATCAGGGGATTTATGTTAAGCCATAGTGTAATAATTTGCACTGGGGTTTCTGTGTTAAGCCATTGTGTAATAATTTGCAGTGAGGAGTTGTCATTATGCCATTGTGTAATAATTTGCAAAACGATGCCTCGTTAAGCCGTTGTGTAATAACTTACAGTGGGAGGTTTTTCATTATGTCAATGTGTAATGATTTGAGGCGTGGTATAAAAACAATTTAAAAAAAAAAAAAAAAAAAACTCCATTGTGTAATAATTTGCGTATTGTAGTGAGAGTCTTTTTCCATGACGAAAAGCAAAGATGCTCGAAATTATATTTCCCATGGGGCAGGTGAAACTAAGAACGTAGAATGTCAAAGTTCAGTGCTCAAGTCGGGTGTCATCTATTAATCCGGCCCTGCGAGAGAGAGGAATATTGGTGGTTGAAACCAGGGGTTTTTCGGAGCCCGGAAGATAAGAATATTGGTGGTAGAAATTAGGGGTGTTTCTGGGCCCGGGGAGTGGGTTCCAAAAGCTGCTTGAACGAGAGGGCCCAGAAAGACCCCTCGTAAGACTATATATATATATATATATATATATATATATATATATAGCGTTAAAATCTAGGAAATGTTTCAGAATGGATCAAAACAGATTTCTATGACATTTTTGGAATGTTTTTATTTTAAATTATATGGAATCTTTGCCGTGTCTGCGAAAAATTGCTATACAAAAGCGTAAGTCTCTGCTGATTCATAATTCTGTACATACTACACTCACGAGAAAGTAGAGCCAAAGTGATCGCCTATGCTAGGTTTCAAGGACCATTATCGGACTTCTGGTGTAATGGCCATCGAACAATGACTTTATCTTGCCTCGCGTAATTACCTTTAGGGCGCCAAGACCGGCATAACTAATTTTAATGGGGGCGGCCGATAAGACCCAGCATGAGAAGGTTGAAATTAATCAAAAGTTAGTTTATACGGGAGAAGTTCTCAAAGGCGGATTCCAATCTCGAGAGATAAGAAAAATAGGGAACTTTGCCTCCGCCCTGAGACGGGGAAACGGATGGTGAAAATTAGATCTTCTCCTTATTAAAATCCCAGTCGTTGAGAGAAAGTTTTCGGATCCATAATCAACTCTGTTGTGATTGAAAAAGGTGAACTTGGCTAATGCAACCCGATGGTTACGACGGAGTGAATATCCATGAAAATTCATGAGAATCAAGGAAAGTGATAAGACTATTAACAAATAACTATTGTCCTGAGAATATAATAAAAGGAGAAGAGAGACATCCGCTATGCATCTGCGGTCCTGTAATTACATCGGATCAAAATCTTACATGGTTGATTGGTAAATACATAGTTGATCATGCATCGTATTACATATATCTTTGAGAATAAGTGTCAAATTACGGATGACAACGATTAAATAAATTCAAACTATAAAATCATTATTATGAATAACAACGATATTTAAATAATATAGTTAATAGTGAACCTGTAATACAAATTTTAAAAAATATTTAAAAGTGGGCAATGCATTTTTTCATTCTTATTACAACTGAAACATATTGAAATTTGAACTTTGGGTTTATTTGTGCGCTTATATTATTAAATGTTCTTCCATTATAATAAACTGTCGTGAAATTATCAGGATTGGGGCCAAACAAATGATTCCTCCTCTTTCGCCAAGCTTTCGATAAATTTATTATCTTCTTCAGGGCCTAAAAATACAATACAACAGCTACCCTTACACAAACGGCGAACTCATAAAAGGTAATAAATTAAAGGCATAAACGCAAAAATTTAATTTATTACCTTATATGAGTTCGCCGTTTGTGTAAGGGTAACTGTTGTATTGTATTTTTAGGCCCTGAAGAAGATAATAAATTCATCGAAAGCTTGGCGAAAGAGGAGGAATCATTTGTTTGGCCCCAATCCTGATAATTTCACGACAGATTGCTGCGTTTGGGTCGATAATAATTTATTATGCATTGTAATAAACGAATCAATATATCGTAAGAACGTTATTAGAACGCTTGCATACGAGTCCACAACACGTTGGGACATTTATGTTTTTAATTCCCACCACTCCCCCACCCTCCCAATTCAACAAATAATTTTGACGAATAATGTTCAAAACAATAATTTTCATTACAAATGTAACAGTTTCAATGATTTCAATAAACTCTTGTAATAAAGCAATTACTCTATCTATAAGCATTCTATAAGCAATCTCTACCCACGGCTTCATTTTGGCGTTTTCTCGAAGTGATTTCTAACATGAAAACTAATAACAACACTAAATTTAGAATCGTGCCCGTTGCAGTGTCCTTTTGACACCCCCCTTTTTGATTGCCGCTAATGAATGACCCTTCCAGTTGAGACGTAGCTTAAATTCTTAAAAACTCGGCCCTTCGGGCCTCGCAAGGGGCTCCGCCCCTTGACCCCGCCAGAGGGGCTTCGCCCCCCTGGACCCCCCCGGATGTTATTACTTTGAGCCTGACTGCTAAAATGTAAAAATCATGGAATCATGTTTTAGCTCCTCGCTCTCACTTTATTATAGAAATGATCACGACGATTGAGCTCTTGTGAGATTATGATCTCCTAATATAAACTCGCGAGTAAACATTCACTTTATTATAGAAAGAGGCTAAAGAGGCTACATACGAAATTACAGCTTCCTATAATGTTATGTACCTATAGAAATTACCTATTAAAATGATTTAACCACCGCTTCACAAATCAAACCGTTCTCGCAATATTTGGATCACCTGCTATGAATCAAATCATCGAAACACCAGCTCAATGAAATCATCAGAAATTAACAAGCGGTTGCAATCATGTTCACAATATCAATTATTGAGAATGGTCACCTGAGTGTACACAATTATTCAAATAACCATGCTCATAACTCAGCTTGTTGGCCACGCACTTCGCAGTAGTTAACATAATATGGTTGGATAAATCGAGAGCTTTCGAACGAATGGTCAACGAATTTTGTGGGATGAAAAACGACGAAGTACCATTTCCCTAGCAACGACTCGGTTGTAAGCGGAAATCATCAGAAAACCAACCGTAACGCATTTTTTTAACGCTTTTTTAATGCTTTTTTCGTTTATGTGCTAAAGTAAAGACATAAAATGTCAAAATTCAGTTCTGTAAGTTGTACTTGAAATGTTTTTGAGACTCTGTGTAGGGGAGTGTTGTAAATTTAACTTTGATGTAACGGTAAATAACCCCTTAGTGTATTTTAAATATGTTAAATCGGTGCTGAGTAGAACTTGGATAATGAGAGGGAATTATAGCTGGAAACCGCTGAATGACAACGAAATTCAGATTGTTCCTAAAATTTCAGTAAGACTAAACAACATTCGAGATCAGAAAGGGAACAATCAGCGGAAACCATCGGTTTACATCTCGAATAATTCCGTTCACTACGTATTACTAAGCAAACACGACATTGCGTGCACTAGTTTTTTCCCTTCTGGTAGGAGCTATCGCTACACCGGAAAAATAACAAGAGGCTTAAGAGGGCTTTTATCAGAGCCTTTAGAGAATTCTGCTGGGAACCATCATGAAACTACCTTCGGCAGGCGAACGAGGCGGATGATTCCAAAGTTCATAAGACCACGCAACCTGGCAGTTCTGGTATTCTTCCTCGAGCATCATAAAGAAACTCTTCGGACTATTACCAAACAATTTATTAGTATAGCCAAATATCTTTCTGCTGAATAACACTATCCATTCTAGGTCAATTACTAGTTATTTGTGGGGTCTTCCTTAAATCGTGATTAGTTGGTAGTGGCCCCGGATAGCAAGGGCCGGTACTTTCTCGCTACATAACAATATGCATCAGATAACCAAACTCACTAAATGCGATTGAAGAGCTTCCAGAGTCTTATGGTATGCATTTGATGCCCTTTGATTTTTGATTTCGTATCAAAACCAAAACCATTTTTTTCAGCAAAAGATTTTCGCCTGAAGATTTTTAGTTTTTCATTAAATGGTAGAGTAAAGGGTCTATATTTACCCATGGTTCGATGGCCATAGAGTAGAATTAATAATCATAATGATGGCGAAATCTTGGTTTTTGAATCAGAAATGAGCTGATGACATAGGTGATGTAACCATACTAGGTTTTACCAGGACACGAATAATTATCAATAGTTAGATCACGCAGCAAAATACTTGAGATTCTTTGCTACTCAGCCTATGATGCTGAAATTTGAAATGGAGAAACTTTGGGAGGTATAGAAACTAACCATGAAGTCTAGAGCCCCCCAGAACCGTCGTCAGAGTGGCGCTGGTGAACCACGAAGAATGTAGAATTTTTTGCTTGTGTGATAAACTGAATTAGAATTTTGAACATTAAGATTCGAAAAACCATTTTTACTGGAGGATTTTTAAGTGGGATTAACGATTAACATCAACAAAGGGGGTAATATGAAATTCAATCATAATTTCTTCAGCTTCTATTCATCCTGCAAAACTTGGTAGCTTTGGTTAAGGTGGGAGGAGGGATTTTAAAAATTTACAATGAAATTATTATATTTTATACCCTTACATTGTTGATGTTACTCAGCAAACCCATAAATCTTTCCTTAAATTTGTTTTTCGAAGCTGAATGTTCACTATTTTAATCAGTTAATAACTCAGAGACATGTCATTGGATAAAAACCGTGCTTCTTCAGGTTCATCAACACCACTTTGAGAAAGGAATACTATATTCGCAATTCTGGTTTCTTCATCGTTTTCAGTGCTAAAAAAAATCTTTAAGATAAGATACGTTACGACCATAAAATAAAAAAAATAAAAAAACAAGCACACCCCTCACTTTGGTTAATTAATAACCCCCCCCCCCCAAATCAGTTTTCGTCAAACACCGCTTTTTTGGTAGGGGGAGGGGTTACTTTGGAACACCCAATATAATTATACGGTTGTCAATATGGAACTGATATCAAGGTAGATAGTAACGGTGTAAACAATTCTCTACAAATGAATCATCTTGAAGGAAAATTGGAAGAATCACTCGAAGGACTATTGTTTTTGTTTAGATGTAACAAGTTAACTGTGTTCTCAACAGTAGAAGTTTGCTCTCTATATATTTCCACTCCTCGTTATAATGTAGCACTTCAACTCTCGAAACAACAGCTAATGGGACCAACTTTGTTGGAATTCTGTTTTGACACAGTTCCAGTAGAAAGAAGATTTGACGGAGTTTATCGTGGGAAAATGGTGAAACTTTTCATGGTTCGTGTTACACGGCACTTCCTCAAATTGAGAGATACTCATGTACCTGCGTAGTAATTTTGTAGGTAATTAGAGAGTTTACGATGGATTGTATATTTTCATCAATTTTTTTCTAACTGTGAGTGGGTTTCTCGAACATTTCAGGTACCACTGAATCATTATAAAGGTATTTCTCTCTCATTAACAACATCACTAGAATCTATATCGGATCGAACTACTGCGCACTATGAAACTGTACAGTATACGTTAACAGTGCCTATATCAAGTCATCAATATGATGTATGTAAGACTGTTTTTTCTTTGATTCCTTATTAGGTATACAAAAGATGGTGTTCTGGCCATGTTTCAGTATTTGACAAAGTATAGATGATGAGCATTTGGACTTAGTGATTACTCGCAAGTTACCCGTTCAGTTAAGTGTGAACCTCTGCTTTGCAATAGACGACTAACACCTAATTGTTCCCTTATTAATATACTGGATTCATTATTGAAATATCCAGGTAACACCACGTAAAGACAACAGAGCTCGCTGTTTCAGAGGGGTTCCCTATCAAATTTCAACTTCCTAGAGAACAAGGAAAACATATTTCAACTTCCTATGGTGAACAGGGCTAAATTTTTGTTCTCCCGGCTGGTCAGCATGGAAGCCACAATCGCATTCGTTTTTCGGTGTGCCAGAGAGACTCCCTATCAAATTTCAAAGTTCTAGGGTTAACAGGAGACATTTTAGATATGTCCGCAGATAAGAACGGAGCGCACCATTTCATTCGTCTCTAGATGTCTGACTAGGCTCCCAATCAAATTTCATCTTCCCAGGTTGAACATTCGAAAGCACTTTTAGTAGTTGATTCATGTCATAATCTTCTTTATCACATTAAACCTCTTGAAACATTAGTAAAATTTTACTTTACTTTTATTATTAAATAAATAGTAAATAGTAAATTTTACTTTTATTAGTAAAATTTTATTCACTGCACTGGTATCAGAAATGAACATATTTCTGTTTCTGACTCCACTCGCAATTTCAATATTTCTCGTATAGTCTTCCCAAGGATTAATACAAAGTTCTATAGAAGAAATGCATGTACATTAAAGTATTGATATTTTTGTTTGACAATGACATTAATATTTTTCAGTTTAATAGTCTATTATCATTTAAAAGGAAGATAGTTGATTTCTTATAATGTTGGAGTTTTTTCTGGGTGATTATGTTTCTTTTTTCTAAATATATATTTCTGTGTGACCTTCTTTTCAGCATAATTTTAAAGTGATTTATTAATTTTTTATATGCAATTTGTTCACTATTTCTACTTTTTTATCGTTACTTTGACAACGACTCTTTGATATCATTTATTATTGAACTCCACTGAGGAGCACAAGTTATTCAACTTATTCCTCGGTGGGCAACGGTACATATTTAATTTGTTTATTTATCTAATTTATTAAATTCAATTCTTTAATCCATTGCATTTTTTTGTATTTATTACTTTATATTTATTGTTGCCAATAAAGTGATTTGAAGTTTAAAGTTTGAATTTTGAATTTCGAACAAAAAAAGCTTCTTAGCAGTTTTTTTACTCCTAACGGAACGTCCTGGCCGGATTTCTAGGTTTTAAGTCGAGTAGTTTGGAGTGTGCGGTGATGTCAGTGAGTGGAATTAATTTGACAAATAAATACCAAAAATGATATCCATAATCCTTGTGTCATCTATCAACATAAATATAATGGAATATTAACGCATAGCCAGTAATCTCATTGCTGAGTGACAAACCCAACAAAGGAGCTAACTCCTGCCTCCTCGCTTCCGGGATCTTCGGGAAAGTTTGATTCATCAGTCAAGAGCGTGACATCAACCGAAGCTGATGATATCCTCTCTCCATGAACAGATAAGTTAAACCGTCATCAACAACGTAGCTGTCAGAAGAACTTGGACGATGTGGCAGGGCACATTCATAGGTACCCACTATCTTCCTCAGTGAAACATTGCAAGTGGTTGTCTTACATCTATCACTTTTATATCATAGGATAGAAGAAATATACGCATTTTTCTATGATTTTTTGTATACTTTCCATTTTTATTTGCTATACATAAGTACAGAAACCATAGAAGAAATGAACTTTTAATACTATAGCTATGCATACGCTTTTCGAAATCACAATGATTACCAATTTTACACATTAAATGTTAATATACTAAACAAACTAACATTTCAAAATCATAGTTAATTAATACCATTGGGACGGCGTTCGGCAATCATCATCTATGTATACTCCATAATTTCTGAAAATAAGTTGTTGGTCGTATAGTTAATACCAAGATAATCATTCTCTTACGATCCTGAAGCCCTCTATTTTGACCTTACCAAACCATTAAAGAAACATATTGGTAATTAATGCATGCATTACATGGACGTCTCTATGAATGTGATTTATATAATTTTGGTGATAGTTAAAATACGAGAAAGAAAAAAAATATATATATCTCTACTTCCTAAATATGACTTCTCGGCTATGATATGACTTCTTGGAGTTACCTACACCCTCCACCGGCAGTGAATTTCCATCATGAAATTGCCAGCAATTTCAATCGTCTCCTAACATCCCAGGGAGTCTCCCTATCAAATCTCAACTCCCTAAAATGAACAGGAGTGATTTTAGCTCACTCAGCTGATTACTAAAGAGCCAATAATTGCAATCGTGGCTTAGTGTCCCCGAGAGTATCCCTTTCAAATGTCAACTAACTAGGGGTGACAGGAGTGAATTCAGCTCACTCAGCTGATTGGGAGAGAGCCAACAATTTCAATCTCTTAGTGTCCCGGAGAGTCTCCCTATAAAATCTCAACTTCCTAGGATGAACAGGAGACAATTTAGTTCACTCAGCTGAGTAGGAATGAGCCAATCAATTCAATTGTCTCTTAATTTCAGCTTCAGAGAATAATTACGATAGAAATCATCAGCTTTAGGAGCTAGTCAGCTTCAGAAGCCCATCAGCTGATCAGAGCTCTATTCATCGTCTAGTACCTACTGCTTACAAGTACCTACTACTCAATAGTATATCTACCGTGTATCTAGTGCCTTCTTTTCACATTATTAGTTCATCATGGTTACTTAGCAATATTAGTTTATAACTTAGCGTAATAAATCAGCTTTCGTAGACACTACAGTTGAGGGGTCATGAGATGTTGTGATAAAATGAGAGCATTCCAAAAAGTGGAGAACGGTTTTCCTGTTATGAAAACTAAGGGAGTTACACTTCGCTAGTAACGCATTGGTTGTACGTGAAAATCAATTGAAACAGAAAAAACCGTTGCATTTTATAGTACAAATTTTTACACTCACGTAGGCCTGCCAATAGACATATCCATGTCAAAAAAAACCTTTGAGTAAAATTATATGAAAAGTGGAGTCATATTCAGCCAACTATCCGCACATTTATCTCAATCCGTTCTCGAGATACGATTTTCTAAATATTTATTCTAGAAAAACCGAGATTTTTTCGATTTTGAAAATTTTTGCTCTTTACTTCATCCAATTTCAATTTTAGACCACAATTTAGGAATCGGAATTCGATTTTCTATGATTATGGTGCACCTTGATTCTTAAAAAGTATCTTCTAAAGACTATTACATCAGCTCAACCATAGCCGAATGTGAACAAGTAAAATTTCTAAAAATCTACTTTACTACTTTTCCGAAGAAAAAAAATCCTGGATACTGGCAAATTTCATGAACACTGCTTCATTTAAAACTCTTTCCAACGGAGTAGCCAATTTTACTTTCACTTTGCTATTTAGTGGAGAAAATCATATTTAATGTTGAAAAATGTAGTTTTTTTTCCAATGAAATCGATGGTTTTCCATAAACATGAACCTCTATGAACCATACACAAGTATGGGGGTCGGCTACCACGCATTTTTCATTCTGGATCGAATAGAAATACTTGCGGATCTCTCCTCCGTTATGACTGAGTTTTATACTTTAATTGACTAGTTGTACTCCATAAGACACTTACATTTGAGTACAACAAACTAAAAATTTGTGAGTTTAAATCACAATCGGTTATAACGGAGCTTGAGAGATGTGCAAGAGTTTCTAATCGAATCAGCGTGAATAAATGCGTAGAAACTGACACCATACAAGTAGCTTCTTAGCAGGTCATTGTCCCGAAAAACCTTCTATTTCATTGAAGAAACCACATTTTTCAACTATAATAAAATTCATGATCTTCTCAACTAAATAGCAAGGTAAGAGTAAAATTGACAATACTGTTGGGAAGAGTAATTAATGAATAATTTTTCTTGAGATTTGCCAGTATCCAGGATTTTTATTTTATTTATTTATTTATTTTTGAGTAGAAGGTAACGTTTCGAAGATTATTAGATTTTTTTTCCAAATTTGGCCATGGTTAAACAGCTGTAGAGGTCTTTAGATAGTACTTTAGAATCGAAGTGCACCATACCAATAGAAAATTTAATACTCTTTCCGAAAATATGGTTAAAAGTTAAAATGAAATTAAAATAAAAGAGGATAAATTTTAGTTTAAAAGGAAAAACAAGGTTTTTATCGAGAAAAAATTATATCTCAAGAACGGATTGAGATGAAAAAACATGCAGTTGGCGGCATTTTACTCCACTTTTATTAAGTTTTACGAAAAAAAATTGTTTGCATCTACGAGCGTTTCACCCTGCGTAGTGTCTAGTTTTGTTACAATATAACAGTCCAATTTTGTAGAGAATGGTGCACGTCTCGTTTTCGCAATATAAACTTCACCCAAGGTATCCTAAATTGCAATAAACGGGTAGGCGAAAAAATAAGAAACCGGTATATTGTTCCCGTTTTCTATGACAAGAACCCAACAGAATACGATAATATAAAGGAGGCAAGAAGGGACTAGAAATAGAGGTAGGAGTTACGGGATGTTTCAGTAACTGTTAGATAAGAAACTCTGGGTAAAGTGTGACCCAACCCTTTCTTCCCAACTTTCCAATTTTATTATTTGGGGTTGATTGAGAGTGATGCCGGAGATTCAAGACTATAATCGACCCATATCTGTGATTATAGATCCAAGTTTCATAAACTTTTGTCAAGAAAAACCCCGAATGGAGCAGTGGGCAAACATATATTTACTTGTATTCAAAATTTATCTATTTATTTCACCTATTTGTTTGTTCATATCTACATATTTTGAAGCGGAAACCAACAGTTTTTGAGGAGCGGTTTTAAATTTCAATTTCTTCGATAGCTGAGGTTTATTATTTAAAATGGTAAATCGACAATAATAGGATCAAAATGTATTTAATCGTACAAATAATTGTAGGCACTATCGTTCGTTGTTTTCAAAATTCATGAAGGTACGGCATATTTTACAGAATCGGGATTTGGAGAGACGTTGAGGAAAGATGAAAGTATTATTACGACCCTCTCAGGAATTCTTGCTTCTTGAAGAAAAAAAAATCTCTTACCTAAGGGAACCACCGGATTATGCGAGAATAATTCTGTAATCCGGTTCCTTTCCACCTTCTTTACTGAGAGATGATATTCTTCCAACTCTAATATAAGCAAGTCAAATGAAGAGATGAAAATGGAAAACATCTCAGACGAAATGTTCTCTGAAATTAGCATATGACAATTATGAAAGGCAAATAGCTTGTTATTTGTTCATTAAGGTGCAGAAAGGGGGGTAAGAACCTTATATAATATCTGTAATATATTTCTGCTTTATTAATGGATCAATGTGTCAATGGATTAATGGATTAATGTGTCCTCGTAGGTGGCAGCATTTTACGTCATGATGCAGTTGCCAAGCAGATAGCAGGTGCTTTGTCATCTAGCGGTTGGGATGTCGAAAGGGAGAGACTATATCACATGCCAAGTGACCGGGGCAAGAAGCCAGATATTGTTGCGATCAAGCCCAATGGGTCTGCCATAATCCTGAATGTCCAAGTTGTCAGTGGCAGCGTGGACATGGAGCAGATCTGGCGGGCTAAGATAAGTAAATATGATAGGAATATCATCAAGGTCATGACCGCGACCGTGTCATGGCGCGGGGTGTGGTGCGGGAAAAGTTCCACGGAGTTACTCGAGTTGGGCATCTTGGCGGGAGTGCTCCGTGGTATCACCACCCGCGTCCTCAGGGGCTCTTATCTCAATTGGTGGTCATTTTATAGGGGCACTTCCTTTCATCCCATTCTTCCTCCTCGTCCTGCAACTTCCCTCATCCCTAGAGCCGGCGTCGGGTAAACCTCGGGTAAACCTGGGAGCCTTCCGAACTTTTTTTAATTTTATTTATTTTTTCAATTTAATGGTGTGCCCCCTCCGCCTTTGAGGGGAGTTTTGTAAAAAAAAAAAAAAAAAAAGTGTGTGTGGAAAAAAAGTGTCAATACTTTGTCAAGCAGCAGTTGTCGTGGTGTGACCGAGAAAAACCAATTGCTCCAAAACCCAGCTCATCTGCTGAGTTCGCTACTGAGCTGCATGAGTCAGTAAATGGTGAAGAACTCCTACAGTGCCCTGAAACCTCCATTTCTTCCCGGTTGGTGAAATTGAATTCAGAGGGCATTGAGGCCAGCGACTGTCGCCATTTTCATGTAGCTACACTAGCCACGTCAGTGAGGGGGTCAAGAAGGGCACGGTTTGCCGTGCCTGTCGAGGTAAAAATGAGAATCTTTATCATGTGATGCAGCATTGTCCTCGTACTCACTCATAGCAGGCGCTTTTTCATCCAGCGGTTGGAATGTTGAAAGGGAAAGACCATATCACATGTCGAGGGACGGGGGCAAGAAGCCGGATATCGTTGCCATCAAGCCCGATGATGGGTCGGCCATAATCCTGGATGTACAGGTTGTCAGAGGCAGCACGGACCTGGAGTGAACCTGGGGGTCTAAGAACCAAGGTGTCAATACATCCTTACGTGAGGTGCCAGCTGAAATAAGGTTTGATCTCGACTCTGGAGTGCGAGTAGGAGCATTAGCTTTTGCCGATGATGTCATCCTACTTGCCGAAACCAGTGATAGCTTGCAGATTGCCCTCAATGTCTATGCTGAGCTGCTAGCCAGGTGTGGTTAAGTGGTCAACCTTTCTAAGTGTGGTCCGAACAGAAGTGCTTTCTCTTAGGACACCGATTCGCGTTGGTGGTCTGGTGCAACCTTGGGATCGACCTCATGGGTGTTGCCACTATAGCTGCAAGCCACGTTGTCAAGCGGAGCATTAGCTTGTGTTGCATTGACGCCACAGCAGAAGTTGCGCCTTCTTCGCACGTACTAACCACCAAGCTAACCTATGCGTTAGTCTTTGGCAGGCTTATTGCAGGAAGGCTGCTTGAGTTAGATCGTGAAGTTTGCTCTGCTGAGCGCTCTTGACTAGGCTTCCCACTTGGTGTCCCAAGTGCTTAAATCTACGCACCGGTCAAGGCCTTTGGGCTCAGTATTGCCCCTTCGGCCAGCATCTCATCCTTAAGCCGTCGGCGCCTGCTTGCCCGTAGGGACTGGAACTGGGAGGTCGCCCACACTGCGACCTTGATTACTGACCTTGACTTCGTCAGCCTAGTAATCTAATAGGATCCAATTCCAGCCTATAATCTTAAGGAATCCAAATCAAAATTCTAATTACTGGAAACGGTAGCTATCAGAAGGATTAAACGTTGAAAGAAAGTTGGTATACCTACCTATTATTCGTCTCGTTAACTGCATAGTACCTTGGTATATTTGGTATGAAAGTTACCTACTATCTTCAACAATTTATTGTGGAGGTGGGTACTGTGATTAATAGTTATAATCAATAAATTAATAATTTCACAGGCTTGCGAAATTTAATTTTTTGAACACTTATTGTGCCATTGCACCTTACTTTTGTGTTTTTGGGGTGCTGAGTCCGACAGTGACACCCGTTTTCCTCCATCATCAACCATTTCATAGGAAATGTCTACCTCTGAATAGTGGGATTAGTGGGTTTTACAAGAATGACGTGGTGGAGACAGGTTGCTATGACCACACTATCGTGTTCAATCGATTCTTTTTATAAGTTTAATTAATTCTGATTGACAATGGAAGGGTTTTTGTGGTATATACTTGAGAACATTTGTTTTCTGAAAACGTTATTAGGTGTGATTCATAGTTGAGAAATGTTGAAAAATAAGGTCTTTTGAAGGCTAAATACGAAATGTGTTCTGAGTTTTGTAGGAAAATGGTGAGTGGTTCATCAAAATGAGTGTCATTTTTGGATTCAGCGCATCAAGAGACCTGAGGTTTGAGTAGAATGGAGCAAAAAGTTTTTGGTCGCAGGCCTGTGTTATACATATGTGGAAATTATAAGGGGAACAAATATACCTAATTAATTATAGTACCTACCAACGTATTTCTGTTTAAAAAAAAAAACTTAATTACGATTATGTTGGACGCTAGTATGCTGCAAAATACGTCAAACTAGTTAAATATAGTTTCTACTTCTACATGCAATAAAACGCTAAGCACACAGGAAATTGAATACTCATATTTCGCTCTGACAGCTAGTGTTATATATACAAAAAATACACCACCCCGAACTTCTGGGTATCTTCCTGCTGTGGGTATTCATGGTTTAGTGTCACGGACGGTTAGTTACCACCCAATTTAATTAATTTTTATATATTGTTGAATTCATTTGAAAATCTTGAGAAATGAGATAAGAAATAATATTTTTACCCTACTGATTAAAGTTCCCGTGGATGTTTTAATGTAGATGTTGAACAATTGTTTTGTTTATAACCGTTTTATCTGTCCAAAATTATAAATTATCGAGTGCTGAGTCTGACAGCTCAGCCTAATTATTGGTTAACTTAATTTATTTCGTGCATTAAAGAAACATGGAATATAGAAGTACTTAATGGTCTTATTGAGTTGAGAGAGAGATTTTTATTATGATATATACAAATGTTTTTTAATCGAGTCCACCATCAATAACAAAGATCACCCAAATCACCCATGTTTATTTTGTATTCCTCAATTATTAATTCATCACTTCTTATTCTCCAAAGTTTTCACTATTCATTACGTGGCAACTCATTTAATAAGCACGTCTACTCAATGTTATTAGTAAGGAAAAAGAAGGTGTTATTTTATGTATGATAATAATCCTGACAGGGCAGGAGTAATTACTTCCTCTTGTCTGCTCTGTGATTGATGCATATATTACGCGCCAACAATGCTCGGGTAATTGGCAACGCAACCCTTAGTTACACGCAATGTGGACAGTAGCACGCTTGTGGGGGAAATCCCCGGTATTATAGGTATATCCCATCTTCAATTACTATAACTATTTGCACATAATTTTAATTTTATAAAGTTCAAACATTCAATATGTACCCTTCAAAATTATTCTAAAGGTATAATTTTCTCTCACGTAGGATTTCTCTCGCTATCCGTATTTCCCCTCTCCCCCTCCTCTCTCTCCCTCTTTCTCTCTTTCTTTCTCGCTCTCTCCTCTCTCTCTCTCTCTCTACCTCTAATTCAAACAATGAGAGGAAGCGTGCAAAAAAGAATAGTATACTCCTGTCTTCGTTTCTCATGTAGAATATTTCTGAACTGCTGGAAACCTAATATCCTCACAACTAAAGGCTGAAGTCGTGTCTAAACAAGTTGCAGACCCTCGTCAGAGATCTCTGTCGAGGACTGGCCCGACCAGTTAGTTACTGACTTTCTTTAAATTAAATCACATTTTTATTAGTTTTAATGTTGAATTTATTAGTCATTAAACTGATAACTGAATCTTGATAAATGGAAATTTCCATTAATGCAGAATGATTGTATGAGCGAATTTTTGTAAATTATCGTACCTAATAACGATTCATTTTTTCGAAATTTGAGATTGTAAACAACCAATTTTATTGCAAAAGAAAACTCATTCTAAATCATATTCTATGATATAAAAAGATTTTGGATTTTTAGCCTATTTGAACGTTTTCTTCGAGTTTTCCACAAATTTTGATGAAAGTTAAGCACATTTTTTCCCATAATAATTATTTTTTGTATAGATTTTTTAGAGTTCCAAGTTCATTGCTGATAAACTTCTTTCAAGTTCTGCTTAAAAAAGAGGTTTTTAGTCGTCATAAGCCATTTTTAATGTTTTTTTGTTTGTTTGTTCCAGCAAATTTTCTGAAGTGTGGCCAATTTAATGTGCTCAAAAAGTGATGGCCAACGAACTCGTCCTTTCATTTGGAAAGCATGATTTTTGGCGCAAGAACGGAATCTTGATCTCAATCCTAAAGAGAGACCCATCTACATATACCCACCCCATCTACCTACACACACACACACACACACACTTTTTTTTTTTTTTAGAAATCTCCCCCCAAAGACGGAGGGGGCACGCCATTAAGAAGAAGAAACTAAAAAACTAAATTAAAAAGTGGGGAGGACGCCCAAGTTTACCCGACGCCGGCCCTAGGGATTAGGGAAGTAGAGGAAGATGGAGGAGGGAGAGAGGAATGAAAGGAAGTGCCCCTATAAAATGACCACCAATTGAGGTAAGAGCCCCGAAGGACGCGGGTGGTGATACCACGAAGCACTCCTGCCGAGATGCCCAACTCGAGAAGCTCCGTGGCACTTTTCCCGCACCACACCCCGCGCCATGACACGGTCGCGGCCATGACCTTGATTTTATTAGGCGCCACTCCCTTCAGCTCAGAATCGCTTGTCGGAGGTCGTTCCTATCATATTTACTTATTTAAGCTCTCCAGGTCTGCTCCATGTCCACGCTGCCACTGACAACTTGGACATCCAGGATTATGGCAGACCCATTGGGCTTGATGGCGACGATATCTGGCTTCTTGCCCCGGTCACTCGGCATATGGTACAGTCTCTCTCTCTCCACCTCCCAGCCGCTGGATGACAAAGCACCAGCTATCTGCTTGGTAACCGCATCATGACGCAGAATGCGGCCACCATGAGTCCGTGGACACTGCTGCACCACATGATACAGGTTCTCATTTTTACCCCGACAGGCACGGCAAAGGGTATCTACCGTCCCACGACTACCTCTAGAACACCTCACCGCAGTGGCTAATGTTGCCACGCGGACGGCATGAAAATGTCGGTAGTCGCAGGCCCCAATGCCCTCTGAAGCCCATTCAACCCACTGGGAGGAAATGGGGGATTCAGAGCACTGTCGGAGTTCTTTACCATCTACTGACTCATGCAGTGCAGCAGCAAACTCAGCAGATGAGCTGGGTTTTGGAGCAGTTGGAGTTGCTCGATCGCACCACAACAACTGCTGTCTGACAAAATCAAGGTCAGCAGCAGTGCGGGCGACCTCCCAGCTAGAGCCCCTTAGGGCAAGCAGGCGCTGGCGGCGTAAAGATGGGATAGCAGCTGAGAGAGAGACAATGCCGAGCCCACCGGCCTTGACCGGTGCATGGATATAGGCACTTGGGACACCAGGTGGAAAGCCTAGCCAAGAGCGCACAGCAGAGCGTACTTCACGGTCTAACTCAAGCAGCCTCCCCGCAGTAAGCCTGCCAAAGACTAGCCCATAGGTTAACTTTGGCAGTAAGTACGTGCGAAGGAGGCGCAGCTTCTGCTGTGGCTTCAGTGGAGCCTTGGTGACACGAGCTAGTGCTCCACCAAGGTCCACACGGCTTGCGGCTATAGTGGCCACACCCATGAAGTCGACCCCAAGGTACCGCCAGACCTCCAGCACGGATCAGGCAGGGATGGAAGTTTGTACTAAGACAAAATACTCCTCATCCACTACCTTCACCTTATGCTGGCGACCTGACGGGACCAAGGAGACCGACCCACACTTAGCTGGGTTTACCACCAAACCACACCTGGCTAGCTGCTCAGCAAATGCGTTGAGGGAGATCTGCAAGCCCTCACGGGTTTCTGCGAGTAGGATGACATCATCAGCAAAAGCCAATGCACCTACTCGCACCCCAGGGGCGAGATCGAACCCTATTTCAGCTGGCAGCTTACCCAAGGCCGTATCCACGACCAGGTTAAAGAGGAGTGGCGACAGAGGATCCCCCTGGCGTACCCCGCGCCCAATAACAACATCCCCTGACACCTCACCTCGTGCCTCGAGGACCGTCACGCCTTCGTGGTACAGACAGGCAACATACTCAATTAAACGAGCAGGTGCCCCGACACCACGAAGACAATCGGTCAGGGCAAAGTGGCTAACTGTGTCAAAGGCCTTAGCGACGTCCAGAGCGGCAAGATGGAGCTGCCGTTTCTTGATACGAGCCAGCGAAATGACAGTTTGGAGAACTGTTAGATTCTCCGCTGTGCCATCCGCTGGACGAAATGCTCTCTGGACGTCACCTATGACACCAGCCACTTGGAGGCGAGATGCCAGAACTTTTTGGAAGTGGCGGAAGACCACCGACGAAATAGAAATTGGTCGGTAGCCTCCAGGCCCACTTCCCCCTTTCTTTGGGATGAAAATTGTCCGGGCACGGGTCAACGCTTTCGGGGGTCTTCCAGATAGTAACAACAGGTTGAGGATGAGCAGCCTAACATTCTTTGGAGCTTTATTCCAGCATCGGGCGGAAATACCATCGGGTCCAGCAGAAGTGGAGTTTTTGACACGGCACTTATGTGCCTCGTCATGAAGCACCGGTGTGCACATGATGCTGCGTAAGGAGTCCCTGGTGGAAGCTGGGGGTACTACTGGCTCACCGGAGTTGTGGCTGGGAGCGCCCATGAGAGGCTCCCAGTAATCCACAAACTCCTGGAGGGGGGGCATAACTTGTTCTTCCCCAGCTCCCTCCAGTACCTCAGCAGCTGCACGAGCCGGATGCTTCCTCCACAATTTCTGGACACGCTGGTATTCCCGCCACCTTGCTTGCTTAGCTGCTCTGCGACCTCCATGAGGCACCACATTAGGAGGAACTTCTCCCTGGTGCCTCGCCACGGTCGCTTCCTCAACCTGCGGGAAGATCCTCTGCACATAGGCCGCGACCTTGTCCTCCAAGCCATTTAGCCCCTCAACAGCCCGCCTCGCCAGATCCTGCAGGTAGGCACTCTCATAACCAACAATATTGCCTACCTGCTCCCCGAGCCTCAATACTTCAGTCTTCAAGTCTGAAAGAAGACCGGAGGTCACGGGGGAGGATTGCTGAATGGCGGGCTGTTGACCCACGTCTGCCGGAGATGCGGGAGAGGCCCCACTGCTATTTGCCAGGATTACATCCTGGACAAGCTGCTTGTAGTGGGGCCTCAGGCGAAGAGATTGAATGGCAGAAAGCGTGCGCATGGGAAAACGTTGCTGCAAATAAACATTCATATGACGTACCCCATTACGCACTGCTTCTGCCTCTTCTGCTGCCATTCGCCGCAAATCCTCAGAAGCATACCTGGGCCGGTCTCGCTCTATATTAATTGCTGCGTTGGCCTCTACAGGATGCTTCTGCCAGACGTGGGCCCCAAGGCCACGCTTGGAGCTAAAGGCTCTTTCACAATGGGCACATTGGTGGGCATTAATTGGGGCTGTGGAAGAGGAGGAGGGATAGGATGATGAAGATGAGGGAGAGGATGGCCGACGCCCCTGCCTGGAGCGCCCCCGAGCGCCTCCCCTAGAACCCCGGCAGCCAATGGGCCGGCGGGGGTTATGAGGCTCATTGTTGGTCGACATCATAACGGAGAGACGTGTGAAAAGAAGGGTCGGGAGACCCGTTGACACGAGTCTCCCCCCTAATCGCCATTGGGTCATTTTGCCACCCTCTGTTCACCCAGAGGGTGCCCGGGTTGCACGACGGGGACGTATGACCTTGACACACACACACACACACACACACACACACACACACACACACACGCACGCACGCACGCACGCACGCACGCACGCACGTACGCACACACACACACACACACACACACACACACACACACACACACACACACACACACATAGGTATATATATGATATATGTATATATATATATATATATATATATATATATATATATATATATATATATATATATACAAGAAACAAATGCAAACTTTAGGAATCGTTTTAGAATGCCTCAAGACGAATTTCAATAAAGAAAATATATCGGAAAATTTTAAATTTTTTTACCATTTCAATAGCTTCATATTTTACAGAAATTCGCTGAAAATGGAATATACATCCTTCACAGTATCCACCTTTGTCCTACATTTACTCCTCTCTTTAAGTGAAAGAGAGAGAGAATACTGTTTATTGAAAATAATGTTTTCATAACAGGAGGTTAGTGTACATGATTAGTAAATTAGGTAAGTATACAATAAATTCTTCTATACTATACAAAACTCAAATATAAATTCATTTTTCCTTCTGGTAAGTAAATGTCCATCCTTATTTATAAAAAATTAATTCTTCGCATAAAATAATTGCTTTCTATTTATCCATTACGAATTTATTTCTTACTTTGTTTTGCGATAAATTTCATAAAATTATAGAAGGTTTAGAGCGTGAATTCATTCAATCTGTAAACTAAAGATATTACTCGGTTTTCAAATCACACCATATATTATACTTATTTATTGTATTACTTATATATTAAAATTCGTTTCTTAAAAATGATCTTAGCTTCAGGGCGCTTACAATATATTTATATACACTGTTGAGTTTATTGTCAATGTCTATTGTCAGTAAATCTTGTAATGTCTCATTATTTTTATTTTTTACATTCACAATGGGGTTGATTAAGTGTTTTCTTCGTCCGGTGTATTAGGGGCATTCTAGAATGAAGTGGCATAAATTTTCTGGGACTTGTAACTTGCAAATCGAACAAAGTTCGGTTGCATCCCATTTATACGGTATACCAGAAACGTAAAATTGAACTTGTTTTTCACCCATCACCCTTAATTGCGTAATGACCCTTATTGCTTTTTGGTTGTTACTTCTATTCGTTCAATTATACTTTAGAATCAAGTTATAGGTGGTGCTATATGATGATAATACAATTCTTTCCACGTCCTCTTCCTTTTTTATTAATTTATATCTCTCTATGATGTTATTAGGTAAATTCATTTTTAATGTCACCTATACTCTCTAAATCTCACAAATATTCGTAACCTGTTTGTATGAGAATTTTCTTAATTGAATATGCCCAATTATATTTCTTTTCTGTGGGTTCTTCATCGAGACATTCTTTCATTTTTTTGTAAGCTATCTTTGGTAATTTGTCATCATCCATTAATGTCAACTTGATCCACCAAGAAAGAGACATTTCAGTAATTTTGCAACTTAGATGGTCAGTTCCTATTTCATTTCTAATTACATTATTTGGGGTACTTCTTGGAAGTTGGTACAACTTCTTATAAAACTGACGTTGAATTCTTTCAATAACTGGTTCATATCTATGTGCCCAGATTTGACCACTCTCCTTAAGTGCGAGGCACGTGTTCTGAGAAGAGAAGTTGTTTGCCATCACTCGATTTGATGCGCGAGTTTCCACATTAATGTAGGTAGTTACTATTTCGATATTTTTTACTTCATTATTTTGTAATATATTAATCACTTCTTTTTTCATATTAAATTTAATGTAACAGAAATATTAAATTTAATGTAACAGAAAATATTTATTGCTTCTTTTTGATTACAATTTATAATCAACATGAACCAGGAAATGAATGATAAATAATTTTACTCAACTATTTCCACTTTAATTTCACTCTTGAAATTACTAAGTATTTTTAATTTTCTTATTATCATTCATCCGGAACAGCGACTTGCTGAACCGCTTACTTCCCTGGAAGTCGAAAAGGCTCTGTCCGATGGCTGTCAACCTAAAAGGCAATTTTACTAATTGCCGGACACTTCCCCTGGAATTATATTCATATTGAAACGATTAATGTTTTCTGCATTTCTTTGTACGTAGTTAGAATTATTCTATTGATTATTTGGTTTGATGGATATTTACACCTTCAATATAATTTTTATTAGACATTTCTGCTGAATAAAGATTGCATTTTTTAATGTATTTCCACAACTTCCCCAACCACCTTACTCCATCTTTCATAATTGACTGTGCAAGGGCGCATTACATAATTTTTATTGTTTTCATCGACAGCAGTTGTCTTTTCTGAAAATATAAATCAACTTCCTTAATCTAGTTATTATTTGATTGATTCGCAACAATGGGAACTTGATTAGGAACAACCCTTCCTGCAATTTCCGTGTTCTCCCTCCAAATTATCGTAATGGTAGACATTAGAAGAAAGTATGGAATATTCAATCAATTTTTATAAATAATAAAACACTCAGTTATTACCGAATCGCACAGACGAAAACCATCTTCAAATACGTTTTTCTCAATTTCGACCCGAAATATTCTGGACCCCTGCCGTATTTCGAATTCACAGCTTGTTTTGTTGAAAGCCCACGGCTATACCTCCGCTTCTCAGTCGGCTTTATTGATTTGAACTTTAATTACGTCATGCAGTGCTGAAGTTTAAGTTGATCCATACAAACGAGGCCTTCTAAAATTACATTACAAATTAAATAATATATTTCATATTCAGTTTTTGTATGAAAGTAGACCTAAGCCAATCGATCAGAGTTATGATCTAAATCATTCGCGACGAAGTTATGGAAACCCATTTCAATAAAAAACGGAACTTAAAGAAGAACGTGGTTAATTCCTTCTTAATTGTCGTGGGATTAGACAGCATTCTTCTTTGACTCCGTTTTTTATTGATCATTGTTGATCAATGTGTAATATTTACGAGTATATAATTTTGAGACACTTAACCGTTGAGTAATGAATTGTTCCGTTGTGGCAAAGCAAGCATACCAATTACTATTATCAAGCACTTACATATAATTATTGTTATGCATAGCTTCTGCGCACGGTGTTGGTAAATCGAGAATGGAAAAACGTTCTGAACCAACTTCTTTCTTGGAGTGTTTAATTTGCTCATTACAGAATCTCGCGGTCGAACCTTCAACGCCCCAATTGCTTTCCTCCGAAACAACACAGAAGCCTATCACGATTACCCAATGTTAAGGTTAGTGTGTCTGCCGCCCAGACACCCAAGCCTAATATGATGAAATTATCCGCCCGTTCCCTAGAGCATATCAGCTTCTGTAAGTCAAGATAGTTGGAATTCTTGGCGCGTTTTGAAATAGGCTGGTGGACTATATAAGAGAACGGTTACCAGAACTGACTATCATTCAACCATCCCCCGTCGTTCCACTAACATCAGACACAATGAGGACTTTGGTAAGAAACTTCATTCGGAGCAAATAACGAATTGAGCAAAGTACAAGTTAAAACTTACCTGTAGATTTGTAGCAATTAAATTGAGCGAAAGCCCAAAGACCTAGTTTCCATAATAATCTGAGTAGAGCATTAGTTTAAAGGTAATAGTACATAGATATCAAGTAATAATTTTAGCCATTATTTAGTTAATTTAATTATTATTAGTTACCTACCTATTTAGTTATTAAGCCTTTCTAAATGTTCATATGCGTATGTAATAAATGATTTTATTGATAATGATTCCAGGTTTTCTTTGGCTTGCTCGGATCGGTATTCTGTCATCCTTGGGTCGCCCCGGTATATGACACCCCAGAAGTAGCTGCTGCAAAAGCGCAGCATCTCGCAACGCTTGCCAAAGCCCATCAAGAAGCCCAGCAGCAATCTTGGAATGCACAGGACCGTTCGGGAGTCGAGGATGATGGATCCTACAAAGAAGAAAACGATGGTTCCTGGAAGGAGGACGACGGATCCTGGAAAGGAGATGAACAGCGATCATGGTCCCCTCAGACCCACTCCTGGACACAACAGCCTCAGCAATGGAGCCAGCCTCAGGTATTTCTTATCTATTTTGCTTCCATTTCCGTGTAGTTTTTGGTAATTACGTAGGAATTACAACAGTAAAAGATTTATGTTGATTGTTCAATAAATCAATAAGGCAGAATTCTCATGAGCTTCATTGGTCGTTTCGATAAACAGGCGAAAATAAATAAATAAATGAATGAAAATAAAAAACAAGTTGTATTGAGAGATCAATAATTCAAAGAGTCAAACAAGCCCAAGATATACAATCTTAAATATGACGGCATTACTCTTAGTTTGTAAGGCGCTATTGAGTACAAATCTTTACAAAAAAGGACTTCCTGTCCTTAAATTGGTTTTTTATTGATCGTCAACGTTTCTCCCCAGGACCTAGGGCTTCTTCAGGAAGAAGAAAATTAAAATCAAAACATCAAATTTAAAATTGTTAAATATCTATCGTTTTCTTTTTTATCACAATAAGAAAATGATAGATATTTTACAATTTTAAAATTTATATTTTGAATTTAATTTTCGTCTCCCTGAAGTAGCCCCAGTTCCAGAGGAGAAACGTTGGAGATCAATAAAAAAACAATTTAAGGACAGAAAGCCTTTTTTTGTAAAGTCTTGTAATAAAAGCATTTTAATTTCTCCCTTGATGGGAAAAACAAAAGATCATGGATATGTCTAGTACCTACTGCTTACCAGTTGGTACCTAATACTCAATTGTATACCAACTATGTAGTGCCTTCTTTTCACAAGATTATTCCATTATGGTTACAAAACAATATTAGTTTTTAACTTAGAGTAATAAATCAGCATTCCTTGACACTACGGCTTAGAGGTAATGAAATGTCGTAGTAAAATGAGAGCATTCCAAAAAGTGGCGAACGATTTTCCTACTACCAAAACTATGGGAGTTACTCTTCCCTAGTAACGCCTTGGTTGTACGTGAAAATCAATAGAAAATGTGCCGGTCGGGAAAAAAGTGTCGGTCGGGAAAAAAAAGTGTCGCGAAAAATTCCTTGACCCCCAGCCAAAAGACATATCCATGTCAATTTGAACTGTCCAAATAAAGAAACGTTGCGATGAGTATAAAGGCACGCATGATTACACAACAATGAAACACTACATGTACTTGTCATGACTGGGATTAATAATGATTTCTTCTTATATAAATTGAAATTTAAGTAATAATGATGAGAATTACAATTATAAATAAATGATCGATAAAATATACCTTAAAGATGAAATAACTCGAATATGGTGTGATTGATCAGAGTCTCCCAGGATCGTTCGTCTTCCTTCAGTTCACGAAACGGTGAACAATAGATTTTCTATTCCATATGGAGAAATGACGTAGATATGATAAAATACTAAATCAACGATAAATCATTGTATTCGCCTAATAGTATGTACCATACGTTATCAGATTCATGGTCACTGGCAAGGAGCAGAAAAGAAATGGACTGGTCCGATCGCTCACTCTCCAGGGTTCGACAAAAACGGAGCTCCCCTCCAAGTTCTGGACACTCCAGAAGTTGAAGCCGAAAAAGCTAAGCATTTCCACCTGTACAGCCACGCTGCTGCTCACGCAGCCCCACCCAGCTCTCACTACGCCCCATCACACGGATCCGCTTCGTGGCACTAAGCTAATGGAGTCACATCAGTGATGGAAGCGGGACCAGAAATCAATAATTCTAGTCCACAATATGATGTTGCTCGTGATAAAATTGTGATTATAATTTTATTTGTTCGATCCTAAGTTGATATTTTTTATTCCTCTTAACAATATAAAAACCAGGTGAGCTAAAGACCACACGGGAGAAGTGTAAACTTCTATGACGATTTGGACATTACTTTCCACTCTGTTGGGATTTCATCTTCGAGGTTTCATCTAGTATGAACCAGCTGACATGATGCTGGTCAACCAACGATCGAGTCGATTATTCAAGTCTTTCATTCATCTTCATTGAGCTACCTATTTCATATCAGCTAAAAAATCTTTCAATGTGATGCAAACAGGATACTATTGCCAATGATACAATATTCCATAGGATATTTTGATTACGGACAAGTTGATTTGATACGATTCAAAAACATCCGGCACACGTCGTGATTAAAATTACGATGTCTCTATGATAAAAACGTTTACAAAATGAGAAAAGAAATTCAATCATTCGGAATATTACTATACTAATTCTTTTAAGCGACACCCTAAAGTATAAATAAGTATTCTCCAGCTAATCTTATGTCCAGCTACATTGAATAAAATTCTATCAGTGGAAATAAGAAACCACAAGCGTGAGGGTAAATGGGGATAGCAACATATATAAATATATCAGGTATGAATTACAATAAATTGTGCACCCAGGTATGAGTGAGCTGGTATGAGCTTCTGGGCGTACTTTTAAAAATTGTAACAGTTCCTACGACTAATTTCTTCAATTCACGTCTTATAGAGCACCGTCATATTTATCTTTATGGAACATTTAGATGAGCATGGGATGCTCTTCCTTCAAGTTTTGAATGAAGATGTGTGTTCTTCACAATATTTAGCTGTCGTTTCATCGGTCACAAAGCTTTACTGTTGATGGGTTGTATGGGGCACATCAGAAAAAATAGAGTCGTTGAAAGTTTTTTTTTTTTTTTTTTGTAAATTCTATGTTGGAGGTAAATGTTGACGTTGTGATGTTAGTATTTTGAAGTAGGTATTGATT
Source organism: Adelphocoris suturalis (assembly GCA_030762985.1). Lineage (NCBI taxonomy): Eukaryota > Metazoa > Arthropoda > Insecta > Hemiptera > Miridae > Adelphocoris > Adelphocoris suturalis. The sequence goes on along the minus strand of CM061040.1, from coordinate 24,301,848 downwards.
GACTTATATTATTGGTTCGAAGCAATGGGCGATGAGGTTGGAATTTATGACCAGTACTTTTAATGTAATAATTTATTGATTCAATACAATAATGTGCCCACCAAGAGCCGATGTGAAATTATTTGCCATTTGTGAAAATGTTTTATCGATTACAAATGGAGAAATTTGTTGAGGTCCTTGTCTTATAGAAGCCAAAGTATATGTAAGCCAGTAAATTAGTAGAATTCGTAACTCCGATTCTCTTAACGCCATCTCAATGCGAAATTTCTTCATCAACTATCATCGCGCCGTTGGAGAAAAAAAGAAGGGGAAAAAAACCTGTCTAAGTAAGGATGGATCGCAGTCCGGAACATTTCTCCCAAACTATGGACTCCACTTGAAGCATTCGAAAAATCAGGTTGTCGAAACCCCTTGGTTAAGAGTACATAGTTTGTTTATTTATTGATTGATTTTTTTTTTTTTTTTTTTTTTTTGAAAGAGTAAATTAAAATTAATCGAACGAGACATCCTGGATCACTGTGCAACTGTTCGCTCGCCCTCCTTTTGTCAGGAAAAAGATCATCAAGAGTGTCAATAAAATAGCCAAAACTCAGTGCAAATCCACTTATAAACTACGAAAATCGAATGAGCTAATATTATTAAAAGTTAATCATCTTTTTAAGAAATATGGCAATGACAATGACAGAAAATAGTATATTCCTTTCAATCACAAAAATATTACTAAGGCAGGCGAAAAGCCAATAAATACTTCGAGGAATTACCCCACACAAAGAGAATAACTCCGAGCTGTGTGTGTGATAACTTCTAACTACAGAAAATTAATTTCCAAAAATATTAGCACTGAACAGAAGATATCCGAAAAATAGGGAATAAAGAAAGTTACATTTGTATTTAGCGATACAATATAGTTCATATTCAATTATAGTTCAGGTATTATAACTTTGGGGACCTATAAATGGACTCGTGAAGCATAAATAGGTGGTTTATTTTATATCATTGTTATCTTTTTATATTGAAAAATTAGTTTCATTGTATCTACTATTACGAGTATTGCTATTATTTTTTCAAATTTACGTATATGTGCCGTATAGTGCCTTAGTTTGTCTTAATGTAGTAATACTTAGATATTCATGTGCCAAAGGGCTTTTAATACGGAAATGTTAAACCTTTGTGTAATAATTTGCAGCTCTTATGGCTTGCATTCAATAACCAAGCACCCAATTGTATTCATGCCAAGATCTGTTACATTAGAGTCTAATAGTTACACCTTACAGTTGCCGAGGGACTTATACTTGTGGTCACATTTCACTCAAATGTCTATTCCGATCATGGATTCTTGTCAGTCTTCATCGCGACCGATGTTAGTCATATAGAAGTGCCTGATGGAATGATAATCAGGTACCCTAACCGTTGACTTATATAGTTCTCAGAACTGTTTCAAAACCTTCCAACGTCATCTCCTTTTCTGACTTCCAGAGGCTGGCAGCATGGGTAAGATAACAGGAAGATGTTTCTCGTCATCCGAGAACCTGGCCAAGTGGGTCACCTACTCATTACCCTAGATGATTGTATTGGGCCCCTAGTGATTAGAGCGGTCAATTGACTCGGAAGAAAGGTATGAGCGATACTCCGGATTTATGTAAAATAAAATAATACTCAAAATTTCATGAATTCACGATCCCTCACTCGATTTTTTTTACCGCGCGCAATACGTTCCGCGAGCGCGCAATGTTGCCTAACCACCAGCATTGAGAAAAACATGGATTCTGGTAAAACCCAAGTGTAGTACATAAATTTTCATTGTTTTTCAACGCTGATTCATATGGCGCTATCTGTTTCTTGATTTGATTCGTTATTAGCGGAATAATGGCCGAAATTTGTTATTTTGCGTTAGAAAATCATCTTTTTAGGCGTGTGTTTGCACGTGATAAATTTTCAATTCCCTTTCGCTCCTCCTTTCTCCGGATGTGGCGGAGTTAAAATAAGATAAAAAACGAACTCTTCCTTTAAAAAAATTATAAATACCATCTGGAGTGGAAAATAATATAGTTATATCGATGAACCAACAGTTCCAAAAAATAATGAATCCCATCGCACAAAATTACAAGTTAGATATTGCTTACGCGGGTTTCACCTTTATCTGAACATTGATAAAAAGCATTTTGGCTGAGCATCGGCAGTGGTAATGACGATCTAAGAATCAAAACGGAAGTTGATGAAACACATTCCTCTGCTTACACGAAATATACAGTCACAATAAACAAATATCAGTACTTAACAAACAATAACGAATTACTATTATTTAACCTGTTAAGTATCGTTTGAAGATGATATGTATAAGTATAATTTATTGATACTTAGGTATGGTAATGAGATAAGTGTAAGCGGTAAAAATGTAAGGTGATAATTTGAAACATACTTCGGAAATATACATACAGTAGAAATGCAACTAAATTTTAAATAATTGGAAAAGATGTAAATTCAAACGGTTAAATTTATATTAGGAACTAGAATCACCAATAATAAGCAATAAAATCATCAGAGGTGTATCATGTCGATTACAAACATTTTTTGGGCAGTGGACTTATAAACCTTCAGATCCGGAAACTTATCGTTTTGGTAACTACTCACAAGAAAGTTCAGATGATAACCGTTCAACTGTGGATGATCGGTTGTCGTTACATTCACTTCGTATAAAAAATATATAAATTTCTCCCTTGAGGGGAAAAACAATAGATCATGGATATGTCAAAGTTGTAGACATTACACCCTGTTGGGATGTTGGGAAAGTAAAAATGGACATTACTTTCCATTCTGTTGGGATGTCGGGAAAGTAAAAACTCCCTCGCTGCTTTCGTTCCATGCTAAAACAGAGGAAGGCAGAATTAGGTACTTCATTGCGGTAGTACCTCATTGATTTCTACCGAGCCTTCACTTTTCGAGTTAATAATAATCTAAAGTGCCGGAGCGTGCATTTTGTGTGGAGAAAAAAAAGTGTCGCGAAAAATTCCTTGACCCCCAGCCAAAAGACATATCCATGTCAAAACACGAAAAAAAGGACTTCAAACGGGCATTTTGAGCAACTACTTTTGTCCTTTTTTCACCCCCCCCCCCCCCCCCCCCCCCTCCCCCCTTTCACGATGAATCCTGAAAAATAGGAGAAGCTCAAGACTATCAAAGGTAATAAATTAATCCTGAAAGGCCCAAATTTAAACAAACCGAAAACTTACGATAAAACTGAGCTCTATCATGCTAACACTGTCATGCGTGGTAATTTTCAACATATTTATACTCAGTTAATCTCTGCCTCTCGGATTAGTTACCTATATCCTATTACACCCTACAATTCCATCATTAGAATAGCGTGTGTGGTGATATTCAGACTGAAATTTGTCCAAAGTTGACTAATCTAATCAATGCCGTGCTGCCTTCCTTAACTAGATTAAAAGTCTCAAATGAGAATTTCCCGTCTGTGCTTTTAACAACGCACTGATCCTACGGAGTTGATCCGTGTTTCACAAAGTTCCCTATAGAATTTCGAACGGATAGCGGTGACAGCCCGTTTTGCTTACGTACTTACATGTACGTACCTAACCCGGTTAGCAAAACGTAGTCAGTAGTTCCTCTCATTCAACACTAAGCGTCAAGTCCCTCAGCCGAAACTTCAATAACTATTTGTAATTTGGAATCGTACTATGTATTTGCGTATCTGTAGGCGACAATAGTGGGTTGGGCTGCCAGGTAGGCTACCGTAATAAGTAGAAATGAAAGTTAGGGGTTTGTATATTTACACTCAATGAAATAAGATCGTAAGGGATCATCTAGGAATTAACCTGCTTATTTTGAAATAATGTACCGATAGAGGTTAGAAATAACGAATGTCATACGGTCTCCGGGCGTTTGTTTCTGCATGCTCGGAACTATATGGAATTCAAAATTAAACCCATAGGAGATTTAGGACCATAGTCGCATAATCTCTGATGCCTCAATTGACAACGGGTAATAATATTAATAGGCTAATGTATTAAAATATGTATGGATAAATAGATGTTAAGTTTTGCACGCACGTAAAAGCTACCAGAGAGTCGTAGGTGACGATTTGAGGACCATAAATAGCCTTAACCGTCAAATCTCTCATAATTTAGTCGAAACTGGATGAGAACTAGATAAGTAGAAGTCTTAAACTACAAAGTCATTTTCTACAACTCTCAAATTTAAAGCCAAGTTGGGAAAATTGGCCGAAGGAAAATGACACTTTATTGAATGTGGGCTTGCGTAGATTGATGTATTGATTGGTGAGCAGTGAAGCAGTGAGCAGTGGTCTACAGCCTTTTCCCCAAATTCCATTAAAATGTCATCATATTTGGATACAAACTGTAGAAATTGATCTAACTGCAAGAATCCGAGGACACACGGACAGGTACACCCACACAGACAGATACATCACGTAGGTAACCAAAATCGATCAGAATTTGCAAAAACGTAAAATGCGAATGAAAAAGAAAAAAGTTATTAAATATGAAAACACTGCTTTCACAAGGAAGGTCGCTAAAGGTAGACACCGGATCAAAATCTGACGTTGCCGCATTCTTAGATACCACCTATTATATTCGTTGCAGTTCATTCAGGACCGGAATCGCACAACCTATGCAATGAATGTCAGATGGCAATTGAGGAAGTTATGCGCGCGGGCAGGATTTCGGGGCGTTTAGACGGGTAAAGACAGAAAGACACGGGACTAAATAAGCTCAGAAGCCCAAAAAACTGATAACTTGGTTATTGAAAATAGTATACCGACATTTTTGAAAATAATAAACCTGATTTCAAATGGAAGTTTAGATTTATGGAGGACAACAATATTTTTTTCGTCTTCGTATATGACCGAAAGACTTTTACGAGCAATAATGATCAGAGTGTAGGTACAAAGCTCCCAGAGCATCTGAGGTTGACATTCCGTTCCCCGAGGCCCGGAGGCTCCCTCCTCTATAGCTGACAGCACCAGCTCACTTTATACCAGTGGTTCCATAATATGAATAATATAGTATCCATAATATGCATAATATATATAGTTATACATATGGTCCATGGACCACTAGCGGTCCGTAAGGTAGCCCGAAGTGGTTCATGAAACTTTTTCGAAAACTTGGTGCACTACGTAAAAACGCTGCAAATTATTACGCAAAGGTTTATTATTTCTGTATTAGATAGCCCTCCTACACAGAACACTGCTCTATAAAAAATAACCTATCAAGCTGAGTCCATGGTGCATTATCGAAATATAACTGGACGATGTCACCTGCCAGAAGAAAATAAATGAATTAACTAAATAGAATAAATAAAAAATAAAAATGAAATAAATCTTGAGAGTGATTAGGAAGAAAGAATTGAAAAGTGTACCTATTGTCTCCACTGGGATACCAAACGCCGCTGGTTGGATTCACGGCCGGCGTACCGCCCCCAAAATCAAGTACTCTAGCCACAAAGCTACGATCGCCTGTATGTTAGGACTGCATTGTTTCTCTATTTTCTCTCGCCTGAAAAAACGAAGGTGGTTTTCGAAGCTCTAGCCCTTAGAGAAAGCAAACGGTTCAACGTAAAGTGTTGCGGATGATTTTAATCGATCCTTTGTGATTATATTTATCATTGGTAAGAAAAAAATCATAACTGTTACCTTGAATGTTCTTGAGATCTCGATTTTTTAATATGCAAGCCCTTTATCCCTACCCGTTAGGGTTATTGATGCCGATGTTACTGGCACATCCCTGGCCGATGTATGATTTTTGGGCCGAATTTCATAAACTTTGGTCTAGTAGTTCCAGAGAAAATCTCTGTAAGGCGTACGGCGGACAGCCGGATTTTTATTTTATTTTATTAGAATTTTGGATTCCACGCGTCTTGAATCGTAAACCAACAAATTTGGGGGGGGGGGAGAGGGTTAAACTTTTTTTCCGATTACAAAGATTGATTATTGAAAATAATAAACCATTATGATGTAGGAGAGTGGGAAAAAAAGGATAAGTTCGTACCCACATATTTGCGATTTGTTTCTTGACAGCAGTGATTTCATTCAGTCGATTAAGTTATTATCCATTTAGGATCAAAGCGATCTCATTACCTACCTGATGATGCAAGAACAACTGATAGAGCCACAAAACTACAGGAATTGCAAGAATAACTTCATTTTATCAGTTATGGTTCAAAAATGATTTCCGTAACACAGAGGCTCCAAACTTTGAGATTATTGCGCTAAAACTTTTCACTCTGTTCTTTACTACCTATGCATGCTAGCAACGATTTTCATCTGTTCTCGCCCACGAAACTATTGCAAAAAGTGACGCTACCACATCGATAAATTGTTCAAAAACATGCAGGAAGAACCATGACATTAAAAAGCTTTTGAACCTTTCATATTTACTCTACTACCTTCACGGATAACAAATAATAATACTAGATAACTACTATATCAGTAATTACTTTTAGACAAAATCTAGCGGTACGCGAAAACTTTTGATCCTTATTTGATCCTTAGTGGTCCGCAAATTCAAAAAGGTTAAGAACCCCTACTTTATACCTACCTATTTGTTGATGCTCTACATAAGGGCATCGACGTCGAATCATCGAATCGTTGAAACCTGAGTTTTGACGGGCTCAATGCGCATGCTCGAGGTAATTTACGGCGATTCGATTTATGACAGATAGAACCCTACAAAAATCGAGTTTTCTCGTCGAATCATCGAAAAGTTAGTACGATCAGACCTACTGACGCGTCGATGAAATTGTTCAAATTTTTGAGTTTCAAGTTTATAGATAGTTTAGATATTATGTTTATTATTTTACAAATAATTTCATCGTTTATTATTTACAACCTGGTTAGTAGATAACCTGTACTGATTTGGTGCTCACGAATTTCCGCAAGGGAGCTGCTCAGTATTTCGATTTTCGACGATTCGACGAGGGAGCCTCATGAAACCAACACTTTGCTATGAATTCGATTTTCGACAGTTTGATTTTAACAAAATGGAACAAGAATATACTTTTAATAGAATTTTACTGATACTCTGATTTGCCAGTGTGGTAGACCTCCCAAATGATTCTTGAGGGATGGGTATGATAAATTAAGTATGTTAAAGTCCTGTTACAGTTTCATATTAATTTGAAATTTAGTGGCATTTTGCAGTTCTGAACCTCTATTAACGACAAACCTGTTTATTCGCTATGATAAATACATATCGGATAAATTAGCCCTCAAACACAGCTAATAATTGGCCCTTTGGCGTTGAGTATCTTTGCCAGTGACGTGCCTGCTGCGGTCCGTCATTACCATGCACAACCTTGTCTCACAGCTCAGCAACTTGGCTGCAAAGCAATAACGCAGAAGAATATTATTTTTATATAACATATTTATATGTGTGGAATAACTATTTCATCTTCCATTGTTTTTCTTTTAAACATTGTGCCAATAAATATTACTCATTCATTCACTCAACTCTGATTAGCCAAACGAATCATGGCAAGACTGAATGGTGCAGAGCGGACAAATAAGTCGATATGTCGATACCGGTGCGACGACCAGTGCCTCTCTTGTTGGAATTCAAATATGTATAGGTGCTGTACACTGAACTGGATCCCTCACATTAATAACGTCAAAAGAAGACTTGCTCGACTTCATTTCCTGATTCAGAGACTTTCACTTGAGTCTCCCATTCAGTACTTTTTAACGTCTACCATATTCTCGTTGAATCTCACTTAAGGTACGGTCTCCTGTTATGGGGTAATGCGGGATACCCATGTGTTTCTTATATAATTTCAAAAGAAAGCAGGTGAAATTCTAAGAATACAGGAATCAAATTTCAATATAATTTATTGTCAATAAAATATTTACTAATGAAAAATGTATAACAACCAAAATAAATGAGATATGAAGGTACAGATAAGATATAATACAATTTTATTTTAAATTGCATACCGAAGTATATGTTCAAGAGAACTTAAGTTCTTAAGCGAAGTTCAGCTAAATCAAATTATATCAGGATATTATATTTTTGCAAATATATATGGTGAAAGCACCCATGTTTATACAAGATAGATTCAAAATACCTAACTATTAAAAATATATCATGCTATCATTATATAGATATATTCTCTCATTCTTTCTATCGACGTTAAAGGTGGTTTTTGGGGAAAAAAATTATTACACCCACTTTTATTATTTCTACGTTAGATGGGTCTCCTCTCCAGGTTACTGGTCCAAAGATAAATATTAGACGGTGTCTATGGTAGGTATAGCACTATCTATCTGCGTATAATCATTCCCTTGTAGGCAACCCCCGAAAGAAAATTGATTAAGTAAAATGAAATACCCAGTTTTACATACCATCCTTAGAAACAATATATATATGTTTCACTGCAACGTATGGAAGATTCCTCTGTAAGCAGAAAAATACCCCCCCCCCCCTCCTGCCCACTTCCACGATAAAGCACTGTCTTCTTGGGAGTTAACTTTCAAACACACAGAAATTAAGGCTATTATTGTTAGGGGAGTATCAAACTCTTATGTCAACATTAGGACATGTTCACTGTCTTTCTCATCTGCTTTGAGCCTAACCTGATTTCTTTCTACGAAATGCTACAACTTAAATGCTAAAATTTGCTCAACTTATGCTACGTAGGTACTATAGCATAGATATCCCGTAATTGATTTAAACATTATAACCTCTTTTTAAAAGTCACTGCTCGACTGCCATCCTTAATGTGATGCAAGCCGTCCATGCATCTAGTCATTTAACTAATAATGAAAAGCTTACATGTAAAGAAAAATTAAATCATTCACCTCCTTTTCACCTAAAACCAACTGTTGAAATTGGGAACGCCATCAATATGTCGTCAACAATTCTCAATGGTTTCAGTCAGGAATAGGTCCCATGAAAATTGAATAAGTACTGCCGCGGAAAGACAAGTGGAACCTTTTACGAGATGTTGCTCCCTTAAGATTCCATTGAGTTGGAGAGAGCGTTGTTCTCAGCAATAGCACAGAGCAATCCAATTTCGATGGAATGTATAGCCTTACTTTTCTCTGAGGGTGTATTCCGACTTCTTGGGGGGAAACCATTTCAATCAGTGCCTAATATTTAGATTGATATACCAAAAAAGATATTTCGTGGATAAAACTTCCATATTTGTACATACGTGATGACTTCCACATTAAATTGCCTATTGGGGTAATACGAACTACAAAAACATAACTCTTCGGAAATGGTGGAGTCATCCAATTACAAAGTTCGTTAAAATTACCCCAAACTGCCAAATTAATGTCCTTTGTAATTCATATATAGGCGAACAATTATAGTCTAAGTTGGCAAGAATTGTTAATTAGAAATCAAAATACTGGTCGTGAATCTAACAAGTTGTATCGTGACAGGCGGGCCGAAACTAGCCGTTCGAAGATCAGAGAGTGTGGGTTATAAGATTATGTTGAGAACTTGGATTTTTATTAACTTTGTAAAAAAATAAACTAAACTGATTCCGTATATACATATTTCCGTAGGCATGTTGAGCAAGATTATCTGAGATATCTTCGGGAGAAGAGGTTGAACTATGTTGAGATCGATCCCTGGAGTTTTCCTACTGAATAAGAGTCTGACAGCAGACATAGATGATTTCGGAAGTACTTTTTTCAGTTTTGATTCCACTTGTATATATCCTCAATAATATATCTAATTGCTACATGTACTGACTAGTAGTTATGCACGTAAAACGATCCCAGGTTTGTGGAAATTGAACTTGGGAATCGCACTGCTTTCGGTGAGCAAGAGACACTCCTCACAATTTGACATTACATAGAAAAAAGAAAGTGGTGGATGACACGAAATTCCAAGCATTTGAATCCGTGCGTTTGAACGTAGATATGTCACCTCGACAGGTACTTTTTTTCATTGTCTAAGCGAACATCGACAATAATGTGATACATATAGTTAGCTTCAATTGCGTGAACTATTACCACCTTGTGGTACAAGCATACAATACTAAACATACTTCTTACGTATGGGAACCGTTTTTTACCTGGAAATCCTTCTTAGGCACATAGGTTTGTACTTACTTATCGGTAGCTTGTGGGAGATAAAAATAGAAAAACCTCAATTTTTTCCCGAAGCCTTCACGTGAGAAGATGATTGAGCGATGAGATTATCCTCTCCACCATCACAGCCAAACTTGATTACCTCGAAATCGACCTTTTTGCCATCTACCTTCCAGACGCCCGCAGCTGCTTTCCTGAGTTTCCCGGGTTACGGGAAGTTAAATCGATCTCACTTTTTGGAGGGGCAACTTTAGTCCGTAAGTTTGACTTGGCTAAAGGATAAGTTTTGGCGTCGAAATAATTTTTGAGATGTGAAGCTAATAAATAATTGAAGCAGATACCTACTACACTTTTTGATCCAGTCTATTCTTAAAGTAACAAATGAATTTATAGTTTGAGGAAGATACTTCCACTCTTTCATGGTTTTTGCATGCGTACCGCGGGGGTTGAATTGCCCCGTGGATAACGAATAGTGATGGCTTATCCCTGTCTGTGAGGCGTTAGAAAAATTAAGTATGAGAGAGATTTAAGTACCTTCGTAATTATTAGAGATGGTTAGAGATGGCTTGATATTTAGCTAGGATTAGCTGGATGGTTAAAGCGTACAGCAACGGCCGTCGAATTTGAGAGCAGGAACGAGAATGGCCGCCAGACGAGATTCCCCCGCTTGGCTTTTGTGGCAGACGCAGTCCTGCCACCTCTCCGGATTATATGTTCGGATGGATCTCATGGAGGCTTGCAAATCCAACACTCCCCTCCAAGCTTCCATCCAGGCAGCTCCGTATTTAATTTCGCCGGATTACGTAAGGATTGAGAGAATGAATGAGAAGAACCTTCTCATTCAATTCGATCTGCAACAGTACAGTTCACATACACACATTCCGATTAGTGCTGGAATAACATCAAATTTCTAAATTTAATAAATTTTGATTTGTGCAGTGACTTCGTCAGTGTGTCTGCAATTTGGTCATCAGTAGATATCCACCGGATTGTGATATTTCCTTTACGGTGTTCCTGTCGTACGTAAAGATAAGATAGCCTAACCAAATGTTTCAGAGTAGACGAATCATCTACTTCCGCTAAGCGGATTGCCGGTTTAGAATCCTCATGGATTGTCGGTATTATTTTGATCCCCGCTAACTCTGAACACATTGTACGTATTGAGGCTAATTCTCTGCACGCCGTACTCATTGCAACGAATTCGCTCTCTGCTGAGGAGAGAGCTATGTGATTCTGACGCTTAGTTCTCCAAGCTACCGGATTACCGAAAAGGTAGATTATGTAACCAGTCGTGGAGAAACCCCCTTCGGCCGAGAGTCCTAGGGATGCATCCACGTAACAATCTATTCCATCCCCCTTATCGGAGAACATAAGTCCAAAATCTTTCGTACCTCTTAAATATCTCATTATCCGTATTACTGCTTGCCAGTCCTCCATCGTAAAATTTGACTGTCGTCTACTCAGAATATTAGTAGCATATGAAATATCTGGTCTGACTCCCCCTTGTATGTACAATAATGATCCAATAGCTTGTCGGTAAGGAATCGAATTCAAGTCACCGGGTTGTTTCAATTTTTCATTGACTCCATTCCTATCAACAATCATTGGTGTAGACACCGTTCTATCACAATGAGGGTCAAATTTCTTTAACATCGATTCTATGTGAGACCTCTGAGTAAGACCGATAGTTTTGTTCCTCCGGTTTCGTATGATTTCTAATCCTAGGAATTTTCTTGGTTCTCCCAGATCAGTTATCGAGAATTCCTTTTCTAATATAGATTTTACTTGTTTGCGTTTTTGATTACTATTTGTTGCTAGTAAAATATCATCGACATATAGCAACATTATAGCAATTTGATCTCCGGATTTCCAAACAAACAGGCAGGGTTGGAAAGGATAGGGTTTAAAATCCATTCTTTCCACAGCCTCCTGGAATCTTATGAACCATCTCCTTGGAGACACTTTAAGACCGTAAAGAGCTCTGTGTACTTCACATACACTATGACTCTTTATATCATCACCGGTTTGTAAGTATTCTGCATACCCATCGGGAATTTCTATATATACGAGTTTGTCTAAGGAACCGTTTAGAAAAGCCGTTTTTACATCGTACTGAGCAAGATCTAAATCGAATTTGGCTGCAAGTATTAATAAAAATTTGACATCTGGTAATCTTGCTACTGGAGCGTAGATTTCAGATATATCATACTTATTATTATCGGCAAAGCCTTTTACTACAAGTCTGCTCCTATATCTTATTGAACCGTCTGCCTCCGTTTTCTTTTTGTGAACCCACCTAGTTTTCATTACCCTCACACCTTTCGGTACCGTATTTCGAGGAATGATTTTCCAGGTGTTGCAATTTTCCAAAGACTGAAACTCCGTTTCAATTGCTTCTAACCAAGCATCTGCGTCTGGCGAAGCCAGTGCTTGTGAATAGGTAATTGGGTCCTCCCCTAATTCGTCTGCAGAATTTTGTAGGAAACACGCCAGATTTTCTGCATTATCGAATTCTTCGTAAAATTCGCATTCATCATTTTCGTGAATTAAAACCGGGTTTGATGTCTTTTCTGTTTCTCGTCCGGATTCAACAGAGACATCCTGCACTTGTTCAAAGCCGGATTTAAATGAATTCTCTAATGAAAATTCAACTTGATCAAGTGGCAATTTAACAATTGACCTGTCTCTCAAATAATCCGCGTAAGTCCTACTTTCTACAAAATCTACATGTTTTGATCTCACTACCGTTTTATTTTGGAAATGCAGTAAATTGTAACCTGTTTCACCGCATTCTAATAAGAAACCCAAATTAGCTCTAGGAGCGAACTTTGACGTGCTTTGGGTGTCTAAAATATAACATTCGCAGCCAAACCGTTTTATATATTTTAGTGACGGAAGCCGTTTTAGTGCCAGTTCAAACGGGGTCTTGAATTCCAACGATTTGTTGGGCGTCCTATTGTGTATATGCACGACATGTCTCATGGCATATGCCCAAAAATGAGTAGGAATTCCTGATGAAATCAAGTTAACCCGGATTTTCTCCTCTAATTCTAAATTGAATCTTTCAGCCGTTCCATTCAATTGAGGAGTATATGGTTCACAAACCGTCAAGGATATATTTTCCCTATGTAACAAAAATTTCATTTCTTCCGTTCTAAATTCTAAACCTCCGTCCGTCCGTATTTCTGACACCTTAGTGGTTTCCCCCGTCAATCTTCTAATTTCTTTTAGACATGAGAGCAAAGCCATATTGACTCCCATTTTACTTCCGAGTTCGTAAGCAAATGCATATCTACTCGCGTCATCCGTAAATGTGACAATATATTTGGCCTGAGACCTAAATGCTCCTGGTTTTAAAGGTCCCATTAAATCAGAGTGCAGTCTCTGAAATGGTATTTCGGCCCTATGTCTGACTTCCGAACATGGCTTTCTTTTTGCTTTCGCCATCTTACAGTCAGGACAATCGAGAATGTTTACACCGAATTTTACATTTTTTAATTCAGGGAGAACTTTACCAGCTATTTCGAGATATTTCTTTGAGGCATGGTTAAGCCTGTAATGCCATGCCAATCCTATGTCATTCCGTAATTGTAAAGTTTCAGCCGGGTTTTCTCCGTGATCAGTGTCAGTTCTCCCCTCTAAACTAGTATCCGAAATTTTGATGGATTTTTCACCGGGTTGATCAGTGATTCTCCCCCTTAAACAAGTATCTGTAATTTCGTCAAAATTCGTATCTTGTTTACGTTTAATTCCCTTTAGTTGTTTCTCCGGATTAGTCATTAACGATCCACCGTGACCTAATTTCAACAATTTCCGTTTTTCCCCCGTACTAAGTTTTGACAAGGGGAGAGAGAAATTGAGCCACCAAAACCGTCCATCAAATGAACCCGTTTTAAGTATTTCATTCGAAATTGGATCACTTATTATCACTCCCTTATCCGTCAATAAGGCCGATAAACCTTTCGCTATTTGTTTTCTAATAGAAAATAAATTTTCTATTAAGTCTTGTGCGTACAATACTCCTTTTAAAACACCGAATTTCCGTTTTTCTTCGTTGTAATATATAATATCTCCGGATTGTTTTATTATCAAGTCTGCGTCCCTAGCATTGTTAGCACATGAAATCCGTGTTGGTGTGATCAAGTCCGTTATCGTCGTAAATACATTTATATCATTAACAATATGCTCAGTAGCACCAGTATCCAAAATGAATTTTAACTTAAAGTTTTTACCGTCTATTAGGGACGCCAGAGACACCTCCGATCCCCAGGAGTGTAATGCAGCTGGCTTTTCGATTGCCTGAGCCCTTGGAGTCGCTATCGCCGCCACCGAACTGTCCGACTCCACATCCGCAAATTGCACCCTGGGAGGAGTTGCGCCTCTCTTACTACGAGCCACAGCCTTTGTCAACCGGTTTTGCGCCGTCGTCAACCGGTTTTGCGCTGGCGTGTGGCTCCGTTTTTGAGGGTTGCTACGACCAGCCCCCGGCTTCGACCTATCCCTAGTAGCTGAGAGAGCTCGTTCTTTTCGTTTTATTACGGGGATGGGGTCACTCGTTCGACTATTTCTGCGGGCCATCTTCGTACTCGCAGTCTGTGGACGCCGACATTCAATGGACAGATGTCCAAACCGTCCACAGTTATAGCACATCTTGCTATCGTTTCGACATTCTGCCTTTGTGTGTCCTAATATGCCACACTGATAGCAGACCAATTTCGCCTTTTTGACCCCACTTCCCCCTCCGGATTGGGTCGAATTTTTCCGCCGTTTGCTGAAGGAAGGCCCCCTGCTAAGGAAGGCTTTTCCTACAGCCTGCTCTCTCCTACTATTTTCCGACATCATATCGTACATTGCGAACATCCGATCAAAGATGTCCCGAACCCTCATTTTAGAGTTCTCCTGGAGTGCATCTTCAGCTATCCTGGGGCATGCTTCCGAGATAGCATTAATTAAATTCCTCCGGATTGACCTATCTGTCAGCTCAGCCTCAGGGAACCTCCGAATACCCTCCACAAGACCCTCAAATCGATTTTGAAACTCGAGTACTGTTTCCAGCGCCGGGTTAAATCGAGTATTCATAAATTCGATTTGCATTGCATGTTCCTTCGCCTGAGTAGGCGGATCGACCGCCTTCTCAATCATGCTCAATGCAATTGATGGCTCGTTCACATCTTTGATCATCGATTGCAAACCGTGATCAATATTGGAAATTATGTACGAGAGTACGATACACTTCAACTGATGAAGCTCTCTCTCCGTGTAGTTTACTGCCGGTTTTATGTTGGGATCGACGAGAAATTGATAGTCACCACTCGCCAAATCCAACATTACCCTTCGTTTCCACACGGCGATCGACCCTTCCTTCAGTGGATTGCCTCCGTACTTTAAATTCGTAATTGACCTTGCGGCCACTCCGGGTTCTTTGTGGATCTTACAGGCACAAGTGCCCACCGAGTCAGATCCACTCGCCGTTGTGTTTACAACCGGATTATCTAGGGGAACCTCAAGTGTGCGAGGAGCATCCTCAGATCTACCAGAGCCCTGCTCTTCCACCACCATCTCTGACCTCGATGTTGGAGGTGGACCCATGGTCATCGAAGCCAGAGCCGCGAATTTCAGAACAGACTCCTCCGCAAACTGTTTGATCTGATTTTGCATCATCTCATACCTTTGAGCGTACTCAGTCTCAAGCCGAGCCCTGATCGCAACTTCCCTCCTCTCGACTTCCTCGTTTATAAATCTCTTGATCTCTTCCGTGTTCATTGTTCTCTGTAATTAGAACAAGAGAAGGGTTACTCCGAATTCACGACCTTCGTTTTATAAACACATCCCTAATCCTAGTATCATCCGGATTTATGTACTCCGTTCTACAAACACATCTCTAAACTTCGTATCATCCGGATTTATGTACTCCGTTCTATAAACACATCTCATTTCCGGATTTATTTAAGCCTTAGTGGAATCACTCATAACGTTCTATCAACATGGTGTTAGGATTTGAATGCGCCTCGATTGCCACGCATAAATTGGAGTGCGGTCTTGGGGTTATCACATATGCCCCGCTACCTGTCTGTCGATTTCGCTTCCTTCGAGAAGGTACTGTCTCTCCGAGACATGCGCGCTGTGCGTAGGTAACAGAGCCTTCGACCATCTAATCTCCCAGCGACACGCTTACAAGAAGACTATCCCGCTGCAAATCCACTCACCACTGCCGTACTATTAAATCGTATTTCATTCTCGAACTGTAAATCGTAAATTAATAATTCGCTCATTCGCACAAAGTTCTAGCTAACTTTCGTACTTCTTTATTCTTATGAGTGTTTCCACTATATTTCAGCCTTGGCTTGTCATGTTGGGGTGTGCATAGCGTATTAAAACAATTTTAACTCCGTTCTGTTTTGCTCATGTTGTTTATGTTTCGTACATTTTACAATCGTATTCATATTAGGTACAATTCGCAAGCGACAATGAATTTATTTTGCAGCTGAATAAACATCCATGCTCCGTTCAGCTCAACTGAATTTTCATCGATCTTTTGACTTTACAAGTTATTCTAACGTTCGTTTGCAAGAATTATCAATACAAACATTCAACACAACGAAGGAGAAAAAGGAAACAGTCCACCACTGCGACCAGAATTAATATAAACTTAATTATAAGTAGGATTACTACTATGCTTAAATTACGTTAACTCTAGTAAAAACTAGACATGTTAGCGATCACAGTGATGTCCGTTTCATGTTTCTTGTTTCCAAGTTACATACTCAACTTTTCGTATCAGTTCAAACAATCAAATAAAATATCGAAATCAAATCGTAATGTTGAGTGACTACATTTTCGAATCGTAATCAGAGCAAACAGAAACCATGGTAACTTCGAATTCTAACGAAAAACAAAAAATCCGTAGACATGGTAATCTACCAACAAAACTTCGTGTGTCCTCCGTATTTCAACCAACGTAGTTGGCACCACTGACTGTCAAACATTGACATCTCCAACACATCAATCTGGCATCGTAATTTTACTCTGAGTGTGGACAACACCGTCATAATTCTACATTAGTTTAAAAGCTTAGAATTAAACTTAAAATAAACTTATAAATAAACTTATCCACACTCGAGAATTTCCACCATGATGTAGTTGGGGAGTCAATGGTTTGAGACAGCTTTGGTTTGACATTCAATATGGCTTGAGTTTCGAATTGTCGCCTCGTCACGATATAAACAACATGGCGCCGTATTAAAAATCGAAAAATTCCGTAATTTCCTTCGAAAATAATTTTTCTCGTTTCGAACATCCGTACTCATCGTAATATTTATTCAAAACCGTTATTCCGTACTTTGGGATTTTACACAGCCGTATTTTCATGCTCGAGCCTTACTGAATTCCGTAATTCACGAAAAAGTCAACCCAAAAATTTCGATTATGTCAAGTTCAATAACTTCATAACCTCGTTTAAAATCGTATTTCCGTTTTATGTGACTTCTCCGGATTATGACTTTTTCATCGTAACTTTCTGAAATTCCATATCCAGAGAAAATAACTGTTCGATTACCCTCAGTAATAAGTCACAAATTACTGATTCCGAAAAACGAGAATTTAACCTATGCACAGCCCAACAAGTGAGCAAACCCCAATTGCTCCGCCATGTATACATGTGAGGCGTTAGAAAAATTAAGTATGAGAGAGATTTAAGTACCTTCGTAATTATTAGAGATGGTTAGAGATGGCTTGATATTTAGCTAGGATTAGCTGGATGGTTAAAGCGTACAGCAACGGCCGTCGAATTTGAGAGCAGGAACGAGAATGGCCGCCAGACGAGATTCCCCCGCTTGGCTTTTGTGGCAGACGCAGTCCTGCCACCTCTCCGGATTATATGTTCGGATGGATCTCATGGAGGCTTGCAAATCCAACACTGTCGATAAACATGAATGTTCATGTCACCTTGATAGCTCATGGGTAGTCCATGAACTCTTGTCTCTGGCGTGAATGTGCGAACATTGTTGGTATACAATAGTTTATCCCTATTCAGCTCAAAAACCAATACAACTGATTACATATTATATCAGTTTAGTTTGTGGGAGAGATAATATGAAGAATGATGATATCATATAGGAAACCGACACAGAGGAAAGCGATAGGATCGGTAACCCTCCCTTTCGCGCTTGTATAGGAGGAGGAAACGGTTTAGCCATTTGTCTTTTTAAAACTCGGCGCTCCGCGCCTCGCCAGGGGGCAAGCCCCCTGGACCCCCGGTTACCTCTATTTACATACTTCGGACGAAATTATTGAAACACAGAATGTGTTTGCGTTGTCGCGCAACCAAGTGACAACCAAACAAGCGTCATTGTTTACTATTCATTTATAACATCAATTTATATAGTTATAGTATGAAACTACGAAAAAAAATACGAAATAAATTCGTGATAAATCAAGAGCTTTCCAACGAATGGTGAACGATTTCTGTGCGATTAAAATGGCGGAAATTCCATTTCCCTACCAACGGCTCGGTTGTACGTGAAAATCATCCGTCACACATTTCGTTCCCATCCCGCGTTCCATTTTCGGCTAGTTAGTCCATGGCTAAAACACATTCTGTGTTAAAATGGATAAATAAATAAATAAAATGAAAAAATACGCTAGCTCATGCGCAGTTGCCATTGCCTAGTCAATAGTAGTAGTTACTTTCAAATAATACTTGAGTTTGTGTGAATTCCGGTCATTCGATTCTGAGAATTGGGTTTCATGAAATCCCGGTTTTATTTGCATACGCTTCTAACGATCCGACTGCCATATATTTAATAAGAGACATTTTCTAAGGACTCACCTCCACTATATTTAGTGTGCACTGTATTTCACCATATTTAGCTAGATAGTTGTTTCTGGAAACGATTATACGTTTACGCATTCGCAGGAGCCTCAGTTGGTCCGATTGCTATGAGATGCATATGCTATTTCTTTGAGTCCATAACTCTACTCTTCACTGAGACCGTGAAATATGGGGTCCATCGTACGACCGTGATGAAATCTGTAAGAGACTATCAAGGAGCTAACAGACAAACCGACAGACTGGAACCCAAATTGTTCAAAAAGCTAAGAAACAACAAGAGCAAATGAAAAGTGTTTATGTCTGAGGGTATGCATGCGTGCACACATTGTGTTAAATATTGCACGAATATTGAGGACGCAAAGTATTGTCTCTAGAGGTATTCCAAGACCGTTCACTCGTGAGATGACGTCACATCTCTTTCGATTTCTGCATTCACTGCTATTCCTCGTGCACTTGGGTGCATTCTACATTTATTCATTGGAGTGGAATGACTTTCTCGGCAAATTCCGAACTTTTGTTCCTTACTGGAGCCGAATGGAGGTAATCAAGGGGAAAAATTCTTCTCGAAGAAATTCCACTTCCTTCCAATTGTACCTACCTATATAAGGAGCTCCTGCCCAAGTTGTCGCTCTCCCCCTCTACCTTCGCCCAAAGTTCAAAAGCGGATTGCGAATTCTATTCAGATTGAGGGCGCTCAAGTCACAGATAACTTCCAATTTGAAAGAATGGAATTACTCTTTCACAGGGAATAAAAATATACTCGAACCGCGATTGTGCTACGTTATGGAAAATGAACTGAAACGAATATGCACAAACTAAATTATTACTTTTCCATGTTATCGGGCAGACCATGTGTATCAGAATCTTCCCAAATCAGAGGCCAAAGTAAGTTTACATTTGGAGACAAAAGGTAAGGTGACATTCAGATTATAATCTAATACATTATCCAGGGATCTTGCTCATGTTTATGCTGTTGAAGACCTCCATATTTATAGCTACATCTACAACTAAGATTTTAGTTCGATATACCTATTCACAAGGATCCATAACTAGTTCCTTGTTTTTCGAAGTGATTAGACGAATTTTATTACATTTAGTTCTACGAGGCCAAGATAGAGCTAATCTAATTCCGGCTGACAGAGTTTGAAAAACACTAGCATGAAGATTGAAATTGTAAGTAATATATCTAATGTCCAAATTTATCTCTACATGAATTACTTATTATTAAGGTGAACGGAGGGCATCGAGAATGCGGGCCTTATTATAAAATTTTTAATTGCAAGTTTCCTGAGAATTTTGACACTAAATACATTCCTACGTTGATTCTCTTAGTTCTTTTTGTCAGTTTTGAAGTTTTAAATAATGAAGAAGCCACAGCGGGAATAGGTGTCCCGCCTAAGCGATAGGGATACTGTGAGTAGTAATTATTAGAAACATTTAATAAACATATAGGTAAGTAATGCATGCATTACAGGGACGTCCCTACGGATGGATTTTACACAACTTTGTGTGAGAGTTAAAATGAGAGAAAAACAAAAAATATCATGACCTCTAGGAATCCCCACCCATTAACCCTCGCTACCAACAGCAAATTTTCATGATGAAACTTCCAACCTAAAATTTGAAACTCCTGACATATTTTCCAAAACTACCCAAATTCATAATTGAACAAAAAATTATCTAGAACACCTGACGAAAATAGTTGAAACATCATGATTTAATACTATTACCTTTTTCATTCACCCCCTTCCATATTGAAATTTGATTCTTGATATAAGATCCAAAACTAGACCGAATGCATAGTTGGACAAAACAGAATCACGAAAATCGGACGAGTATTGTTAAAGCTCCACGATTTATCAGTATTGCCCCTCCGTTCACCCCCATCCATGATAAATTTTGAAACTCCTAACATACATTCCAAAACTATATCAAATTTGTATTGGAACAAAATAAGAATAACGAAAATCGGTCAAGATTAGTAGCTTGGGCAGCGCTTGAGAGAAAATTATCCCCTCATTTCCCCACGTTGACGGCAAATCCGAAATTCCTAAGGTTTGTTGCACAACTAGACTGAAATTGGAATCGAACCAAATAAGAATCACGAAAATCGATTGAAAATTGTAACCTGGGCGGCGTCGACAAAAAACCACGTTCACAATATTTCACTTTCGAGCATGCGCAGGAGCTACTAATGATGGAATACCTAATGTAATATATAATGTAATGGAATAATCAAAGTATTTTTCACTAACTATGCAACAAACTGAATAGAGATTGGACGACTAGGACGTGAAAAAATTATGCTTGAAGTAATTTACGTTTGCGCACGCGCAAAAGAAGTAATGATTTGAAAAGTATGAAAACAGGACCATTTACAGCTTAGCCCACACATTGCCTAAAAGTTTCATCAAAATTGGGTGAAAACTGTTGAAATTAGGCTCGTTAAAAGGAATACACGTTTGCTACTAATGATAGGAGTATTTTGAAATTGCAAGAGAATGCTCAAATTAATCTCTTCCACCTATCCTCCGAATTTGAGGGAGATCGGACGACGGGGGTGTGCAAAAATGATGCTTGATGGAATTTAAGTTTGCGCATGAGCTGAGTCAAGTATAGATTTCGGATCAACGAAACTGATAGAGGACCATCTACACCATAACCCGCACATTCTATGGAAATTTCATTAAAAACGGTTGAATATAGTGGAAATTGAGATTTTTACAAGGATTTGAGGGTACTCGGCAGACACACTCATACGCACACATGCACACACACCCAACCACCAAAAGACACGGAACAAAAGTTTTTCAGAATGGTCTAAAACGTAGAATGCGAGAGGTAATTTCACCACTGTAAGAAAACAACAACCGTTTGATTTTTTGGAGACTAAAACTTTTCTATCTCTCAAAAGCGAAAGCAATGCTTCCGCTACCTATAGGTAGACTTGGGAGCAATTTAAGAGATGAAATTAGGCATCTAGGTACCAATGATTCACCAGTAGGTACTTCCGTTCGGACAATAGTGAATCAACTCGATTTTGACAAATGAGAATATTTCCATTGGAACTATATCACCTGATATTTTCCATTATTGGCATCATATCAGTTGACATTTATAAGGCAATTTCTTTTAATTCAATTCAATTCAATTCATGGAATTCAGAGCTTGATCGTCCAATCAATAGATTCGCTAGAAGCGTGTGACTTCTTTATCTTCTCTTGCTTGGAAATTCGAAGGTTTTTTTTTTTTTTTTCAATGTTCAAGCCCTTAGGGAAAGCTAACTATTAACGTACAGCGTTGCAGGTGGTTCTAATCGATTCTTTGGGATTAAATTTATCGATTCTTTGAGATTGTATTACTATGTTTAGCCCTTTACTAAGACCCTTTAGGTTTGATAAAAATTGATGCCGATCTTCTAGGACCATATAGACACCAAAAGTGATTTTTAACGCAGGTATCAAATAGTTTGGTCTAGTATTTTTAGTGAAAAGCCGCGAACAGCGAACAGCGGACGGATGGATTCTTTTAAATTCGATTTTTGGATTCTACGCACCTTGAAACGTAAACCAAAAAGTTTTCAGGGGGTGTTACAATTTTGTTTTCTTGCTCGGTCACAATGGTTCACTTTTGAAAATAATAAACCATGATTAACAACACGCCTTATAACCCAGATGGACTTCCAGTTGATCAGGTGAGCTCCTCACTACTAAAGATTTTGGTGGCTACTACAAGCGACAAATCTTGGTTTCCTTTTCTTCGATTTTTGCAAAACTAATCAACGATTTCGATTTTTTTAAATAGCAATTCGATAGAGCATGGGGGGAAAGGAAAAATACAGAATTGGAAGAAAGAACGGGGAAATGGAGAAATTACGTTGTAAATACCGAAACTGGGCTGCTTAAGGGTGGCTACTACTGGTGCCTCTACCCAAAATATTTGAAGGCACTTGCTTCTCAATCACCTATCAGTGTGGAACAGAAGCAAAAAACTGCTGTGTATCAGGCTGAATTGCCTAGGTAGTTTTTCCCGCGATGTAAAGCAACCATGTTATGCCTTCGAAACATCCCTTTCAAAAGAAAAGGCTAAGCACGATCATAGAAACAGCAAACTGAGGGGAGACTATTCACACCTTGAACGCCGTGAATGAGAAGGTCATGTCGACGAGGCTGCGGTGGTCCTTCAACAAGATTCTAAACATCCTGGATTCTGTAACGAAACTCATCCCGGCCGAAACCATTTGGATCCCATTATCCCATATGCGATAAAGACTTCCGCGCGACGAGAACGACTTCGACAACCTGGACACCCCGTTAGAGGAATCGTGTTCCCAACAGCAGCAGCTTTGTAGCGGGTCCTTGTCAAATGATCCGTCAAACAAAGCCGATAAAGTAGACGTCTCTTTGATTTTCTGTAACCGTCAAGGTTTGAATAATTTTGTAAAAGTAAAGTATTATTTGTTAATGCGCAAATTCAATTACATTTTTCTAGATGAGACATGGGCTTCCTTGCGTCCTGATTAGATAACGCTCGACCCAATTGTATAAGACAACTGCGTTATCCTCACAATAATGTTTAGAAAATACCCCGGAGAAGTCTTGAGGGAAACAGGTGGAGCCAGAAGTGGATGGCGGTGTTCAAGTGTTCAGGAAATGGTGACACACGTGGTGGGTAGACAAGGGGGTGATTCAATCACTCGGGACCTCACTTCATTTTCCCTACCTCCCCGGAGCTCGCGGGGGGTGGGGGTAATTCTTTCCGAGCCACCGCATTACAAAAGATATTACATTCCCTCCCATGGGTTTTCACTCTTATTGTTCCTATGTTGGTTAGTACTTTTCATTTTAGTTCACACGGAAGTTCCAAAGTCTAGCTCCAGTTTTCAAAGATAGCTACATGCAATGCTTAATTCGCGCAACATAACTTCAGAGATATGTTAATATTCTAAACATATTATTAGTGTATAGGACTCAAATTCAAATAGTTAACATTCATGGGTCGGTTCCACATTTAATTTTGTGGTCTCAAAGTTTCCCCTTATAAACTGCAATACCTCTTCTTGAGATCACATTAAAATCTGTTGACATTGTCATTGTTGTGATTCCTCTTCTACCTACTCAAAATTAAACATTCGGCCTAATAATATAAATTAACAAGTCTCGGTTATGTTTGTGGTTGTAAACAATCGGATATAAGCATTCCCAGCAATTTCAACACAATCCTATCACTAGTAGCTACTGCGCATGCGCGAATATGTATTCCTTTTTAAACGAGCATTATTTCAACTTTTTTTTTTTTTTTAACAGGAATTAACAAAACATTTATTTCGACATTTTAGTGCGGGATAGTGGTATGATGTAGCATTGGTGATTGTGGTTCAGAAGTTGTTGGGGAAAGGAGGCGTTTAATGTACTGTTTGTGATGTGTGTGTAAATATGTCGGTAAATATCTCAGTGAAAATGGGTTGCTGCGCCGTCATAAAACCCAATAAGTCATCAGACTTTGATGAAATTTTCAGGGAATCTGCGGGTTAGGCTGGAATTTGTAGGCCACTATTAATTTTATACTTCTCAAAAGTACTTCATTTTGCGCATGCGCAAACGTAAATTCCTTCGAGCATAATTTTTGTATGCCCTAATCGTCCTATATCCCGCTCAAATTCGGTGCACAGTTGGGGGGCAATGGTTTGATTATTCCATGTTAATTTCTACAGAGAAGAGTTATGTATATTTATTTATTCATTTATTTCATTTATTTATGGACAAAATTTTGGGTTCACTAATCTTGCGAAACCGCTGATCCAATTTGGACCAAATTTTGACATGTTATATTAATATGTGGTACTTGTGCCTCGCAGAATGGTGAGGACCCGCTGACCATAAGCCGTAATATCAATCATAATGATGGCAAAATCGTGTTCAAATCTCTCCTATTCACCGTAGATCGTTGAAAATTGATAGAGAGCCTCTCTGGTATAACAAGAGGCGAATGACCTTACAGGCTCCATCCTGATCAGCTGAGTATGCTAAAAGATATGTCTTCTGTCTTATTACAACCGTAGAACGTTGAAATTTGATAGTGAGCCCTCTAGGACAACAAGAGACGAATGACCTTACAGGCTCCATGCTGATCAGCTGAATGTGCTAAAACTCATGTCGTCTGTCTGATTACAACGAAGTTTGATAGGGAGCCTCCCTACGACATGAAGTGGGACGAATGAAATTTTGGCTCCACCCAGAGTTCCAGCTGAACGATTCGAAAAGTTGGTTCTCCTTACACAAACTGAGTAATTATTCTTACGTAATTATTCCTATGTTTACAACTTGAAAAAAGTCGGATTTTTTTTCCCCAAGGAAATTAAGGGTTTTCCAGGTTTTCAATTAAGGGTATGTATTGTTTCACCTTTGGGCAGATATTCGGACAATAGCTCTCCCTTTCTGTTCCAAACCACGGTTACCACAACCTTCCCATCTGATGTCTAAATTATCCTCCATGTATTGAGTTTGGGATCGATTTTCCCGTCACTTTGTACGCTGAATCAAATAGGAATTACCGGTGATTGTTGGGGGGGGGGGGGGGGGTTAATCGCGTTTCAAACGTTAATAAAACAGTTTTGCGATTATCCTTCATGCTCAATTTCATTTATTTATTGGGTTCTATCATACTTACCTGATCTAAAACATCGGTTGACCGACCAGTTGGTCCTAGATAAGTCTACTTGATCGTTAATGTATTGTTAATATATAGCGATTGCTATTGTTAACATCATAAATTGACTCGGCGAAAGATTCACAGCATTCATTACTAATATAAGCGGGGTTAACGTTTCACTGTTCTGGATTAACTCGATATGCCACAAAAGCTAATACCATCCTATGAGAGAACTGATATTAGTGATGAGTAAACGATACGAAAATCGACTACTGGAAAAGCCTGACTCTTTTCGGGAGGATTAATACATTTTTTCCGTTATGAAATACCTCAGCCTGACGCTACTTGAAGGGAGGTAGAATCCTATAGGTTGAGAGCTCTGAAAAGAAATTCCATACCCCAACCACGTCACCGACCCAACTGTCGTTAATGGGGGGGGGGGGGGTATTCAAATGTTTGAGTAAATACTTGGCTTTCGTTTGTCAATAACTTCTTTGAGCTGCAAAACCCCTTTGTTTGCTTATATGACAAAGAAGGTCTTAGCAATCTGCAAAAAAGAAATAATTTCTAGGCCTTGGAGCAATCTGAATTCATTTCTATTATTAGTCTCGTACAAATGTTTGTATGTGTGTCAAGACGGATGTAGGTATATAACTCGGGTACAAGGTTGCGACCTACAGATTTTACATAGTAAATTGAAATTTCGGCGTTGTATAGATCTATACTATGTAACGCACTACACTACACTCGGTAAACCCAGCTCTGTTGATACACATTTAGAGGGTGAGCAAATCGTAGAAATAGTTATCAGTTGACTCACCAGCGGCTGTCGATGTCAATGGTGAAGAATCAAGAATCAAGTCAAATCAAAATCAAACCAAATCAAGGTATATTTGCCATAACACAAATTGTAGAACAATAATTGTCACTAGTGTCCATACAATTAATACATCTATTTATACATATATACCTTTTAGAGTTGATAGCCATGAGGATTAATAGGAAAAAAGAACTGTAATTAAAAAGTGACAATCAGAGAAAAATAGTACGAAATACCGGCTGTAAACTAATTAACCATATTTATGGCAACAAGGTGGCTGGCAAGGGGCAACCCGGTCGAGCCCGGATTTGACCCACCATCGCGGCCTCCCGAGGGTGCCCACCCATTTCTAAGGGTATTAATTGCTATGCAATTCTTAGGCCGACCCCCAATAATTTTTTTAAAATGTCCACTTTTTTTGTGTAACGTTTTTTGTCCCGAGATGGGAAGCGAGAGGTCGTGGGTTCGAATCCCGGCCAGGCCTGAAAAAATTTTTTTTTTTCTCGTGAGACGAAGGTTGTGGGTTCAAATCCCAGCCAGGACTGAACATTTTTTTTTTTTTTTTTTTTTTTTTTTTCTCGTGAGACGAAGGTTGTGGGTTCAAATCCCGGCCAGGCCTGAAAAAATTTTTTTTTCTCGTGAGACGAAGGTCGTGGGTTCGAATCCCAGCCAGGACTGAAATTTTTTTTTTTTTTTCTCGTGAGACGAAGGTCGTGGGTTCGAATCCCAGCCAGGACTGAATTTTTTTTTTTTTTTTTTTTTTTTTTTTTTTTTTTTCCGAGAGAGACTAATTATTTAATTTTTTTAGTGTTTTCAGGCTAAGAATTGCATAGCAAATTATCCTCGTTTTCTACGAAGTACAAAAGAGAAAAGATCTATATATATATACATACATTATAACATATAGTTATTTGAGCAAGCTCGAGTACTTGTATTAAATTCCTCGGCTACCAACATAAATTTATTATGGATACAAGATGAACTTAATTTAAGAGTAAATACATAGATTATAATTCTTTCTGAAAACAATCAATAAGTACTTGAGATAGCAAACAGATGCAAGTCGTCACAATAAATACAAATGCACTAACAACTCAAATAGAAAATTTGAAGATGAACAAAATGAGCTTACACCCATGGCTTGGCCTTTATTATCGATCGTTTATCTATCAAGCCACTTGCACTAAACTTGACCTGGCTCGTACCGTGAACTAGCTAAGCTAATTAAATTCATTCCACGGAGAGAGACATTAGAGAGTTTTTGCTTTTTACGGAGGCTGACCTTACGTGGCCGTAAGGCGTAGTCAGCTGATACGATAACAACCAAAAATCTAAAGACCGTATCACACTTGCATTTTTTCATCTTTTTTTTCTCGCATTTTTAATGCTCGAACGTGAAGAAGGCTAAGTGCTTTTTTCCAAGGTCCGCTGAGAACGTTGAAGAGCGATAAGAGCAAAAACAGCGCATTTTGGCGGAATGCAGTTTTATTAAGTCAGTCAGGTTAGGACTCCTAGGGGTTTTCCATTGAATTGCTACCTTCCCAAGGGTTACGTTTCAGCATTTTTTCGCGTTGAGGTAAAAGTTATAACATGTTCTAATTTTCCCAAGTGAGTCTAGAAATGGACCGCCAGGATGCGCAATTGTCGAAAAAGCTGACCTTGGAAAAAAGCACTTAGAATTCTTTAGGTTCGATCATTAAAAATGCGAGGAAAAAGCTGAAAAAATGCAAGTGTGATACGGCCTTAACGAACTAACACGAATTGACTCTTGTTCCGAAAACTAATGAAGGCGGACCGCAAACTCAAAGCTCCATACGTCCCTTCCACCACGGCCTACGACACCATATACGCCGATGGTAACCTTAGTGATTACAAATTATGTCCAGATCGGCCCACAATGAGAGATGAATGTCAACAATCGGGAATAGGGTCAGAACGAATAAAACGCCTCTATCGCCGAGCTTTCAAAAATATTTTTTCTTCATCAGGGCACTCCTAGTGCTGATGACAAGCGCCACCTCTCATCCTCACAGTCACAACAGAAAAAGGTAAGGAAAACCAAAAGAAGAAGAATCCAAGCTATTGCAGGTAATGTGAAAATGAACATGAGCACCAGCTATCAACAGCTACTCTACGAATAAAACAGCTATTATTATTCAACAAAACATATCATTAGGCGCAGGCTTAAACCAATAAATACATAGAGGCAGGAACAAACTATTTAACTGAAAATGTACGATCAGAGAACAGGGTTCTGTGATTGTACATTTTCTGTTAACCTTCCGTTAGTCGCACCCATTTCCCTCTCATTCATAGTCGCACGCACCAGTGAGGTGCTTTCATAATTTCTCAAAGTAGAAAAGTTGTTTAGAATTCTGGGGGCATTAAAAGCCCTTGTCTGAAGTAGGAAACAATAAAGTGCCCGTAAATAATAAACTTTATTGCATTTGAAAAAGTGAAAACACTTACGTAATTTCCTAAGAATAGGTTGGTCTACATAGTTTTACTTATACAATTTTCACAATGAAATCACAGACCTAATTCGAACTATGCTATAATGAAATGGAAACAACGATACAATTTTTACAAATTCTCCATCATCACAAAACAAAATATTTCTATTACGGGATATAGGAATACCTAAACTGAATTTTGATCTAAATAACTCTGATAATTGGAAATTTGAGAGTAATGTATTTGTCGTGTAAAATTAAGATACATATACCTTATCATAATCTTAGTAACATAGGTACCTAACTTTTTTTTCTTTTCTTGTTGAGCTGACAGGAGTCAAACCATTTGCTATATCCATTGCCCCTGCGTTAGTATTGGTGAGGTACGCTCTAGGGGCTGCTTTGTTACTTACTAAAGTCCTCAGTTGCAATAATTTCATGAATAGTCCCGTTGGACCTGGGGTGATTAGGTCTGTAACGCCTCTGATGTGGCAGAGACTGGCCGCGAGAGAAACCAATGTTAAGAGGCTAGACCAGCCTTACTCCACCTTTTTGTCTCACGGGCCACTTCTGTGTGTTCCGTAGTTGAAGCGGGCCATAGTTCACAAAGCAGGTACCTACCTATTGTAGTGGATTTATATATGTTCTACTTGGTGTAGGTAGACCAAGTGGGACATTGTGAAAAGTACCCATATCTTGGTTATGCGGGTTAGTCACTGTATTATTTCCGAAGGAAATGTGAGCGAAATTGTCAAGGACATTTGGCTGGGTGGTTGAACCTCGTGGTTCGTTCATTGGTAGGCCGCGAGGGGCGCCAGGTTCGGTTCGAGCTGTTTGGAAATGCGTATTTGGGTGCTGAACCGTTGTGTAATATTCCGGTCTCAGATTTGCATCTGTAAGAGGAACGGAATGTGTTTGATTGAGGTACTGGGAAGTAGCTTTTGGTCCGTGCGGTGTATGCAGGATAGGAGTGTGTTTAACACTTGGATCGGTGGTGCGATCGTGAGAGGAATATTTAGTATATTCATGTGTATGGGTAGGATCGTAAGAACTACCCTCCAAGAGGTTCTGAAAAGAATCCTCGATCCCTTGTGTGTGTAAGGGAGTAGCTAACAAACTCTTTGTGGGTTTATTAGGTAAAGCTGCGATCTCGTCGAGAGGTTCGAGCTTTGGGCGCGGAGCTGGCCCGAGTAGTTTGTCACTACGTTTTGAGTGAGAATCGAGTTTCGGATAAGAAGCTGGAGCGGGGCCGATGCCCATTCCATCGCCAAGCTCTTCTTCCTCAAACCCGAGGAAGTAAGAGGGGCTTCGCTCCATCGAAATATCCGAGTGTGCTTACTCGATAAAAAAATACCTTTCCGTTCGGATGAAGGATTTATGAAGAGGAGGGACTCGCTCGACAAAGCTCTCTCCCAGCTTGATGTCGGGGTCCTCTCCGAGCCTTGATAAAGGCTTCCTTGGACGGTAAATTGGAGCGTATGAGCTGTGCAATTTCCCGGCGTGCCCCGCAGACAATCAAGAGCGTAATGCTGCGAGATTCGGGCGACACGACCCAGGTATCCCTGCGGACGCGACGTTTTAGACGAAGTCTTAAACGTGCCGGGTGGTACCCTGACTGGAGATCTGCGTTGGGCAATGAGTAGTGCAATGACTGGACTCGTAGATGCCAAGAAGATCGAGAGAATCTGTGAGGAGAGGAAGATATGCCTTTCTGAGTCTTGAATGCGTGTAGAAACTTCGTCGAGAGGTGAGAAGAGACGTCAGCGAGAGCAGAAGGTGGAATGAAGACGGAGGGCTCCGTGCGTGTATTTATAGGGGGGTGGCCGCCTCCGAGGGGGTGGCCACTTTGTGGTTAGTATGTAAATTAGTTTCATTAGCCCTCCAGGTGTTTTCTTATTGGCTCGCATAGTGTTTTCTCAGAATCTGTAAATATGATAGCTGAGTTGGTTTGCCAGCCTCGCCCTTGCATTTCGTAGAGGTCGATTGATTATTTCCTTGGGCTGATGTTCTCAAGGCAACTTTTGTGAGTTGTCCTGACGAACCCTTCTCCCGCAGTGGGTGTTTGGCGTGTTGGTTATTTGTGAATATTTCGTTCGTGAGTGAATATTTCGCATATTCTCTCGGGCGAAATATGTTATTTTGCAGAGTTGTAACTCGACGTCTTTTATATGTAATTGTGTCGTGAGTACCTCTTTTTGGTAGCGCTGAAAAGGGCTGTTGAAACCTTGTGGTGGAATTCACCACACCTATTACAAATCTTTGTAATACGAATACCTTAGTCAAGGTTCAATAGAACTGTAAAATACATTTGAAAAAAAGTTCCAGTCATGCAGCATGATCGTATGAGCGAATTTTCATAAACTATCTATCGTACTATAGTTTGTTGAATTGCATTGAAATTGGAGCAATTTTAGTTGACAGAAATGGTTAAAAACCAATTTTATGGCAAAAAACTTATTCTAAATAAAATTCCACTGATTCAAAAGGGATTTTTGATTTTTAAATTTTTTTGCAGTTTTTATAGATATTTTAGCAAATTTTAATGACATTTAAGTACGTTTTTCATCACAATTTTGAGCAAAAATTTTTAATGTCCTAGTTAATCGTTGAAAATTTAGTTTTGACTAAAATTCTGCAAAAAATAGAAATTTAACAATTTTTGGCCGTTTTTAGCCATTTTTAGTGATTTTTTGGGTACATTTTTCGAAATTTGACCAATTTAATGTGCTCAAAAATTGTTGTCCAACGAACTCATCCTTTCTTTTGAAATGCTTGATTTTTTGGCGAAAGAACGAAGTTTTTATCTCAATTCTATCGAGAGTTATCGTCTGGAATGACACATACATATATATATATACATATAAAAAAGCGTTAAAATCCAGGAATCATTTCAGAATGCCTCAAAACAGATTTCGATGAAGAAAATTTTTGAAAATTTTTATTTTAAAATTTTTGGAGCCATTGCAATAGCTTTATTTTCTAAGAAAATTCGCTAAAAGAAGTATATTTACAAAATCAATATTACAAAAATCATAGTAATACAAAATTAATGTGATTTTTGATATTGTGACAGGCTTTTAACTATGTGAGACAGATCAGTGTCTCCGCTTTTAACGTGGGTTATCTTTGGTATTTATTTCGTCAAAAATGAATTGAGTAGGTTCGGTAAATTAAAATAGGAGTGAAACAGAACCGAAAACAGAAGAATTATAAAATGGCTAAATAGAGGAGGAAACGGATATATTTAGTTAAATTTCATTCTATCAGACAAAAAGTGACCCTAGCTTATGAGGGCCACGCAGAAAAGCTTGGTGGGCCGCTTGCGGCCCGCGGGCCGCAGGTTGAGTATAGCTGGGCTAGACTATAGGGAAGAGGAGCAAAATACTGCGCACGACTATATCGCCGAAAATAAGAATATCATGCACCTGTGAGGTGCGCTCGACTAGTGGAAGGTTAAATAGTTTGTTCCTGCCTCTATATATTTATTTGTTTAAGCGTGTGCTTAATGATATGTTTTGTTGAATAATAATAATAATAGTTGTTTTATTTATTGAGTAGCTGTGGATAACTGGTGCTCATGTTCATTTTCACATTACCTGCAATAGCTTGGATTCTTCTTCTTTTGGTTTTCCTTACCATATTTTGTTGTGACTGTGAGGATGAGAGGTGGCGCTTCTCACCAGCACTAGGAGTGCCCTGATGAAGAAAAAATATTTTTGAAAGCTCGGCGATAGAGACGTTTTATTCGTTCTGACCCCATTCCTGATTGTTGACATTCATCTTAGTGATAACCTCAGTTCTCATTTTTATTACTATTTGTTTCATTGAGAGCGGGATGAATGCGTCAGGTTATGATAAGACGCCGCGCGGTTAGGACTCGTGACCGTAGAGTTTAGCGTTCAGGTTTTAGCAACCACCGGGTGTTGTTATCCCTAGGTTTACGTTCAAGGTCGCGGCCACGGGGGGGACACACCGTGGAAAGCTAAAACTCTCTATATCTTAGAGCAAAACGAGAAACATTTGGGGACTCACGGCTATGCGTTTCTTTCTCTCAATCAGGGGGAGAACGACTGTCAGGATATGTCGACGCTGAACAGTGATTCAAAAACCCAATCTAGCCGGACAAAATTAAACTTCCTTGTCGTAAAAAAAAGAACACTGGTTCTGGGGCTTTTTGAGGGTGCTAAACTTAATTCTGAAATTCGTTTTTCGGGATCAGCTGTAGTGTGTAAGATATACAAGTTTGAAGTGTGGAAAAATCGCTCAATTTCCTACTCTTTGAATAAAGTTAAAACAAAAACGTTTGAGGTAACTAAGTCTGGCGGGAATTATAACATACTGTGGATACTATATGCAAATATGGGATAAATAAGACTTAACACAGCTAGGTACTCTGTTTGGTAGGTATTGGAAAACACCCATCTGTCTCTTTTGCGAAGGTAAGTTGGAAACAAATTATGCAATCGTTTTTTCTTCTCCAACAAAAAAACATAAAACCTTACTATAGGCAAAAAGAGGTAAACGATTTTAATCTGATTCTTTTCGTAGGTATTCCACTTATGTATTCCTGGTTCCAGATCTGTGTTACTCTGAGTTAGTACGACTTCATAGTAATAAACATCCAAAAATTTACTTATTTTCTTGCTTAAGTAATACCAATCTACCGATAATTTTTCACCAATAATTTTTCGCTTATCTCTATTTATATTATTGTGGAATAATATATTTCGCGTCCCAATCCGGCCTGAATAGCAAGTTCACTCGTGGATCTGTTGATGCGAACTGGTAACAAGTTGTTATCAATCCAAGTTTTCCGCATTCCCTAGCATAGACTAACACGTTAGGTTGTGAACAATATTGATACCCGCCTTAAGTTCCAGTGGTCCCGACCTATTAGAATGCATGTCAAGACCTGCAACCTCCTTTTTGATCATCTGGGGACGATAGCAATTGGTATCCATTCCTGTTACCAGAGGGTGCAGTTAGTTGCAAGGGATAGTGGCACTATCTCACGGAGGGTTAGTACATGGCGACAACTGAGACTTTAAAAGAGATTGTCAGCCTGAAAAAACTACTCGTTGAGTTGGTAATAATGAAGATTGAAGGACTTGTAATCGAGTACAACGACAACTCCTATGGCCAGATGAATCTCTATTAATTACATTGCAGCTCATAGTAATTGGTTAAGTTGGATGTTGTATAAAAGGTATGAACGGTATTGGAGCGAAAATTGCTCAATATTTAAATTGAAAGCCTGAAGCATTCGGGAGTCTGTTGAGCTTGGAATTTTCCAATTGCAAGGCCATTTCAGGTTTTACAAATGGTAATTAAACTTTTTGTTGAAATGTCTGAATTTTGAGCTGAAAATTGGAAACTGTATTGAGGGGTAGAATTCAAGTTAAATATGCACATTTCTAACCCACCGAAATATGATTTTATTCAACACGGTTGAGCCCTGACTTAGGATTACAACATTCTGGGTATGTATGCATATGCGCATTTTAATACGATTTCATTTATTCATGATTCCTTTTTTCATGATTCGTGATTCATTCATTGTCATGATTCATTTTTTCAGTGCGAGTGAAACTGGTGATAACACCGAAACCACGACACCTATAATAATACAAAAGACTTCTGGAGAAGATTTAGACCTGCGTCTAGACCATGTCCACAATTAATTATATTATAATTTCACCTCTGTTTTAACCTGTCCTTTTAACCTTTAATTTAGACCTTTATTTAGACTAGGTTCATAATTAATTATAATTTCATTAAATTTTCTTAACGATACGTTGATAGTCACTATTTTCCTACTATAGCTTAATTAATGAGACTCAGTTATAAATTAATAATGGTAACATTGATTAGATGCAAAATGTGACAAATTTTATCACTGGTTTGTAAATACATGTACCTAATTACTTCCTCTTCTTCATTGATTCTGAGTCGCTATTTCCCTTATTTTCCTCTCTTGTTCCTAGGTAGTTGCTTGATGAATAGGAAACAGTAAAAGAAGGCCGGTTGGTTGACAAAAGTTAGTAGACAGTTCTGTTGATGGTTTGGCCGCTGATAACACAACTGTGATACCGCAGTGACGTCAACTCTACAAATGGGTGTTTGTTAGCGTCCTTACCAAACGAGAGGTGAAGTGACACCGCTGTGTTAACTGATTCTCTGTTGAATTTTTACTTTCTCAATATCGGCGAGTTCGGTTCGCCCTACAAGAAACCACCATCTGAGGCCTATTCGATTCTAAAGGTGCATTACTAAAGCCAGCTTAGTTCTCATATTAAAATCACATTTCCATATAAAAAGGAACTGAGCTTTTCTCGTCATAGTCCCTTGAAAATGCAGAACAATCAACCATGGTAATTTTACGCACACGTGCGAGTTCACTTTTGAACAAATTAAATTGAAAATTAGGCTTGGGTTCTATACTCACGAGTATAATGCATTATGTAACAATAAGCATTTACGGATTAGGGAAAATTGTAGTAAGCAAAGTGTGTGTCGTTGTTTATATCAAAAACTTTCTGAGGCTACCAGTCGCAAATTCTGATATTTTAGCTTGATATCTAAGGAGAAGATTGGGTACGTCTTACAAACAATACGTGCAGATGTTCGGGGATGGATTAAATAACTTATTTCTAATCCCTCTTTTCTTAAAAAAAAAAAAAAAATACGGGACACTAATTGAACAAGATACATGGTAATGCTTAAGGGGTTGATGATCGTTCCTATCACAATTAATTTGGTAGTCAATATATTGTCATTAAACACAGTTTTATGTAAGTCTGGCCTAACTGCCAGAAGTATTTAAGGAACGTTTCTTCATTTATTTATTACTTATTATGTCGTATAATTTCCAATACCTTTCAAGTATTACCGTTAGTTACTAATTAAATGTAATTTCTTTCGTTTTCTACCCAAGAAACCCGTTCACCTCTCGTTAATAACCACTGATAATTCAAAACATAATAACACTTATAACGCCGTTAATTTCCTGTCATCGTGCTCCACAGAATAACTGGTAACTCACTTGGTTACCATCAAAACCACTTGCTATCCTAATCAACCTAGGTATTGTGCTTCAATCTGTGAGATATCAGCTTTGTAACTACTAAGTAGTAATGACACGACACCGTGCGATGATTCTCTGATCAACTGACCTCCCGGGCCAGGCCAGCACGTTCCATGTTTTATCATTTCAATCGATTCCCACTTCAGCCTTTTTTTAGGGACCACTAGAAATTCTTGGCAATAAATTTTCCATAAAATATTTGTATAATTGTTCTAAAGAAATGCAATTTATAAAAAAAATTAATTAGTCTTGAGGCTTCAAATGGACTGCTAGCAAGGAGCATAGGGCACCGAGTAATTCTGGTTCAATAAAGTACCTTTGTAATCGGCCAAGAAAGAAGAGAGTCAAACTAACCTCAAAATAAATAGGCTTCTGTTTCAAGATGAATAGGATCCAAAAGACGAATTAAATTTAAAGAAAATAGTCGGCCAACTTTACTAAGTGCCGTGTCTTATGGATGTATGTTTTCCCCTAAACTTCAGGATGAAAGTTTATTGAACATGGTTGAGTCAAAATCACGAGTTTGGTCCTGATTCTTCAGCATAATTTTCAATCTATAAACATATTGGTAAGTAATGTATGCATTACAGGGAATTCCCTATGAATTGGTTGTAAAAATGTTTGGTGAGAGTTAAAATAAGAGAATCAAAAATAGCATGACTTCTCGGAATCCCCCCCTCCTCAACATTTACCCTCTCCACCGACAGTTAATTTTCATAATGAAATTTTTATAATGAAATTTGAAACTCCCGGCATATTCACCAAAACTAGACAAAATTCCTAATTGGGGAAAAAAATCAAGAAAATCTGACGAAAATAGTTAAAACATCACGATTTCACGATTTTTACTATTACCCCCTCATTCACCCCCTTCCATTATGAAATTTGAAATTCCTAGCATACGTTCCAAAACTAAACCGAATTTATAGTTGAACAAAAAATAATTATATCGAAATGCAACGATATTAATTAAAATATCACGATTTCTTACTGTTAGCCCCTCTTTTCACCCCTTCCCATAATGAAATTTAAAACTTCTGATATACGTTCCAAAACTATTCCGAATTCATATTTGAAAATGAAAGAATCACGAAAATCGGACGAGAATAGTTAAAACATCACGTTTTATCAGTATTACCCCTTCCCATGATGCAATTTTAAACTCCTGACCAACGTTCCAAAACTATATCCAATTCTTAGTAGAACAGAATAAAAATCACGAAAATCGTTCGAGATTTATAGCTTGGGCTCCAATCGGAAAGAATCGGTAATTATCCCCTCCACCCACCACCATAACGGAAAATCCGAAATTCCCAAGATTTGTTGCACAACTAGACTGAAATTGGAATCGAGCAAAACATGAATCACGAAAATCGGTTAAGAAATATGACCTGGGCAGCGTCGACGAAACTTGTCACAGAAACACACACATAAACCTATACTTTTTTCTCGTGAAAGAAGTTGTAAGTTACTTGCGAGCATCTAGACCACCAACTATACACAACGTTATTCCCAATATTCTATACTTTACGAAAAAGGTTGATTTATGATGTTTTTCCATGTCTGAGATGCGACTTTGTTAACATCCAGACCTCCAAATTAAAAAAATAGAAATTCGCCCCGATTCTTCCGAGATCGAACAGAGTCGAGTCCAACAGTAATTACACAACTAATTGCTCGAATGCGACGAATCCAATAACTCCCTCAGTGGATGTCAATCATTATATTATTGCATCTAAACCTCACAACTTTCGATCAAGGAGAGTATCTGTGTTATCAGTGTATCATGTGTTATAGTTTTTGGTTTTTGCTGCGAATTAGATAGTGGGAGGGCGGGACTAAAGTTTTTGACTTGGCAAAAACTGTAGTGCTGCCTCCCAACTGTTTTAAACCACTATTAAGTAATATAAATCGATGTTAAGTTGTTTCAAATGTCAACAATGAGATTGAAGGGAGTCTAGCGATTCCAAATCATGTTTTTTAAATCAGAAAACGATTGCTTGAAGTGCAGCAATCTCGTTTAGAAAACGGGGGGGCACGACTAAAGTACACCATAATTCTATACGGCCATGTTACAATATGTGAGGGAGCTATACTGCCCACCCAACTTGGCCGACGTTTTTCTCATGCTTGAGTGGTCGTCCTTTACCCCTTGGATCAATTCCAATAGGCAAACCTCTTATTTACGAAGACTTGCCTATAACACATACCTGGCTTCAGAGGGACGCCCTAAAAATCAGGATCTCGAAAACTATCAAATTATTATTACTATTATTATTTTATTTATTCATCTATTTTTATGGATAAATATTTTAAAAATGTCAAAGAATGAAATCAACCTATAGCTGTCAATAGCAAACTGTAGCAATCGATAGCTCTAAGTTCATCCGTTCGCTCTTCCTAAGCGATAGACGAAAATTCAACTCAATGAACTAAATCTCGATCATAGTTTACCAAAGTTTAATATCGTGTTCAAGAGCACACCAGGCCCTCTTCCAACACCTAATTCAAGTTGTGCTAGTGAAGACCGGAAAATTCTACGCTTACGTGCGAGAGCCCGCGTCGGAAATTATTTGCCAAGGCGGAAACCCTCGTAATGAGCTAGTCGATAACTTTGCTAAGCCAGGCTCTGAGTCTATGAGCTGCAGACCAAACCGGCAAGCTCTCGGGCGACCGGAGATCTTTTACAGCTGATGAAAGGCGGTTGATGGGCACCTCCGGGATCGCTTCCCATAACTTTAAGTTCTCTCTTCTCCCAGCTGAGATAGAACTTGGATCTCTCTCTACCCTTGATATTCATGGGACCAACCTTTGAGTCAAAGGTCCTTCTGTCTGAGAAAACTGTTTCAGAAAATCGTTCGGATCTTGATTTACCCTTACTTCGTCTTTTCCCAGAATGAAGAAAAATAGACAGAATACAACTTGATACCTACGTTTTATTGACCTGAATTTGTGATGCTTCAGATTGAGCAATGGATCTAAAGTGATCCATTTCCGTGAAGCGGATACTAAGGAAATTAAAATTTTTTGGTTACATGGCAAGTTTGTATAATAAATTGTAGAATTATTTACTTGCAAAAGGATTACGCGATAGAACTCCATAATAGGATGGCGAAAAAAAATAATTCGACATCGATATTTCAATTTTATAAGTAAAACTTGATTAATTTAGTCAAAATCAAATTAGTTATTTACATGTGAGCTAATTTTTCTAAGGTAACAATTGCTTCCGACTGTGCAAGGCAGCGGAAGCTTTTTTTTTCACTTTCAAAATTAAAAAAAATTGTTGCTCCAAAATCAAAATTTTCTCTCGCATTTTGCGTTTCCAGAACAAATTTGGTTTCGTGCGTGTCTGTCTGTCCGTCCGTCCGTCTGTCTTTCTATATTTCCTTGCCACAGCCATAACTTACATAATTGCGATTGTATTTCAATGAAATTTTCAGGAATAGTGTGGATTTATCCCTAGATGGTCCCCTATTAGTTTTTTTTACATGATTCAATAAGCGGTACGCTCAGCGCATGCGTTAACTTAATTTTCTTGTTTAAGTCACGTTGAAGCCACGAGGAAGCTTCTGTGCCTTGTCCGTTGCAGTGTATTTTCGGAGAAAAACTGTTTTTCGGAGTAAAAACTATTGAAAAAGTGGCATATTGAGGTGAAATAGGCCACAGACCTTGTTGGTAGCCTGAACCTCAGCCTTCTCTTTTTCCACCCAAGGAACTTCAATAATAAATTGTTTTTACGATTTATATAAAAGACCCTGCTTTTGCTTTCGTGACCAATTTATATAAGAGAAGTTACAAAAAACAGGTCGCAACTAGTTTTTATTCGCTTGGTTTCGACAAAGAGAAATATAAAATCTCAGACTGACAGACAACCAGACAAAAATTCACCTATTACATTGTTTAAAAGAAATCAAACATAATTTACAAACATTTTCTCTTCAACAAACTTAATCGAGAAATTGGAAAACATTCAACGATTTTCTTATTGAAGTGAAGATCCAGTCAAATAAATGTGATTATGATCGAATGAAGGGCGTATAAGTTTGTGGTAGGCTGGTGTGTAGGATTCTGAGTGATGATACCAAACAAAAACTATTTGAAGATCTACTGAAGAGATATCTGTTCAGATTGCAGAAATTTCTGGTAAAAATAACATCGTTCGTGCCCTCATAAAACCACATGGATTGCCTGATGCTAGTCAAGAAGATTTTGCTGATTGCGTTAGTGATTTGTAGTGTAGAACCTTAACCCTTGAACATGCTCTTCTAATTTGATCTCTGGATAGTTGAAAAGAAGATTGAACATGAGTGCAAAAGGATTAACATAGAAACTCCCTTGTTACGAAATCATGTTTTACAATAATATGAGTTACCTGCCCATACTCATGGTATGTTGTTTAAGTTAGTTGCGGATTCTCCGTAAATGAAAGTTTTCCCTTTTTCTTGTAACAGTTCCAGTCGAACTGTAGTTTGTTGTTTTTCTTGGAACTGTTACTCGGAACGCTCCCAACAAAATTACCAGTCCGTCAGCTCCCCCTCTCATTTCAGATCATACCTCCTTTAAAGTAAAAACTCTCTCATTGTGCGTTTATCAATTAACTATTACTCATACCCCTTTGATTTATATGTATAACCCTATTGCTATCCTCACCTACCCTCCTCCTCTTGCCGTATCTTCTTGTCAATTATTGAATTATATTCAATATATCTCGACATCAGATTAATCAGAAGATCCGCCCTCTTTATCTCTTCCGTGGAGTGCCATTTAAAGAAGTTGGTATTTAAATTTCCAAGTGATAAAATCTCGTATCTCATTTAATAACCTTCAACCCCAATGAATAGAAATATGTACTCGTAGTATCCAGTGGGGGTGATTATGTGAGTTTGTGTAAACGTCTGTGAGTCTGGGAATCACTCTATTTTCCTTCGAGTATTATAGATCTTTGTGGGATCGAACGGGTTAGATCCTGAGTAACTCCCTGTGAGCTTCATAGTATCTCGATCAGATTTAGTCTTTGAGTGCAGAGATGAAATTGTTACATATCTTCCACAATAGTCATTGGATTTTTATTATATTTCCAGGTGTTCATATTAGGTAGCGTGAGTGGAAATGAATGGTAATAGTGGGCACACATGTTAAGAGTGGAATCCTCACGAAGAGAGAAAGATACCAACAAGGTAAGTTTCCAGGATAGTAAATTTATCGACCCAATAGGTGTAATAAAATGGTTAAACAATTACTGTGACGTGTGCATGTCTTTCAGTCATCCTGGTGGAGGGTTTGAGGGGTGGAAGAAATTCGGCAGTTCCTCATTTTGTAGTCAAGTGAAATTTCAATAACAAATATTTAATTTTATATTAAAGCATTCGCAATTTGAATTAACCCTTTCGTTAGTTTTAAATACGTTAAGTATAAGTTTTGTTTGTGATAAATACGTAATTTACCTTCAAATTTACCTTCATGACGTGCTGGATTATGTTTAAATCTACACTTTTTGTACTCATTCCGTTTCTTGCATGATTTGTTACATTATATACATTTTGTTTAAGTTTTACATTTTGTCTTGGTTGAAACAATGGATTCGCCAAAGGTCAATTTGCAGAAAGTTTAATTTAATTTGCGAAAAGTTAAATTCAATTTTTGGAAAGTTTAATTCGATTTGCGAAAAGTTTAATTCATTTTGCGGAAAGTCTAATTCGATTCTCGGAAAGTTTAATTCAATTCGCAAAAGGTTTAATTCAAAGTGCGAATGCTATATAACGACTTAACTTTTCGCTGGAACATAAAATTTCTACACCTAATATCTAGGTAAAAGTACTCGTAAGATAGAAGAATAGTACATTTTTCGTTCTCCTATTTGGAGTCATAGTCGTGATATCAATGTGTTGGGTTCAACCCTATGTGCTTGAACCTTCTACTTAATTTCTTAATTTTGATTAATTTTCACTAATTCTAATTATATTATGATGAACTCAAAGTTCACTTATACTGTAACTCAGCAAAAAAAAAATATATATATATGTATATATATATATATATATATATATATATATATATATATATATATATATGAGCTAATCTCTAGTCAGCAGCTGAGAGTATAAGTCTACCCTCCTATATATGATGACCAACCATACCAACCTATAGCTCAGAAAAAGTTTCTTGCATAAAGCTCCAGAGAATTTTAACAAACTCTCACAAAAGAAATTGAAGAAATGAAAAATAGACTTAACTAGAAAACCTACATTAAACTATTGAGTAAACACAGAAACCACTCAACATAACGAACAACCCCACATCCTATCAATATCGCAATTCTGCATAGTGCTAACTATATTTGTACCTATAAGTCTTATTGCTGGATATGCTGCTACAGGAGAAATTTTATGCTAAATACCTAATAAGAATCCACACCTAATAATATATGCTCTTGTGACGGTGTAATGTATCTTTGTAAAGGTGTAATGCATAGGGGATACGAAGTCTTCACAAGGCGGTTGGCAGCCACTCTCGCTGAAAAATGGTCACGCTCCATCTCTCACGTCATGGGGTGGGTTCGAGTGAAGATACAATTCTCCGTCGTAAGGGCTGTGGCTTTGCTGCTCCGCGGAACAAGAAGAAAGGTCAGAAGGTTGGGTTAAGTAGACACACACTACCACCTGATGTACCCTCCCCAACCACCTACTCTTCAGAGTTGAGGCATTCTGAAACAGGTGATCAAGGTTCCTCAAACAACCACTAGAGTGGGTAGGAGTTGTTTCTTTCTCTCATCCCATGCCAGAAAATTAACCTGTTGTCGGTGGGTAAGGTGTCACACGTAAGGTTCGGAGGTTGGGGAGGGTTGTCACACAACCACTGCCGAGGATCTAATCCGAGCATTACAGATCCGTTACTGGAAAGTACTATGGTTCTCAAGGTTTTTGGTAGTGTATGGTGTTTTTGAAGGGTTACCTACTTTAACACAATAAATATCTTTTAGATCTTTGAACAGCCCATCCATATGCCGATATGCCCTTTCTTCAAGATAATAAGATCTGTATAAAACCAAGAGTTTTTGAGCATACGCTAACGAATTCTCGAAGTACTAGTGCCCCAGTATAGAATCATTAGCCATACCTGTGGTAGTGGCAAAAATGTTTTCAGAAAATAATCGCGAACTTCTGGTTATTGAATGACATAAGTTCAGTTTTGTACGAAGATTGCAGAATTAGAGATGTGCAAATCCCGATCTTTATTGTAACTGTTCCA
Source organism: Adelphocoris suturalis (assembly GCA_030762985.1). NCBI lineage: Eukaryota > Metazoa > Arthropoda > Insecta > Hemiptera > Miridae > Adelphocoris > Adelphocoris suturalis. Next base: position 24,258,684 of record CM061040.1, on the reverse strand, counting down.
ATCTGCTCCAGTTCCGCTCGTGGAACGGTTCCGAATTACCGATCCAGTTCCGCTTACCGATCCGGAGTGGAGCTCTGTTGGTTTTCAACACCTCCCTCATATCCCGTCCTCTTTTCAACGCTCCACCCTCCATCGTTCCTCTCCATTCCCCTTCCGTCTTCAATAGCAATAGGTTACTACCTAAAACCTTTGGAGTTAATTGAACTTAAAGTCCCTGTGGGGAACTATTAAAATTGAGGAACAAATAGAATGACATTAAATTGGGATAAAATATATTTTTAAATTAGGACAAATTACTCGAACGAGATCTGAGAAGCGAATAATTTTTCATTGTTTGAATATCCCTAGTTGGCCAGTATGACGGCATGGTCACTGGTGGTAATTAGACGATGAAATTAAAAACTGAACAATAAAATAATAATAAATATTGATTCATCTTGCTGTAGGTAGGTCCCCACAGTGCCTTTTTTAGATCTCGGTAGTGGTGTAATTCCTCGGAATGACGACACTCAACAAAGGGCTGGAAACAGAGAAGGGGAATGAAGTTATTCATTTCGCTATCCACAATCGCATTGTGGTTATCTATTTAACTGTTTATTTGAAGTTGTTTGGTCACGCGCCAATGCCTCACCTCGAGCATGACGTGAAGTAGGTAACCGCGCCCCTCCGGTCGCTAAGAGACTGCACTGAATAAATTATTGAATCAGGTGACGGTAACTTTCCGTCTTCAGCCTTCAGCTAAAATGCTAAAACATGGAACATGCTTTCTTCCCGCTAATTCGTTCTCAGAATCGACAGTTGGACTAAATTTTTTAATGAGCCGGGTAGGTACTAACAATTCACTTAAAAAACTCAAACTCAGAACTGCCCTTTTTAATGACCAATATATGCATTTCTCCCTTGAGGGGAAAAACAATAGATCATGGATATGTCAAAGTTGTAGACATTACTTTACACTCTGTTGGGATGTTGGGAAAGTAAAAATGGACATTACTTTCCACTCTGTAGGGATGTTGGGAAAGTAAAAATGGACATTACTTTCCATTATGTTGGGATGTTGGGAAAGTAAAAATGGATATTACTTCCCACTCTGTTGTGATGTTGGGAAAGTAAAAGTCGACATTACTTCCCACTCCGTTGGGATGTTGGGAAAGTAAAAATGGACATTACTTTCCACTCTGTTGGGATGTTTGGAAAGTAAAAATGGACATTACTGTTCACTCTGTTGGGATGTTGGGAAAGTAAAAATGGATATTACTTTCCACTCTGTTGGGATGTTGGGAAAGTAAAAGTGGACATTACTTTCCACTCTGTTGGGATGTTGGGAAAGTAAAAATGGACATTACTGTCCACTCTGTTGGGATGTTGGAAAAGTAAAAATGGAAATTACTGTCCACTCTGTTGGGATGTTGGAAAAGTGAAAATGGAAATTACTGTCCACTCTGTTGGGATGTTGGAAAAGTAAAAATGGACATTACTGTCCACTCTGTTGGGAAAGTAAAAATGGACATCACTTTCCACTCTGTTGTGATGTTGGGAAAGTAAAAAATCCCGCTGCCATGCTAAATATATATATATATATATATATATATATATATCAGGGGTGCCCACAGGGGGGGGTCACGACGCAAACTGCGTCGTTAAAATTTTTGGGGGGGTTAGAAAAATGAGTATTTTTTAAATTTTTTTAGGAACAAGTAATAAGATTTATACTAATAAATTAATAACTTACATTTGTAAAACAAGAAATACAACATTCTTTATCACAACAGTGTATCATTTACATTACCTATTTAATAAATATTCTAGTTGGTGGGGGGGGGGGGGGGATCGAGTCGTTGCGCTTGGGGGGGGGGGGGGCACCCCTGTATATATATATAATTTAAACAATTCAACATTAACGGTTGAGGGGGACCTTGCATTGATGCAGGGTTAAAGTGGAACGCATCGTGTTCTGGGCCGGAGCTCATATTGCTGATAGTCAATTGGATAACGAAATCAGTTCCGACAGTTAACAAAATCGAGGAGAGCCAACTCGAATGGAAATCGGATCGAGATCGGTATGGATCGACAGCAGCTAGTTCCAATGATAGGAAAAAAAAATTGAGAAGAGCAAACTGGAATCGGATCGGGATCGTTAAGCATTGAGAGGATCGAGAAGGAGAGCAAACTGGAACCGGATCGGGATCGTTAAGCATCGAGAACGGGAACTGTTTCGAGATAATAGAGGTCTGAGTCACGAAGGGAACTTGTAGCGGTTATCGGAACTGGTATCGTTATCTTTAGCGGTCTGGAACAGTTCCGGAGCAGTTCCACCGCGAGATTAGGTTCCACGTTCCCGATCCGAGAGTATCGGCACACCTCTATTGCAGACGCTCCAGGATTTCTGGAGGTAGGACAAATTAATTATCAACTGTTCATTAAACCTCCAATCATAATCATGACTAGATCCACATTGCTTCAGATTTCCCTAATTCTTTTTGTAAAGGAAAGTCAAATTGATCCAATAATAACGTGTTTGATGTGAATAGGAAATAAACATTTCGAACCTGACTAGCAGAAAGTTATAATTTCGTATCCGGTAATTCGCAATTTCCCCCATATAGCCTTGTTGATCTATACCTACAAAAAAAGGGCAAAGGCCGCAAAAATATATAGCACTAAGTTTGAATTTTGCATGCTGTCTGCTATGGTCTCAGTAGTATTCAGGGTGTCACATAATTAATTAGCTTCAGGGGTGAATTCTACAACTAATTTACAAAACATTGTTTCCCATAACTCTTTTCCAAAAACCCCCATCAAATACTTTTTTTCCGCGTTTACACCGAGAGTTTTGAAGATGACCGTAACACGTTTTTGTTATCATGACATAATTTTCTCCCCTAATTAGCAAGTTAGAAGTAAAATTTACTATCAATTTGGGAAAATTAGCTGAGGTACAGGTAAAGTGTTTGCCGTCACCGGCAAGTAGAATATTGAATTATACTTTTCGAGCTTAAACGCGATGAAATTTTTGTCAATTTTTGAAACACGGCAAATTTTTTTTTTTTTTTTTTTCCAAGCACGATTGCAAGACATTTAAAAATGCCTTGTCCTGAAAGTAATGTGCTTTCCAATTATAACCATCAGTAATATTTAAAGATTGAAAATTGTGGTTCTAGCCAATTTCGGATAAAAACTAATTCACGCCAGTCAAGCGAGTAATTCTACAAATTTTTTCTTTTATCTTGTAACTGTTCATATTGGTCCGTCTTGTACTTTAACGCAGTCTCTGCCTTCACTATCCTATAAACTTTAATCTCCGTCCACAAAACATTTTCCTTTGCACTGTTCATTTTAAAATTAACTTGTATGTTTGCTTCCTATATTTTCAAGCCGCTGTGATTGCGATCGACTATCAGAAATTTATGGGTTATGGAGGGGATGTCCATAGTCGTCATAGCATGAATGCACATAAACGCCATAGCTTTATATTATTTTTAATTTATTTATTTAATTTAATTTTTTTTAATTTTATTTTATTTTATTTTTTCATTTAAGTATTTTATTTTTTTATTTTTTTATTTTTGTTTTTATTTATTTTTTTTTATTTTTTAATTTATTTATTTATTTTTTTGCTGTCCAACACAGTTATCTGAGTTGAAGATGAATTCTTTTCCCATGCAGAATTTTTTAGAAAGTCGACTTGTGGCTCTGTTGCATCGACAATTTAAGATAAAAATGTCAGTGCAACGAGGACGTTTCCATCGATACGTACAAGTCACTAAGATTTGATTTTTAATAAAAGGCCCGGTGTGCTGATAAATCAAACTGTGGTCGAGCCTCGAATTTAGAGGAAAAAAATAACTAAAATCTCAAAATGTCGAGTTGTTGTTATTGTAATTGGATGTCTGTGAACATTAGCCTTCAAAAATAGCCTCCTACGAGTTCCATTGTGGCAATTAATTGGTGGTCCAATCAATGAAGATTTCAGTTATGTGTACCGATGTATTTCACCAACGATTCGTTCATTCCAACTCAATTTGTCAACGGTTCGATGATTGGTTTGTAAATAAAGCCCGCTTTGATCACTCTGTTATTGAATCAGAGCATAAGGAAATGTAAAATTCTGCAAAACAACAATTTTATCCGAGAAATCTTTAGTGTTTGGCAGTTATCTAATTAACACCTGTCTACTTCCAGGCAATTATAACAAGATCTAATTTTAATATGGAAATCAGATTTCAAAAGCAATATAACAGGCAGGTAAGCATCTATGTACCAACATGTTGAACTAACTTGTAAAACATAAATGTTGTAAAACAGGTAGTTGTTTGATTTTCAAAATACTCATAATTTTAAATTCGATTTTGAACCCGAAAAAAAACTATAAGTAGATATTTCACACTTTTGAATATTAATCTCTCTGAAGAAGTCCCAGTTCCTGGGGAGAAACATTGGAGTTTTATTTTAAAAAACCAATTTAAAGACAGAAGGCCTTTTTTATAAAGCTTGTTATAATCTGAATTGTCCGAATAAAGAAACTTTATAAACATATATGTACCTACAAGGTTTTGTTTTTAAAAAAAAGTAAACCATTCTTTGGTCCAGGGTTTGACAGGTTCAGAAGAAAAGACTGCTAGAAACGGAGAAAAGATCAAAGAGCCCACGACAGATGACGAGCGCGTCTCTCAAAGGTTATTCACATGCGGATGGCTTCGTTCCCACAAAGAAGTTATCTTGGTTATGACAACGCTAAAAAGGCGACGGAAATAGAATGATATTCCACCAGGAATTTAAAAAAGTCTGTCAAGTTGGGTAGGCTGTATTGGTTCCAACATGGACGTGCAGAGTTAGTTGAAGACCGGAGTTCGAGTCATAATGATTATTGAATAGAAAATAGAACATCAGTGTTGCGATGTAGCAAATATTCTATTGAATATAATTTTTTTAAGGGGTCCCACAATCGCTTCAATCGGGAGCGGTAAGGCGCCGTCGGTTGGCAGGGAGATAAATGCCTGGTTTAATCTTTAAATGTGGCGGTACTTGGCGGTCTTTTTCCCTTAGAATGTTGTTTACTTTTCGGAAGTCCCATTATCCTCAGCCCCTCACTCTGTCGATCGGGTTGATTGCCTTTGATGATCGCAGGTTCAGCCCTTCTCCAGTGTTAGAAGAGGTCACCTCTGTAGGTACTGCTTAGCAAGATTTCATCATTTGTGTCCCGTGAGTGATACCTCACGTGATTTTAACAAACAATGTATGTATCCACTGTACTGTCTTTGTCCATGGGAAAAAGTACAAAGAAACAGTGGCGTAATGGTAACATAGAACTTACGAACTACGTTTCAGTTTGATTTCAGATATAATGTAAAACTAGCCGCTCCGGCTCGCTTCGCTCGCATCCACGTCCAGCCGGGGGGACAAGCACCCCTTACTGAGCAGGGGTTCCGCAGTTTTGATTCGGCCTATATTTTGCGCCGGAAGTGGCTGGTCATATTAAAAAACAAAGAATCGCGCAAATCGGTCAATCCGTTCAAAAGTTATGGAGGTACCCACATACAGACACTTTACTTTGTTAATATCAAGAAGATGAGAATATCAATAATCAATTCCCGTGATACCACGTTTCAACACAATAAGGATGATAGAATAATAGTTCATGAAGTTGACTACATCACACTGTATATTATGCAAAATGGAGTGTTACAGTTTATATTTGCATTAGCGCACACCCTAATATTAATTCAACGGCGTTCATCATCCAAGGAGTATACAGGCGAGATCATTACTACAACGAATCGCAAAGAAATTCATGGGTTACCTACCATCCCGAGACATCTGCTCCTCAAATTTTAACGAAATCGGACCAATGAGACATAAAGAAAAATTGATATCTCAGATATCCATGTTTGCGCAGACTCACACGCTATTATTCATCCGGTAGCGATGCAAGTACACAAACCCGCACAATCTCTGTAAATTTCATCAAAATTGGACCATTAACCTTTCATTCTGTGTTTCGCCTGAGTCAAGCAATTATAGTTTGCGCATGCGCAATTTTTAATAGCTATAAAATTTAAGTGGACCATCATAAAACATTTATCCATCTACGCCCGCCGCCTCTCGCGAGTTTGAATAAAATCAGTACGATAGATCATAAGAAATCCAACACACTATCGCACACGAATTTTATACCGATGGCTATGAACTTTTTGGGGAACCATCAAGAAGTTAACCTGCACAATCCCTTCGCATTTCACCAAATTGGATTGAACTAGTACAGTTTTGGGCGAAACAAGGAATTGGCATAGAAACATAGACCCGGAACAAAAATTGAAACGCAAAATGCAAATGATCATTTTGATTAAGGGGAGCAAAACTTTTTTGAGTTCTTGCCTGAACTCAAATCCTTGACTTTTGACATTTTGCCATTAAAATGAACTTTTCATTTCGCATTAGGAGTTTGTTGGGTTCGATGCAACGTTGTGCAACCCTTGACTCATTCAAAATAAATTCAGCATAGTATATATTCATGTATAGTACCACTGTACTCCTACATTTTTTCGGAGATACATGAACGTCAGTCATACCTAAAGTTCAATTCAAACTCATTATTTTGAAATATCTTAGCAATTTTCCTAGGTTTCATTTTTTGAGCAATTTTAGTTTAGTTATGTAGATGGGTTTGTTATCGTAGTTTCAACTGTTCTGTTCTCAAGCCAGGACATTCTCTAGTCTTTACCTAATTATTCATTGGTAAACCGAATTAAGAGAAACTTTATTAGACCTTTCCGGGATGGCATGTGCTCTCAAATTTCCTCAAATCAATTTCCTCAATAAAGCTAGACAAACCTACTTTGGTCACCGGGGTGTGATTTTAATTTTTGATCGCACAAATCGGTTGAATATGTGACCGTTACAAGTCTTTATGGAGAAAGGATTCAAATTTTTTCCCGACCCTTGGATTAGAAATTATGTATAGACCTTGAATTGGAAACAGCAACAAATCCTATGGCGTAACCAAATTTGAATAAAAGCCCGTGAATAACGACCAACTTAACGTTCCCCAAAAGAATCGCTTAATTTGAATTCCTCCGTTTTCCACAACACTTTTCTTTCTGAAACTGAATGGTCTGCCCCGTTCTTCACCGAGTTTTTCACGTTTCCAACTGGTTGGAATAGTTGATCGTTGTTTTCCCCCACAATGGATCGACAGAATTTATAACTCAAGGCTTTTTTCCTTCCACCGACCCGTTTAACAAGTTTAAAATCGTACGCTCTTTCCTCATCTCAAGTTATTGCGCCTGCAACTCTGTTTCTTAGGTTGAACAAAAACCTTGCAAAACACAGCGAATAATAAATCAAAGGAATCATTAAATGAAGGTCAAAAGTTCGTAGGGCTCTAATGGAATGGATCTTATAACTCTCAGTGCAGGTTAATTACAGGTCAAATAAAAGTAATTAATTATAGACCGCTCGTTATCTCTATTTCAAGCTCTGGAATGAAATCGTGGGGTGGATTCTACCCTAGCTGTTCTTACGTTTAGCACTTCTTCGTTTCCAGGAATCCGTCTCTTTTAAACGCCATGAGGTCTTGGGAATAGACATATTGTACAATAGACATATTTTCCACCATTCTGTCTGTAGGTGGTGTTGAATTCTGGCAGTTTTTGTCTTGTTATTGTTCTGTCACGGCTAGTCAAAAGAAATTATAGAACCCTGAAAAGATTCGGATTCTTATAGAAGGATAGGAAAAGTAAGAACAAGTTAGTTAGAAAAACAACCAATTTCCTCCGATATTTTTGTGGCAGAAATAGTGCCCTGATCATCACAATCCACTCCATTACTTGGAAACACTAGTCAGGTGTGCATTCGGTGATTTAGGAAAAGACAGGAAAATTATGACAGTAAGAGCATCCAGTGTGAACTAGCTTTCTGCAACGAATATAGTGCTTAAAATGTTAAAAATCGCTCTGAAAAGTATCTTATGAAAATGTTTTTAAAAAAAATGCATTTTTCCTCTCAGTATAGTCTTTCTTTAATTACTGATGAACGTAAAATATATTTATATTATCGAGCATTTAAAATACTGTTTCAATGGAAACAAATAATATATTCGTACTTATTTAAGTTTTTCTGTGATCATGAAATTTACAGAAAATAACCTGATTGTTAAACTAGTCCTCAAACATAATTTAAACAATTTATTTAGGAAGTTTTGAAAAAGGGCTCTTACCATTCGACGTCCTAGGTGCGGTAAGTGTTTTCTGAGAGCAAGGACGTACGTACTTTGGAAATCAAGTACCTACAGGACTTTGTAAAGACTTCCTTATTCGTTTTGCAAAGTCATGAACTGATGAATGAACCGCTGCTTCTTTGCTTAAGGATGAGATACTTCACTTTCTTATTCCAATATTAAATATTATTGCGAGATTACATCCTGCATCACAGGACCACATGGACTTACGAAGAGTAAGAATATTACCCAGAATTTTTGATTGATAGCGGTTGTTCGTCATATATAATCAACCATAAATGGAACAAATCATGATTAGTGTCCACCACCTTCTCTCCATGCCTTGAGTTGACCACATTCGCCCTGATAACCCTTTCACTTCCTACCAATTAAGAAAAAATGAAGAAAAAAAGCCATGAAATCTCTTAAGGATGCGTTTGTGATGAAGAACCCACATTTTCAATTTTTTTAAATCAATAAGTTAAAATTTAGCTTTGTCCCAGTGGTTGGGGCAAAGTATCCCTACGTGTGCCAGCCGAAGTGGGGTGGGTTCATGCCAACCATAGGGATCTATGGTGTCCCAGGCTACATACAGGGTGTCCCACGGAAAGGTTACACCCCCCTTCATTTTCCCTGAATTCAGCGTAAAAAAATGGGACCAACGTCATCCTTTATAATTTTTTTACGGATATCTCAGGAAAAAAAACTTTCGCGTGCGCCACTTAGAAGTGGCTCAAATGTCATCAACTTTGTTTTTCCAAACGGGAACCCCCATTTTTTTTATTGCAGATTCGAATTCTACTTGAAATTTCATGAAGAAATGACCCATCTCGTGATTTTTAAGTGCGCGTAAACGGAAGCAATTCCGTTCTAAAAGTGTTTGAAGATATTAAATTGCCACATGTAATACGTGATTACGTAACGCATTCGTTTCGTGCTTAACCTCGTAATAGTGTTCATTTATTGATATTTACAACACCACTTGGGAAAACACCGAAAAATTGACCATAATTGCACTTATCTTACTCATTTCCACACAGCTCAAAGCGTACTAAAATGTAGTTTATGTCATGACGCTGCCTCCTACCTCTCCCAGGACTAGCAAACAACCTCTTCGATAAAAAGTTCGACTCTGTAATAAAAAATGGGGGTTCCAATATGAAAATAGAAAAGTTTATGTTTTGCGCCACCTCTGGTGCAAGTGGCGCGCGCGATATTATTTTTCCTGATTCTTACGTAAAAAATTACGAAGAATGGCGTTGGTCCCAACTTTTTACGCAGAATTCAATGGAAATGAAGGGGGGTGTAACCTTCACGTGGGACACCCTGTATACGCGCGTGCACACAACTAGGTACACAATAAATAAGGTACATCACCGTTAGTTGCCATGTAAGATGAGTAAGTGCTAGAACATAGAGTTAGGTTTACAGAATATTAGCAACAAAAAGGCTTAGTTCAAGTGCAAGCACCACTGATAACATGGTTCAAAAGCCAAGCTGTTCTCCAGCATAGAAAGTAATGGAAACTAAAAAATTATATTTTCCCAAGTAAACATAATCATAAACTTACTTATCAAACACTGCAGCTCCCTATTGACCTTTGCACTGGCACACAGTGACTGGGATCAGCTGGATCGAATCACAACGAACCACAGACAAGATAGCACTCACTGATTTCAATGACGTTCATTCTTTACTTTTACTTCGGCTCTTGATGGACTCTAGTGGCTGGGAATGCGACCATTATCTTTCTTAGATCCCCCCATCTATTGGAATCCTTAGCTGTTCTCTCAATTAGTTTTCCCAATGGACTATTTCAAGTGGCTGCTGGGACATATTGTCCCACTGGGAGTGGAAGGGTTGAGATGCGATTTTCTTTACAACCGCGTGACCCGTAAGCCACCCAAAGTACCTTCAGATTATTCATGTCTGTTCCGGGAAGCGAAGGCCGTTGTTCCGTTTAACTTCCCCACTTTCACTATTATCAGCCGGCATCCCTCCATTCCTGTACCTACTTTAGTACATCCGCATTCGCGACGAGTCTTTGTATACCTAGCGATCAGGGTGGTTTCAATCGATTCTGTAAAATTATACCTATCTATGTTTAACAAACTAAAAACACTATCCATATTTCAAAAATTTCCAAGATCCCGATTTTGTAGCATGTCAAATCTAAACTTTTCCTTTTAGCGTTTATAAAATGTGACGCTGGGAATTCGAACTAACTAGGGTCCATACGTTTGTTTTACCCAAGTTTCTTAAACTTTGATCCAGAAGGCAGTATATTTTTAAAAAATGAATGAAAAATCTGGACAAGCTGGCGTTATTTATTTATTTTTTTAAATTTATTATTCATTTTTCCTCAAAAGCTTTGCCAAGAATACAAACCCTCCAAATTCAAAATGTTTACTTTCTCTTTGTGTTTCTGTCTGTCTGATAAAATCTGCGTCACGCCCAAAACTATATTGCGTTCCAGCCCTATTTTGATGAAATTCCCGATTTCGTTCAAAGTCGGGGGGATAGGGTATATTGAAACGAAAATTTTCTGATAATATACCGGCAAAATTGATTCAATATTCAATTCAATTTTAATATGTGCTTGAAAGGAAAACTAGCTATTTTGACAGTTCCGTCATATACAGGGGGTCGCACTTTCGAGCGCACCACCGGCTAGGGTTCGATTCTACTACTAATTTGTGACTTTTGTTGTCCTATAACAAATATTTTTTAATTCACGCTATAGACCACTTTTTTCACTTTCAAGATTTTTTTTCGCGTTTTCGACTTTTTGTCACTAAAATTGTCATAACTCCCTAAATTTTATGTCAAAACTTTAATCTCATTATATCGTTGAAAAGAACGTAAGATTTCCTATCTCCATTGTGAATTTTTTTTTTTAGATGGAATGACCAAGTAAAAAATAACCCCTAAGTGAAAAATTTGTAAAATTCCAAAAATTTTCAGTTTTTTCATGAAAATGGAATGGAATGGAAATTTTCATGCTGTGAGCCTAAAAGTTGCATCATAATTCTAGCTTTCCAACGGTGTAGTCAATTTTTATTTTACTTTGTTAACTGGAGGAGAAAAGTATGTTTAATAAGTTGAAAAACGTGGTTTTCTGTATGAAATCGAGGGTTTTCTTGAAAAATGACTCCCTAATAAAATACTAGTTTGATTTCGGTTTCTACGTATTTTTTCACGCTGAATCGAATGGTAACACTCCAGACCTCTCCAACTCCATTACAACCGAGTTTTATACTTCAACTAACAAGTTTTACCCTTGAAAAACACATGGAATTTAGCATAACAAATGAACTAAAAACTAGTTAGTTAAATTCTAAAACTCGGTTGTAACGGAGTTGGAGAGATCTGCGAGTGTTAAAATTCGATTCCGCGCGAAAAAAATACGTAGAAACCGACGTCAAACTAGTATTTTCTTAGGAGGTCATTTTTCAAGAAAACCCTCGATTTCATACAGAAAACCACGTTTTTCAACTTACTAAACATACTTTTCTCCCCCAATTAACAAAGTAAAATAAAAATTGACTACACCGTTGTAAATCTCGGATTGTGATACAACTTTCAGGCTTACAGCATGAAAAGTTCCATCCAGTAGGTTTCGAGAGACAACCTTTGAAGAAATTGAAAATTTTCGGAATTTTACAAATTTTTCACTTACGGATTATTTTTTACTCGGTCATTCCATTTAACACGTCATTAGGGAGATAGGAAATCTTATGTTCAGATTTGAGATAATCAGATAATCAGATTTGAGTTTTGACTGAAAATTCAGAGAGTTATGACAGTTTTAATGACACAAAGTAGAAAACGCGGAAAAAATCTTGAAAGTGAAAAACGTGGTCTTTAGCGTGATTTAAAAATGAATGTTACAGCACAACAAAAGTCACAAATTAGTAGTAAAATGGAACCCTAGCCGGTGGTGCGACGGAAAGTGCGACACCCTGTATATTCAATAGTACCTTTATTCAGCTAAATGAAATATTAATAATAAATTATGCATTGGGGGGAAAAATGAATATTCTATCGACCAGTTAGAATCGAATCAAATTAAAATTACATAAAAACTGCACGAATTTAATCAGATTCTAAATTGAACCAAAGACATTATAAAAATCGTTAAATTAAACCAAATTTTATGTAGTACGTGGCACACGAAAAATAAGTACATATTATTTGCGGAAAATATTAGTCATAGGCGGGTAGAAGATTAATTAATACTTATACGTTGAGTGAATTTTTATAAATTCTTCTTGTATGAGTGACCACTCCTAAAACCAGTTGTTGTGTGTTCATTTCCAAATTATCTTCCTATTAACCCAAATTGGGTCGGCTGTCAAAAGTTATGTGTTTTTCCAGAAAACCTACAAAATGGATAGATCGCACCTTTAGGAAAAAAAAAAAGTTCTAAATGATAGGTATTCTGCGATTTAATAAATATTTTGGATTTTTATATTGTTTTGCAGTATTTATCGATTTTTTAACAAATATTAATGAAATTTAAATACATGTATTTCAACTTAATTTTGTACAAGAACTTTTTAATGTTCTAGTTCATTGTTGATGAACTTCTTTGGACTAAAATTATATTGAAAAATATCAATTCAACAATTTTTTAGCCGTTTTAGCCATTTTTAGTGGACTTGTAGCATATTTTTTTAATGCTGCCTATTTAATGTACTCAAAAAGTGCTGGCCAACGAAGTCATCCTTTCATTTGGAGAGCTTGATTTGTTGGTACTAAAACGGAATTTTTATTTCAATCTTAAGGGGAGTTATCTTTTGGAAAACACACACGCGCTCGCGCGTTCCTGTGTGCAGTGTATGTGTGTGGCTCGCGCGCACGTTTCAGAATGCCTCAAAATGGATTTAAATAGAGAACATTTTCGAAAAATTTTATTTTAGAATTTTCGGAGCCATAGCAATAGCTTCAATCTTTACGAAAATCCACTAAAAGGTTACGACGGTTGAAACGCATACATTCTGATTCGAATTCGAAACCTGAACCATTCATTTCTTAGGAGCTTCGATTACAATGATTCATAACGAAAATTATAAGCCATAATTGCGTTGAATTTCGTTGATTGTTGCGTAGAATTTGGACTCTTGGCGGCACTCACAACGCCTGTTGCCCAGTGGGTAGGTGTGGGTGGATATTTATCTCGTTGGTTTCACGCAATCAAGTATCACGCAATCCACCAACCATTTTTTACGCTCAACCTTTCATCTTAGGTTAATTTCCAATTCAACGGTTTTCTCAATGGTTCAAAAAACCTAAAAGAAGAAAACTTTTTCCTCTCCACTAACGGAAGAAGTTATTTTGTTATGTTTGACAATTTTAAAGAACTAACTAAATGAAATTCAATAAAACATGAAAATCATGTCAGTATCGCATCACGCGTGAGCAGCTATCTGTTACTTATATCAGAAATTAGTTTTTTTTTTTTTTTTATCTTTGTAAGAAATTTTCATTTATATTGGCCCCCCACGCTGAGTTGATGCGAAAGGATGACCAAACATCGAACAGTCGCTGTAACTATATTAAATCATTTATTTGAAATGATTCGACCGCATTCAACGGGATGATTCACTTGGCCTCACTACAGCCATAATAAGTTTCTTCTCAATAGGTTCCATTCAATTTAATATAGGAAATATTCCCATAGAGCAATAACGGAGTTGGGGAGTAAATAACTGGCTGGGGTCTATGAATACCACCCGCTCTCTGCTCACTAAAGTTTATTGCGAAGATGAATCACTGTAACTGAATTATTTGAAACTAATCATTGGGGCGTTAATAATTACCTTTTGGTTCCCCTAATTAGAAATTCCATACTGACGAGCTACTAATTGACAGGGATACTACTGAAATCTATCGTGAATTCTGGTACAATCACTATTCACTATTCAAAAGCATCTGGGACAAATTTAGTTGGCAGTAAAAGGTACACCACCCATTAAACAATTAGACCGGAGCTCACAGGAAAATCAAATCAAACAATTTTTGTAGGGTTAAGAGTCGAGCTAACAAGCCAGTTCAGTGAGGGTGAGCGTTAAACATTATTGGTAGAGGGAAATAAAAATAGCTACAGCTTCCTGTCTACGTAGAACTTATTTATGCTATCGTCAACGTAGCAAAAACGGTAGTTCCAGTGAGAATTTTATTTAAACCTATCTTCCCTAGCTACCCAATAGATCAGCGTATAGTATGGTTAAATCACCAGGGAGCAACCACTTAATTCCTAGTGCGATGCCTGTGAGCAAACTGTAGTTACTACCATACCGGTGTGTGGACATATAATTCCTGAAGAAGTATCACTTCAGAAGATTTGGAAGTATCATTGGTTGATCTGACACTATTAACATGCGATTCTCGAAAGCCCAGAGAAGAATTCAGCTTCTTCAGTTGGTCAGAATCGAGTCCGATATGTCATTCGTATCTAGATATCCCAGAGATGGATCCCAATTAAATTTCAACTTTCTAGGATGAGCAGGGCAGAATTTAGATCATTAGCAGATCAGGATGGTGCCCGTCATTTCATTTGTCTCTTTTAGTTCCAGAGAGACCCCCTGTTAAATTTTTATTTTCAAGGGCGAGCAAGAGATAATTTATCGCAACCAGCTGATCTAAATAGAGCTTGTCATTTCATTCGTCTTTTAATTTCCGAGAGATAATGCTGAGATATCAAATTTTAACTTCCGCCTCTTGATCAACTATTTGCCTCTTGATGTGTCAGAGAGACTCCCGGTCAAATTTCAGATTCCTTCAGTGAACAGGAGTGAATATTGCCCATTCAGCTAAACAGGATGGAGCTCCTCATACCTATCATTTGCCTCTTGATGTTTCATAGAAGCTATCTATCAAATTACAACTTCCTTGGGTAAACAAAAGAGAATTTGTCACTCTGGGTTTAAACAGAATCGGAAAAACTTCCAAGTACAAAAATGTCTCTAAATTCGCTTTCATTTTTCTCTGGGTTGATAAAACAAGCAGTACGCCTGGTTACAACCAAATCAAGTTATTATACCTCACGGATTTTCTAGTTATTTACTTACTTTGCGGGAAGTTTAACTGATTTTGTTTTTGGATCAGTTTAGGCAACGCAAGACTTCAACATAAATTAAGATCCTTCCAACGAATGGTGAACTATTACTGTCGGATGAAAAATGATGGAGGTTACCTAGGAAGGCCTCCGTTGTATACGCAAATAAGTGTGGCATTTTTAGTGTGGAACAAGAATTCGGAATGACCTCTGGAACTATACAAATTCATGTCAAAATCGATAAACATATGAAACAAAAATCAAAAAGCCTGAAGGGTCTGAAATTCATGGTCAATAAAGAAGTGATTTTGACAAGCAAATTCAAGATCACGCAACTATCCAGTTATCCAATAAAACCTAACAAAAATTACTCGCGAACTCACAGTGTTGTCTTGAGAGGTATGAAGATGAAAGTTCTAATTCTCAATTAAACACCTCAACTATCGTAGTAATTTCAGCTGCCTTTTCATATGTTGCTATCTCATCAACAATCTGCTCTAGCATATTCACGCTTTACCTTTCATAATAGCAATGTAAATTAGTAGTAAATCCGTACAATTGCTTCGCACATTGAGGAGATAGGTAGGTACGCTATTAGTTGACAATAATGATAATTCAATGTGCTCACGAACGATGAGAGCAATTTAACGGCTGAATAGTATTAGCAGAGGATATCAACGAGGTTCGTTCTGAATGGCTCAAAGGAGCGTCTGACTGGTATGCAAATTCAATTCAAACTCCCTAGTTGAAATGCTGATGCTGTTTCAACACACGGCTAATCGTATTAGCATTAGGCATAATTATGACGTTGAATTACTTGGAATCGTATAGTTAATTATGAGCTGGAACTTTGAACTCAACTCGAAGTTTTAAAAGAGAGTTTCTCGGTCCCGTTACTGACTATACCTTTTTATAAATAATTTCATAGACTCGACCTGCTTTCTGGCATTGTGCTGGTTGGACGCTAGAAGGTCTGTATGAGAGGCTCAACCAGCTCATTACGTCCCAATACCTGACTACGGAGGTAGGAAAAAAGTCTCAAATTTTTTTACTCATCAATTATAAATGCGATAAGTAATATCTCAAACGACTTCTTTATACTCTTAGATCTAAACTTGTCAAGGTATGTGAATACTAATAAATTAACCATATTTTGTACCTACCTCCGTTCACTTATCCAATATGGACAAATGTAGAGG
The DNA here is from genome assembly GCA_030762985.1 of Adelphocoris suturalis. Classification (NCBI taxonomy): domain Eukaryota; kingdom Metazoa; phylum Arthropoda; class Insecta; order Hemiptera; family Miridae; genus Adelphocoris; species Adelphocoris suturalis. The sequence continues at coordinate 24,242,210 of CM061040.1, read as the reverse complement.
TCTACAATTCTATTTGCTTCTTTCCTGACTCTTGGATTGCATCCATGGTTAAAAGAATGAATGTTATGTACTAGCCTGATGAGGAGCGGAGGTACGAAATCCGCCCAAAATGCAAAGCTGGTAGCTTTCTAATAAACTAATATATTTTAAACCACCTTTCAAGTAATATATGGTATAATACTTCACACTGGATGCAGGAATAGATGTAGATGGCAGGAAGTCGTTTGATTGAATGATGTATTGGATGGTCTTTTATACAGGTCGACCTGGATGAGCTGGGTACCCCCACCAGGCCGAGATAACAAGGATACAGTCCACGTGCCTGGTGTTCACTGCATATAGATAAAATTGCATTTAGTATATTTTTAAAGAATATGGTGATTCATTTAGAATTTGGATTATGGGAAGGAAAATTATATATAGATATTGATAATGATATTGATCTGAAGTCGAGTTAAAGATTATCAAAGTTCCCAGCTTGTACGAATGTTATGGACTTTTCAAAGACTTTTTGGCAGAGTTTCAAGTATGTAATCTCCATTGAAGTATTATCACCTATAATGTTTGTCGTTACCATTCTCTATGGGTGCTCAAATTAATTAGACAATGGGAGAGTAATTCCAGGTCCGTGGTTCTCTTGTTGGGCTACCGCAAATGTCTGCGAGTAGTAAATTAAACCTCTTTATGATGTTGACTTTGTATTTGCCATGGCTTGCAAACACTTGAGAAACGATGCAGCCTAGTGGTTAACGTAAGGTCGATAAGTGAGATACTGAAGGAAACAATCTGTGGACATGTTCACCTTTTTCCGTGTTTTTCTACTGCACTGCCTACCCATTTAACCATTGAACGCTCTCTGCTCTCGTTCTAATGTACGTGATTGAAGCTTTAGCGAAGACAATGGGCACCATCTCTTTTGTGGCTTTTCGGAAGAGCGAGCGCATCTGCCTTTTCAATTCCTCCAAACCGGCATACGACTCACCTGAGCGTCACCTTCTATCCCCTTCCTCGTAGTCCAAGAAAGGGAAAGACAAAGACGTTCAAATTGTCTGACCAAAAACGTGCATGTATTCTTGAAAAAATATTGGCTATATGAGAAAATTATTTTATTATGCAACTAAAGTCATTGAAAGTCAATCAAATCAACGGAGAACGGTTTCCGAAGACCAGTAAATACGAAAAAATGAAGTAGTGAAAGGTAATACAGTGAAACTTGGATAATTCGAACCTCAAGAGTCAAAAACTTCGAACCGAAAATTCGAATTAAAGAAGTTTTTAATAAATTATATTTTAACAAACTACAGTACGAAGTAAAGTACATACAGTAACATTGAATACTGTATTGACCAACAGAATATTGAGCAATAAATATAAAGACAACTGGAATGGTGCAGTTTTTAACTGCAATCATAAAAAACAATGTATTGTTTTTCAAAAAAGAATGATATTTTGGCCTGTTTCCTTGAATTAAGTCTCTCGGCCATTACAAAAGATTCCAACGCATTCAAAGAGTTGAAGTATGAATCACTAACATTCACAGTGCACACTTGTGTCATACACCCAGTGTTAGCTTTGAAATTTTGCTTTCCAAATTCTTTGGCGAATCGCTCAGCCTTGGCCCGGGCCTCGGTCGATTGTGGCGGTCGGCGGGCGGGAGGGGAAGGGGAGTTATCAGACTGTACGATGGCACTGACTTGCATGCATTTGGTCTAACGCATACCTTTTGCCGAATTTCGTTAATAAAACGTATTTGCCGATAAATTTACAATTATTTTGAGTCGCAGCTTAAAATTTACACCTTAATTAGCACGCTGAAAATTCGAATTATCCAAAATGAAATTCGAACTATCCACGATTTTTTAGAATTGTTTAAATACAAAATGCTAGGGACCAAGAGAAATATTCGAATTAAAGAAGATTTCGAATTAAAGAAGTTCGAATTATCCAGGTTCCGCTGAATTGAACATTTAAAAAAATTTATACTGAGAACAAAGTTTTCGGTACAGGATTGGGAGTATGATGTGATGTATCACCAGTATGGCACATCTAGTCGGAGGAGAATAAGGCTAGATTCACCCATCATGACTTTACTTATAATGAACTTTTAAGGTACTACAGCGCAAACAAATGTGGTGTTATTTGTATAGTAATTCTGTGTGAATAATAGAGATTATTTAATCCATTATGAGTAGTTGAGCCAAGTGTTATCAGAGACCTAACGTGTGAGAGAACTTCCACAAACGATAATCTAGTGAGTGAACCCCTGGGAATGAGGTGATGTGGTGGTAGGGTGATGAAGGAATGAAGCTGGGAAACAATGCAGTGATGTCTGAGAAGTTATCGCATACCACGTTCTCCTGTTGGGGAAGTATGTAAACTACTTGTAGTTGTGGTTCTGTACAGCTTTCCCTCTGATAGACTCTTAATGAAGCAGAGGACCAATTTATTAATAATCATTGTATGGTTTTTATGTTAAACATGCTATCTTAGGTTTATTCTCAAGTTTCCAGCATCATTCCAACATGGGTAATAATGATACGAAGCTACTTTTGCCTAATATACATGAGTTAGTTTTATCATGAGAGCTTAATTACTGAAAGTAGTATTTACGATGCTCCAAGAAAACAACAGCATTGCGAGGAATTGTACATCATCTTATACTTCATAGAAGCATAAACGGGACATTTTATGGAGTGGGGAGCCGATGAGATGGCTTCAGATTTGTCATTTGAGATAAGTAAATCGATAGTTTTACAAACACTGCAATATCCTAGGCAGGATTTTAAAAAATAAGTTAGGTTCCTACATACGATACAAATATTCGTCGCTGATGAATGCATGCCATCATCAGTAAGAATAATCTGATTCAGAAAACTGGGGATAGGTAATAAGTTCTACTTAAATTTGAAAAAACAGGTTTAATAGGTCAAATTTAAGCTACATTTTAAAGAATTATGGTTCCGGGGGGGGGGGGGGGGGCGTATTTAGGTAGTGGTTGTTCTGAGGAGAAAACTGATAGAGTTACAGGAGCTGGCTATACAATCATCTATTGAAAAAAAGATAAATAAAAAAACCTCGAAAAACAGGATGCAGTGAAGTTTAAGGTGGAACTGTGTAAATCGATAATGGAACTGCATGACATTACTGTTTGCAATGTACAGAGCTATAGTGTGAGGTGGGGTATTGATTCTCTATTGATTGCATTTAGGTTTCAGGTATGGAGCTGCGGTGAGTATTGTTGAGTTCTGAATCCTATTAGTGCTTCCTTAGTTTCCAGCGAAGAGCTCAATAGAATATCTGGTGTACCTAATACCTAATAGAGACCCACTATCTATTTGGTTTTGAACAGCTAAAACAGAGGTATGAACGGATCACCTGATGATGGGTAAGATGAAGGTCTCAATACTTTGAACTGATCAGAAAGTAGCTTCCTTCAGTGTGCTTCATTCATTCTCACCTGCAACCCACAAACAAAAATTTGAAAATAATTAGTTAAATTCACATACCTACTTTTTTTTAAACATTCTCTAAACAAGGGTAACAAAAAAGTTATGAAAATAACCTTGACAACTGTTGCTATACTTCCTTCTTTTCGCCGGAAATCATCTGATAGAATGATTGCCTACAAATCTTTCTTTATCAATGAGAAGGAAAGGATCTTGTCATTCAAGTGATATAAATGGGAGCCCTGAGGCTGATTTTAGTTCAAATCGACTTACAGAAGTAAATTGATTGTAATAAAGGATGTTATGTCTCTATGTGTTAAATAACAATGTTATTTTTTGTATCTCATCTGGATATTACATCTCTATCTATATGTTAAATCGCTCCAATAATCTCGGAGTTTTGCTTGTGTCATTCGATCCAATTCTTGAGCATACCAAATAGTTATTACTCGAACAATCACGATATAATTTTTAGGGCTTATTCTCAAACATACCTATGCCCGACTTCTTCCCGAGGTTGAACGAAATCGTGCCAATAGATGATGACGGTAACTACCATTGATCTGACGGTAACGGATGTAATAGGGGACCGTCTAGGACCAAACCCGCTCAATCCTTGAAAATGTCATCAATATCGGACTAAGACTTGCTATAGTTTTGAGCGTGACAAGGATTTACCATTTATAGACAGACAGACACGGAACTAAAATTTATCAACATGATTTGAAAAGCAAAAAGCAAGTAAAAAAGTTCCAGTCATGCAGCATGATCGTATGAGCGAATTTTCGTAAATAACCGCATTATATTACGTTACATTGTTTTGAAATTCGAGCACTTCGAGTCCAAAGAAATAGTTATTCAAGCACTTCGAGTCCAAAGAAATAGTTAACTAGGTACCAATTTTATGACAACAAAATTTGTTACAAACATTATTCTGCAATTCTAAAAAGATGTCAGCAAAAAACTTTTCTAGGAAGATTTTATCGAATTTTTAGCGAATATTAATGAAATTTGAGTACATTCTTCGGCAAAATTTTGTGCACAAATTGTTCAATGTTCTAATTCGTTGTTGATAAACATTTTTTGACTACAAGTTTGCCAAAAGATACAAAATGAACGATTTTTCGCCGTTTTCAGCCATTTTAGTGATTTTTAGTAGTAACAATTTTTTATAATTTGAACAATTTCATGTGCTAAAAAAAGTTGACCAACGAACTCATCCTTTTGTTTGGAAAGCTTGATTTTTGGCGCAAGAACGGAATTTTTATATCAATCCTAAGGAGAGCTATCGTCTGGAATGACACACACACACACATACACACACATAAATATATATAGGTATATATATATATATATATATATATATATATATATCAATTTTGGCCTTGAATAAGGTCTCGTACAGCTAGAAATATTTTAGTCAAAAAACCGCTCCTATATGAAAAGTTGAGCGGCAGCCGACCTCTCTTTATTATATTTTGTACTTTCGTTTCATGGTAGCAGGTAAAGAAGGGTAGGCCGAAACCACCCCGTCCAGTAAAAGCATCTCGTCTTCTCTCATCAGTGTTCCCCATGCTAGCAGCATTGTATTTCCACCGCATTCTACATCTTTCGCTTTGTCCACTGTTGTATTTTATTCTTTTCCTGAAAAAGAAACTCCCTCTCAACACGAAACAAGCACCGGAAGATCATCCCGTATCTTGCTATTGTGTTCGCTGTTTACTACGAACTTCGGAGCAATGGTTTCTGCTCGTATTTGTTTTCTCCCTTAGAATCGTAAAAAGAACTTTCGTAATTATTAAATGTATCTCATTGTGAAAGTAAGTTCTTCCTTCTGTAATCAATATTGCACTTAGAAGATACCACGATTCAATCCACCTCTATAAAAAATTATATCGAGAAGAACTCAGCCAGTTTGAGATGTATAGCTTATTTTAGTTCCATTGAAATAGATTATTCATTGAAAATTATGTGTTTACTAATAAGATGACGCCAAGGAAGCACCATTTTCACGTACGTTCCGTACCTACTAAAGGTGTCAGTAGGTTTGGGTCACTTCTACTGTCCCCGCAATTTTTTTTTTTTTTTTTTTCTTGCAGCCACTAAGCTACTACTAGTGAAGGTGAGTCTAATGAGTATTAATTGAGGTGATAAAATTATTTGTTGTCAGTTAGCGAATTTTCATTTTTTTCGCAGGGCATTTTCCATTTTTATTGACTCGTTTTGTGCCACTCTCTGTGGAAACATCGCCACCGAGAAACTTATTTAAACAAACGCTGGAAGGCATCAAAGTGTTTTAGGCCACCAGAACAGTAAAACATCTGCCATATATGTTTTAATATTCGTTTTGAAAATTGTGTTATTTTTAAAATTTAATAATCACATTGTTCAACATTTTTATGGTGTTATTACCGAAAAACTTAGTTTAACCTAACATATATTACCTCTAGGAAATAGCTTTGTAATATTTTACTAAAACTTGGTGGCTATGGAAAAATAATGAAAATGTGGCGACGTATTAGGAAAGACCCTCAGATTTGTTCACTCTTTTACCAGGTGAAGCACGTAGTTCCAGATAATGACTTACCAGCACCATGATTTCCTAATGCATTTAGAATAGGAGGGGGCCCAATTAATAGCCAATTCGTTTTTCCCTGAAAACCGTCTCATAGGTTGCCGAGGCCTAGACGATTTGTTAAGCTGTCTCCACCATGTGTATATTTTCAGTATGAATGAAAAAGTACCAGTCATGTGGCATAAACGAATTTTTTTAAATTATCTCAGGCATATTATAACTTTACATCCTTTTGAAATTTGAGCTGTTCGAGTGTAAAGAAATTGTTTAACTGTACGAATGTCATTTATTTATTTCCGGGCTAGTTAGCCCAATATACAGTAAGAAAATTTATTATGCTTGGAAAATACCGACAATGAATGGAAATAGAAATATATACAGAGTTAAAAGTGTTAGTAACAAAAATTGAATCAATACACAAAAGATAATAATAGTACCATTTACTAGATTGAAAATTCAAATCATGGCAAATTAATATTCTAACATTCGGTACTTAATTCAAAAAGTATTTTGGATTTTTAGCTTTATTGGCAGTTTTTATTATTTTTTAGCATGAATTAATGAAATATTAATGATATTTAAGTACATTTTTTAGAATAATTTTAGGCTTAAAATTTTTAATGTTCCATCCAGTTCATTGTTGATCAACTTTATCTGACTTAAAAGTTTGCTTAAAATATTAATTTACCATTTTTAGCTGTTCTTAATGATTTTTTATGTATTTATTTATTTTATTTTATTTTTATTTATTTATTTATTTTGTTTATTTATTTTTATTTTTTAGCAACTTAATGTGCTCAAAATGTGCTGGCCAACGAACTCATCCTTTCATTTACACTCGTTCCTCTGACCGAACGAACTTTCCGGATTCTTCTGCCAATTTAGGATCGGGAATCGTAATATTCAAGACCTCCTAGAGTGTGGTTCACGTGTAAATTTTATCTATCTATTGGTTTCTGTATCCTCGATAGAGATGAACTGCCTTTTAAACACAAAATCCTCGAAGTGGCAGAAACTCTTTACACCAAACATTCATAATCAAAGTTTAAATCTGCTCTACAGTAACTCAAACGACACCACATTATCGTAACTGTCCGTGGCAAATATTACCTAATCAATATATGGTTTATTAATCATTTACAACTTGTAGGCGCCGGAAGCCTGAAATGATTTTATAACGTACAAAGATCAGAAGGTTGTCCATGGGTTATACGTTTTCTGGCACCCAGTTGAACGGAGAAGTATTATTACTACAATAATTATTCAGATATTATTATTATTATAGCTAATCAGCTGATTCGGGTGGTTGGGCAAGTGAAAATCATATTCCACTTGTCTCACAGCGAGATTCCGTTCCAAATTTCAACTTCGTAGGATAAATACCATAGAAATCAGCGTCCTAAATGTCTCACAAAGGTTCCGTTTCACATTTCAGCTTCTTAAGATGAGTAGCATAGAAATAGTTTTTTTTTTAAAATCACGAAATCAGTTTACGCCTATTTACGACTATTTTTGCAACCACTTTATTTTGAATGAATAACCGATCATGTTGTGACCTATCCCGTCAAATTCGGTCCAGCCATTCAGCATTCTACAGTTGAAGTACTTGTGCGAGAATTCACATACATACGTACATAAACGGACAAGGTATACCTACGCAGCTGAAACATTGTTTTCACTTTCGGGAGAAAAACATTTTTAGTCTCCAAAATCAAAATTTCCACTCTCATTTTACGTTTTAGACCATTCTGAACAACTTTGATTCCGTGACTGTGTGTATGTGTGTGTGTCTGTCGTGTATCCGCAAATCCTTGAAACAAACTTTATTTCCACAGATTTCATCCGGTTTGGATGGAATTTTCTGGGAATGTGCGAGCTAGGGGTTAGACGGTCTCCTATCAGTTTCATTGTTACAAAATCAATACCAACCTCACTCTACGCATGCGCAAACGTAAATTCCATTAAGTATGCTCCATTTTTTTGCACCCTTGTCGTTCGATCTCTCTCAAATTTGGATGATAGTTGGGAGACGAAGATTCGATCATCTCATATCAATTACAATATAACTATTGCGCATGCGCTGATGTGAAATCCTTTCAACGATCTTAATGTCTACAGTTTTTATCCGATTTTGATAAAATGGTCAGGGAATGTGCAGGTTAGGCTGTAGATGGTCCCGTATCAATTTCATTTTTCGCAAATGCTCACTTCACTCTGTTTATGCGCAAACGTAAAATACCTACATCGAGTATAATTTTTTCGTTTTAGCGAATTTTTGAAGAAAATTAAGCTATTGCTCTCGCCTCAAAATTTGTAGAATGTGACTTTTTGAAAATTTTTTATGCAGAAATCCGTTTCAGGCTATTCTGAATCATATTCTGAAGTTTAACGCATTTTTTTATGTATGTATGTATGTATATATGTATGTATGTATGTATGTATGTATGTATGTATGTATGTGTCATTCCAGACGATAACTGTCCGTAGAATTGTGCTAGAAACTTCAAACAAATTTTAAAATGTTAAGGACACAAAACGAAAGTTCAAGTTCGTTGGCCAGCATGATCGGATTACATCTTCGGGTTGAAATTTTCAAAAATGTAGTCAACAATTTCAAAATAGCCTGTTTTTTGCGATTTGTTGTGCGAAATAATTTTTTCAGCATACTAACATGTGGTATATTCGGAATCAGCGTAAAATTTCCTATAAGAATATGTATCAAGTTTTCAAAGTGCTTGTTAAAAAAAAAAAAAAAAGTCATCACAACTGATGTCGAAGATTTCTTCAAAAATTCGCTCATGGGGTCATGCTGCATGACTGGACTTTTCTTAATTAACAAATTATGACGTTTCACTCTACATCTTGATTTACTCTTTTTCGCTACGAAATTTTTCAAGGTCATTTAAAACTTTTCAACGATCTATACATTCATGTTACGGAAACGAGAAAACTATGTGCCACACCCAACTTGGTAGATTTTTTTTTTTTTTTTCTAAAGAAAATGCGCTAAAAACTTCAAAATTAGTAAAATGAGTTCTTTAACTAAGAGAATCGAACTTTGTTGTGTACAAAAAATACAGAGTCTTCCAACTAATGGAAAATGATGTTTGTGGCAAGGAAAATGATCAAGTTACAGCCAACCAGCAACGATGGGTTGTACATGAAAAACTTTCGAACAAACTAAATACTTAATTTTTTTGTTACATGCATTTTTGTCCCAAACTTTTGTATAGTTTTTAGGCTCGAAGGCTTTGCCTAAAGCTTGTTCACAACAACACATAATTAACTATATCTTGTGCCAATTACATACCTAGTTGAAAAAAGTTTTGTCAACTTTTGTATGCATTTTTTAGTACATCTTGATGAACTGAGAAGTGACATAAATTGGAGTTTATTCCTTCATTTAGAATGAAACAAAAGACTTCCAACTTAATTAGAAATGCACAGGGAGCTCAGAGGGAGTAACTCAATTTCCCCAGTAGGGTAAACGGATTATGAGAGAGCATTAATGAATAACTAGATTATGACGTCATTGAAGCTAAACTACTCACCTCACTCTGCTGAATTGAAATCATGACCCAGGTAAAAACCAAGAACACTTGTTATATTATTTTATGGAGTATGAATATAAAAAGGGAAGAATAGGAACCTATTCTCCCCCTAAGATGAACTATATACAGGGTGTATCACTAATTACGCCCCCCTCCCCCTGTCTAACTCTGTTAGTATTCAATTTCAAAAAACTTCTAATCACTTTTAGGGTAGAAACCAAATAAATGACATTTTTAACACAAAGTTTCACATATTTAAATTTAAAAACGCTGCACATTATTGCACAACGGTTTATATTTTCTGCAACATATAGCTCTCTACGCTAAACATCAGTATATAATCATTAAACATTATCTTATAACTGGAGGGACGTGAGCGCCCACCGAGGACATAATAATTAAATGAAATAAAACGCTATACTGTTCTAGTATTTCTGCATTTGATAAGATCTAAGTACAGTAGTGTTATGAAAAACCCATCATATGTTTTCATAGTTTCTCATCACTAAGTTTACAAAATTCCGTTGCTATATTTCTCAAACTTGTGTTAGTTTAATTCCGTTCAATAAAGCCTAATAACGGTTAAATTCATTCTTTAATAGTCTACTACAATTTATTGAACGGAATTATGGAAAGACTATTACAACCAACGATTCTTGACCTCGATCCTGATTCAAACTTAGCGTCTTCGCACTGGGGCCACTGGTATGCAAAGTTCAAAAATTTCTCCCGAGCTGCTAAAGCAGATGACAACGGTAAGCTGCATCTTCTCATAAACTATGTCTCCTCTAATATCTTCGAACATATTAGAAATTGTCATACTTATACTGAAGCTATTTCTATCCTAAAAAACCTGTTTGTTAAGCCAGTCAACGAGGTATTCGCTCGACACCAGTTACTGGCCCGACGTCAGCAGCCAAACGAATCGATTGATCGATACTTAGAATCGCTAAAAATTTTGAGCAGGGATTGCCAATTCAAGGCGGTTACTGCAGAAACGAACCGAGATGACTGTATTCGTGATTCGTTCATTACAGGTTTGGCAAGTCCGAGCATCCGTCAGCGTTTATTAGAAAATTTCACATTGTCATTGAACGATGCGTATACCCAAGCTCGGTCAATGGAATTAGCTCAAGCTCAATCCCAGCATTATGTCAATCCCCCTCCATCAATCAACGCTGTTTCTCATCCAATTTCTTTCAGCGCCCCAGCAGGTACTGATAATATACCCAATGACGTCAACGATTCCTCTGTGGCTGTGGCCCGTGTTAAATGCTATTTTTGTGGTATGGACAAACACCCTTGCATCAAATTTCCTGCTAGGAAATCCGTTTGTAACTCCTGTGGGAAACAAGGACATTGGGCGAAAGTGTGTAGGTCTCCTGGAACAATTCTCAATAAACCCTCCAAAGTATCAGCCTCTCTTTCTACGATTATTTCATGCCCCGTCAATCGTATGTCAAAAGTTCAAATCACTGCTGAAGTGAATGGTCATGAAATTTCGGGTATGCTCGACTCTGGAAGTGACCTAAGCATAATCAGTGAGGACGTTGCTAGAAAACTTCGTCTTAAGATCACTCCGACGAAAGAGGAAGTGGGACTTGCATCTGCTTCTCACCGAGTTAACATTTCTGGCCAGTGCAAAGTCAACTTGAAAATTCTCGACCACAAATACCCTAGCATAACTCTCTCAGTCCTTCGTAACCTCTGTTTTGATCTGATAATAGGTCGAGATATCCTTCAACAACATTCAAGCGTTCACTTTAATTTTGGTGGAACCAAGAAACCTCTCCAAATTTGTAGTTTAGGCATTGCTAACGTGAAACCGGCATTGTTGTTTTCAAATCTAACTGATGATTGTCACCCAATCGCTATTAAATCTCGTCGATACTCGGATAGCGATGTTAAATTTATAGCAGCCGAAGTGGAGAGACTTCTGAAAGACGGCATAATAGAAAAGAGTATCTCTCCTTGGCGAGCCCAAGTCGTGGTTACTTCCAATGCAAATCATAAACGTCGAATGTGCGTAGACTATTCTCGTACCATAAATAAATTCACTCTTCTGGATGCTTACCCGCTTCCCCGCATTAGTGATATTGTGAACAAGGTCGCTAAATATGAAATATGGAGTACGATCGATCTACGCAGTGCCTACCACCAAATCTCAATTCCAGAATGTGATCGCCCTTTCACGGCTTTTGAGGCATCTAATCAACTCTATCATTTCACTAGAATCCCATTCGGAGTAACTAATGGCGTTTCGGCGTTTCAAAGGGTCATTGACAGCGTGATCCGTGATGAAAATCTCAAAGATACATTTGCATACTTGGACGATGTCACAATTTGCGGGAACACACAGGTCGAACATGACATCAATCTAGCTAATTTTATGAAAGCCGCGGCAAAATACAATTTGACAATTAACAAAGATAAAAGCGCATTCTCTCTCAGATCAATCAAGATTCTAGGCTATACGATAAGCAATAAAACTTTAAGACCCGATCCTGATCGTTTGAAACCCCTTAACGATCTTCCACCACCCACTGATGCTTCATCTCTCAAACGGGCACTGGGTATGTTCTCTCATTATTCAAATTTCATCTCTAACTTTTCGGCTAGAATACGACCTCTGATTAACTGTCAATTCCCCTTGACTACGCAAGCACTGAAAGCTTTTGATGACCTGAAACATTCAATAAAAGACGCAGCTTTATCCTGCATTGATGATGAGTCTCCCTTCTGTGTTGAAACGGATGCCTCTGATGGGGCAATCGCAGCAACTCTCAGCCAACGCAATCGACCTGTTGCATTTTTTTCAAGAACCTTGTCCTCATCGGAACGTCATCACTCCTCTGTGGAAAAAGAGGCATATGCCATCGTAGAGGCTGTGCGAAAATGGCGACACTTCCTTCTAGGGAGGCACTTTCGGTTAGTGACTGACCAACGATCGGTCGCTTTCATGTTTGATACCAAGCATGCTGGAAAAATCAAAAACGAAAAAATCATTCGATGGCGGCTAGAACTATCTCCGTATTCATATGATATCACATATCGTCCTGGCAACCTTAATCATGCTGCAGATGCACTATCACGTATTTGTCTGATAGCTAAAGGAGATGACGAGAAATTGAGGAAGCTCCACGAAACATTGTGCCACCCAGGAGTAACGAGGCTAAATCACTGGGTTCGGAGTAAGAACCTCCCCTATTCTGTGGATGATGTAAAGCGGATAACTTCAACATGCAAAATCTGTGCCGAAGTGAAACCTCAATTTTTCCGCCATCATGGGACTTTAATCAAATCCACTTTACCTTTCGAGCGATTAAATTTGGATTTTAAAGGACCAATACCATCACAATCGCGAAACCGATTCATTCTGACCATAGTAGACGAATACAGTAGATTTCCATTTGCATTTCCATGTCCTGATACAAGTGCATCTACTGTCAGTTCATGTCTCGTACAGCTATTCAGTATTTTCGGTGCCCCTGCATTCATACACTCCGATCGGGGCTCATCGTTTATGTCCCAAGAGCTGAAAACATTCCTAGCTTCTTATGGAGTATCCACAAGCAGAACAACCGCCTACAATCCTCGTGGCAATGGGCAGGTCGAGCGGTATAATGGAATCATCTGGAGAACAATTGAATTAGGTCTGAAAGGGAAAAATATGCCAATTTCAAAATGGGAGACTGTTCTTCAAGATGCTCTTCATTCGATCCGTTCACTGCTATGCACTAGTACAAACGCGACTCCCCATGAACGTCTCTTCGGATATCCACGTCGAACAGCTAATGGCCACTCAACCCCTTCATGGCTTCTAACTCCAGGACCGGTTCTCCTTAGAAAATTCAATCGACAATCAAAGTACGACCCAATTGTGGAAGAAGTTTCACTTCTTGAAGGAAATCACGAGTATGCTCTCATTCGTTACTCAGATGGACGCGAAACAACTGTTTCCACGAGACACCTAGCTCCATCCGGTGAAGATATACAGTCTACACTAAATGAAAAACAAGATGATGCACTTGAGGAAGAGGTACCAACTGATCGTACGATGCATGAAGAAACTCCTCAGGTCAGTCCAGCTAAAGAAACTCTCTCAAGCTCCCAACCTCAATCACCAATGACTTCCAGGGCAGAAGAAACGACAGAGATTTCTCAATTGCGTAGGAGTACGAGGAACCGTCGGCCACCTTCTTACCTGAAGGACTATGTTCAATCCTAAGTGGAGGGTGAATGTTATGAAAAACCCATCATATGTTTTCATAGTTTCTCATCACTAAGTTTACAAAATTCCGTTGCTATATTTCTCAAACTTGTGTTAGTTTAATTCCGTTCAATAAAGCCTAATAACGGTTAAATTCATTCTTTAATAGTCTACTACATAAGATCTAAATACAATAGTACATCAGAATTTGAGCAGATCGACCTTGACTTAACTGAAAATTAATTAGATAAAATAAATCACCTACCTACGCTTCACTAGGTGGCAAAAGTTATAATAGACTCGATTTGAAGAAATTTCATTGAATTACATCAGGTAATACGATCGTCGTAGTTTGTGAAGCATTTTTACACTTTTCCGTCTGGGGGATGAAGACCGTGGGGCCAGTCGGGTCCTTTCGTGAGCACACTCGGCAATGTTCGACCGCGATCAAAGGAAGGTTGTCATTTCAAGTAGGTTCTATTGAGGTTATAGCGTGTTTCGTATTTTTTACATTCTTACGATTTTACATCCTCACTTTCTTACATTCTTACGTTTTTACATTCATACTTTCTTACATTTTTGTGATATATTCTTACATAGGTACTTTTAATTAGGTAAATTCTAAAGTTCCTACATTTTGTTCCTGTATTTTTTTGGTTCCTATCTTTTTCTAGTTCTTCTTATATTGATTTCTGCATTGTGCAATCGTACTTTCTGCTTCTATGGAGCCACTAAATGAACGCGTATTTTTTGATAGTTGTGGGGCAAGCTTAGGACGGAATAGACACAGACACTGTAGGACTGTGCACAGCAACGATTCCAATCTTCTCACCCGGGTAGAATACTGTAATTGTGAATTTTGTGAATACGCAACTCCAGGGAAAGACAGTCTGAAAGCCCATATTTCACAAAATCATACCCATAATTAATTTGACAGTGCAGCAGTTGTAAAGTGCCCATTGCGCAGTTTGGGAACTACTCGTTCCTTGATGTTGCAACATTATCACACTGCGCATGATAGAGTTGTCAGTTAGGAAGAATTTTAGTTTAAATCCAATGACAAATTTTTAGAGTGGAAATCGTCTACTGAAGCCGCTCATTACAGTCAGTTCTCCCGTCGCTCAGGTTATAAAACTTCCGATGGGCGTCTCAAATCAGTTTTCCGTTGTCACCGTCACGGGGTTTATGTGAGTCGAGGAGAAAAAATTCGGGCTTTGAAAGTTAGTGAAAACTACTTTCAAGAACTCTTACTTTTTCAAGAACAATGAGCTCCACTCACATAAATTTCCATATTTCTCAATTTAAAAGAAAATCGATTCCCCCTAACGACCAACTAGATCACCAGACCAGTTCCCCCAACTGGTGCCACTAGAACAGTATGATGGAGGACCTCCCTTTAACTGTAAACTTTCCTATAACTACATAAGCGCTAAACAAAAGCTCTGATGAGGCCACATATTGGCGAAAGTACTTAGCTAAAAATAAATACCATACAAGCCTAAAGATCTCTCCCTCAAAACCGACTATTTACTCGAGATTATGGCACACCACCACACAAAAATATCCTAAATCAATCTAAAAATATGGATCAATACTACTACTGCTACTACTGCTACTTACTAAAATATGGATCAATTGGAAAATAGGTCAAAATGATGTGTGTAAATTGTGGTCTGGATTGTCGCATCTCAAGAATAAAAATATCTTAAATCAATCCTTTTAATAAAAATAGATTAGTTGGACAAATAGAAGGAAACTGGTTAGAATCGAGGGTAGTAAATCCCCCCCCCCCCCCAACTCTTCTGAGTTCGAACAGGGCCGAATACAATACTCATTACCCGACTAATTGCTCGACTGGGAATTTTTTGAATATTGTTTAAATTTAATCGGAGTAGTACAGTTTTAGTATAGTGAAGTTTTAGATGCACGCAATATAGCGTCTTGTGTCTGCATCCGCTATATATAAAGTTATTGGTCTTGTTGACCTTTTGTATCGATATTGACGTGTTCCCATAATTTACAATTCGACGCAATAAAGTGATTGATTGATTGAACACCCTTCTTTAAATTCCTCAAAACAGATATTTATGAAGGCAATTTTGATTTTACAATTTTGTAGCCATTCATTTCCTACAAAAATTGCTAAAAAAAATTGGTTCTAGTCGTGCAAGATGATCAGTGAATTTTCGTAATGTGCAAGAGTAATTTCGTAGTGTGCAGAGAAATGTCAACCATGGTATGTAAGAAAACAGGAATATATTTGTTGCACAATGACATTAAGAGAGAATGAACCAAATATATACAAACAAGCAATGGCAGGGAAAGATCGGACCCTATGGATGGCCGCAATTCAGGGAGAGTTGACGTCATTAAACATGATGCAGGTTTGGGAATTGGCGGATCATCCTGTTAGCAAAACTGCAATTGGATAAAAATGGGTCCTTAAAATCAAGTATCTGGCCGACTCATCGATAGAAAAATATAAAGCTCGTTTGGTGGCTCAAGGATCCAGTCCACAAAAAGGAGTGAATTAGAAATAGAGATACAGCCAGCGATCAGTTTGCCAGATATGAGGTTATTTTTGAAATTGGCAGTCATGAATAAACGGGATGTTCACCAGATGGTAAAGTATGTAAGCTTCTGAAAAGTGTGTACGGTCTCCGACAGTCGGGCAGAGTATGCTATGAAACATTAGACAGAAAGCTGCAGGAGGGAGGTACGGTTAAAAGTAGAGCTGATTCTTGCATATACTATCAGAAAAAGGGGCGATCGACGTGTATTATATTGGTTTATGTGGATGATTTATTTCTGATTACATCCATACCAGAAGAAATGAAAGATTTTAAAGCCAAGCTTTGTAGAAAATTTGAAATGAAGGATACAGGAGAATTGACTTTCATATTGGGAATTGAAGTGAAGAGACTGAAAAATGGGTCTGTGACGTTGAACCAGGAGAAATATAATGAGGAGATATTGATGAATTTTAATATGTGTGAAGTAGACCAGTCCGGACTCCAATGGACCCCAGTCAGCAGTTGAGCAAGTTTAATTGTCCGAAAACAACTGAAGAAGCCCGTGAAATGGAATCAGTCTCATATGGAAGATTGGTAGGGAAGCTGCTGTCCCTAGTACAGGCAGCAAGACCGGATTTGGGATTTGTAGTATCAAAGTTGGGTCAGTTCGCGTCAAATCCGGGAACGAATCATTGGGATGAGGGAAAACTTGTGTTACGGTACCTCAAAGGGACAATTGGCCACGAGTTCATAATTGAAGGTGAAGGAGAAGGGGACGTACTCGGGTTTTCGGATTCAGTTTGGGCAGAATGTAAAAATGACAGAAAGTCGACGAGTGGATTTGTTAAAATAAATAAAAAATAATTGAACCACTCCAATTCTATGGAAGTCAAACAAGCAAACTGGTGTCACCCTTTCAACAATGGAAGATGAGTTACTAAATGGATTGCGCTAATTTTAGACGATATCAACGTAAAAATGAACTGAATCCCTAAAGTAATGGTCGACAACCAAGCTGCCCTAAGTTTTCCAAATTGTAATAATGTCAGCTCTCACTCAAGGCACATTGAAATCCGATACCACTTTGTGAGATAAATGGCGAGGAATAATCAGATAGAGCTTAATTATATTCTCGACAAAAGAACCCTGGAGGTCACCTTCACCAAACCGTTTTCGGTTCAAGAAGGGCGAAATATGTTTATCTTTTGAAGACGGTGGAAGAGAAGAAAAGGGAATTTGTTGGCATGAATCCCTGATTTAATGCCACGTGATTTTTCAACAGTATCATTCATTTGTTTACGTAGAAAAATGTTGTCATACTATTTTTGTGTGTAAATAAATTATTGCTCAAGTTGAGTAAAAAGACTAACAGAATCTGCGAAACATTATTTATTTATTCAGTGAAATTACGAGCAAGCCCAATTACAAATTATTTAAATACAGAACATAATAGTGTTCCAACACAAATTAACGACAAGTGGGGTTCTAGAAAGAGGCGTATGGTATACATAATTGGGAGGATTGAATGTAATTTTTAATAGTGCAGCTGGCGTAGAATGGAGCTAGGGGATTGAAAAATTGATTTGTGCGAGAAGTGGCTGGCAATTAACCAGCTTGTAGAGGAGAGAGAAATATAACCATTTTCGAAGGTCCTCGAATGATCGCAGGGTGCAGGTTATTAGTAATGTATCGTAGTTAACTTCATCGGAAGAATTGCGCAGTTTATAAGCCACATAACGGAAATACACTTCTGGAATCCTTCCAACTGAGCTTTCTGGGTTTCGTAATGTAGATACATTACGACTAACGCGTACATGAGGACAAGAAGCACGAGGGTTGTACAGAAACATAATTATAGGAACGTGGTGATAAGACAGATGGTCAAACAGTATACAAATATCGGTGCGGTTTACTGATAGGTAATAATATTGGTCAAGAAAGTGTAAAATGCATAACTCGAGTGACAATTTCAATAGTGGAACTATGTACATCTGTTAACTCACAAAAAATGAAAATATCGTTAGGTTCCTTGTAAACTCGTAAGCGAAAACAATGGTCGAATTAACGTATGAATAGATTATTGTATTTTAATCTCAAAGACGTAGAATACCAATCTGTGGGGTATCAGTAGCTACATAGCAGCAGAGTTGGGTTGATCAGCACAGTAGAATTAAGTTTTACTTTTCTCTTCATGAATATTTCATTATTAATATTGTTGTTATTCAGCGTTTGCGAAACTGTAGTGTTCTTTTCAAATATTGAGGGAAGGGTGATGATGGTGGTAAGGTGGGAGGAACCCTCTGCTGCAAGATCACTTCTTCTTTGTTCAAGATTATGAAATCATTTTTTATTGCTTTGAGTCAAGTTAGAAAAAAGCTAGAAGAAGAAATCCGGCAGCATTGACCACTATTTGAACCCTTCAAGTACTTCAACATTGAGGACTGTTCAAATCCATCAAGGAGGTTCAAAACCATGTCCCTCATCCATTATATTGATTTATTGGCCTGTCCCATTTTCTACATCACAAAAAATAAAGTAAATACCTAATACAGAAAAATCCATATCCATCGCCCATACCGGAGGTTCTTACGTCTTTCTCACTACTCAAGGATAAAGTATCAGAAAAGGGGGCCCTGAGCCTCATTTGAGAGGTCAGGCACTGTGCCAGCGTTAGAGTTTGAGGGGCGTTCAATCAAAAGATCCCCACCGCACCTCCTGCCCGCTTCGCCCCTTCTGAGAGACCAAAGAAGAACAAATCGCCCCAAAAAGGCAAAAAATATTCTATTTACCTTCTCACTTCCAAGAGGAAACCCCCTTTTCCTCACCATAGATCCTTTCAGGCTTTTTTATTCGCCGATCGTCTTCTTAAGACGTTTTTCCCTCGACCGAACGTCTGAGAGACGGATGCGATGGCGGGCGAAGAGGAGGGTGAAAGGTTCTTATAATAGATTTCGATTGTGCGATAGTGCGCACCCACGCTACGGTCTGAGATATTGGTTTTATAAGAAAAGGGCGACAAATATAAGATTTTATAAGGCGCGTATTTATAGTGGGTTATACTGTTGTCACGAAGGAGAGAGGTATTTATACTGAAGATAAATCTAACGAAAAACTTCGTGGAGAAAATCGCAACCACGAGAGGTCTACAAAAAGTAAGCCCCCTTCATTTTCAACCCCCTTAAAACAAAAACTTGGGAGGGATAAAAAAAAATTTATATTTTTAATGTAAGAAACACTTTACATTTAAAAATAGTTTTAATACATCATCGCTGTTTCAATTAAAGCGCTTTTTTAGCCGGGCAGTAATTTCTTCTGACGAATCACAAAAGCTCAAAGCCAATCTCAAAAGCTCAATCAACAAAATTTTGCCAAGTGTCCAAGTTTATGTCAAAATGAACGTAGGCACTCATTAAGAATTCGGTTGATTTACCGAGACAATTTAGGTAATAGCTGAAGTCAAAGTCACAGTGTAATGTTTTGGGATCCATATGAAAATATTGATTATTTTGGTATGATATTTACTGGAACAAAATCCAATGATTCGGAAGAACTGGTAAATAATTTCATTCAATGATTTAAGAAGAAAACTTCAAAGTTTCTAATCTATTTAATTATTTTTGGAGTTGGAATGAAAAGGTGACATTTTCATCACAAAAATTTATAATCTGAATTACGAAAAAAAAAGCCTCGTTGAATTATTATTAATTATACCTATAACTAATTTCAAAAAGAGTTTTGAAATTCTTACTTCTGGGAGCAGAGAAAATGTGCACAAAAGTAGGGTCGATTAAATAATAGATTCGATATTATTCTGACAATCTTAACTATATTTAAATGGAAGAATATTCTCTCCTATAAAGTTAGACGTCAACTTCACACTCCTACGATGAGTAGTTTACATTAAATGAATTTTCATAGTTTCGCACACTGGTGATGCCAAAGCACTTTTCCCCCCTGAAAGGGATCCCCCTGTCCAGTGTGACTTCACCGGTGCAGAAAACTTTGAGAAATCTTATAAAGAAAACTACTTGTAGGAGAGTGTGGATGGTGTGGACGTGAACAGCAATCATTGAAGAAATCAGATAGTAATAAACCGTTTTGTTTAATTTGCAGGCGTTTCCTAACATAAAAAGTGCGATTACTAAGCCTTGAACTGAAGGCATAACTCCAAGAAAGGGGAAAACTGTAAACGAGAGGAAAAAGAAAATGGATGCATGCTAATGACGTTCAAAGAGAACTCAATTCGCTTTTTCCCCTCGTAAAGACGTTCTGAGAACTGAACCGACTGATTAGAGGAAGGAACTGCTCTGAGGTCGTTGGGAGCTCTCCGCGGTGCGATTTAAAAAAGGTTTAGTTTCTGATTACGATCCTTCCTTTTTTTAAAGAAGAGACTGCTTCTGAAGGACTCACAATTCTCACTGTCGGTGGGACCGTTTCAACGATCACCAAGAATAAAAAGAAGTGTTAGGCTTCGAGTGATTGAGGAATGCGTTGCCTCTGATGTCGGTAATAACTAGGTGTTATCTGGGAAATAACATAAACCTTCTTCTAAACATAATCTTCTACTAACCATTTTATTAGATCGAAATGCTTTACAACACAATCTATGGCAGTCTTACCACGTTTTACACAGGGACTAACTATTTATATTACCCGTGAATATATATAAAGGTGAAAATATTTTTGCAGAAAGATATGACACGGCCGGGTTATATTCAAATCAGCACTGATTAAATTATTTAATTGAGACACCTAAGATTCCGCGCAAAGACGAGAAATGTAATTAATCCAATGTTACAGTTCTGCGCTATTCAATATTTTCCGATGGTATGATTCCGCGCCGAGTAGTCCTTAACCCAAGTGTACAGTTCCGTGTACAGGATCCTGGAACCTAGTCCGTCATGTGTCAGCAAACTTTGGAGGCCCCATCGGCCGCCCGAGTCAGAATCGTCAAAAAGCGCTCAAAACTCAATCACTTTTGAAGCAGTTCAGCTAGAAACCTGAAATTTTGCACACTCATCATTCTCATAACCACAATAAAGGCATTGTCGAGCCAATCAAATTTTATCGAAGTTGAACATTTTTATTAAGGTAATTTTATGTCGAATAAAAAGAATTTAACATTTTAAAACGACTAAAAAAGATCAAATTTTTTCTAGATTCGCAATATTAATCATCTAAAATTTTAAACTAACTTAAAACTACTAGAAATTCTTTATTTACCATAAAGTAAAAAGCTATAAAGATTGATTCCTAAGGACAATAATTCTTTTAAAAATCTGGTAAAAGTAGATCGTCTTTTCTTCACCTAATCAACCTCCATGAGATCAAGGGCAGCTGATTCTTTAACGTCCAAGGTGTCATCGCCATCGGTTTCATCCTCACTTGGTAGCCCATGGTTGTCGACAGCAGCAGCATTCTCAACTTCTGATGGGGATGCTGCAAGGAGAAGTTTGGCTTCAGCTTCCAGTTCTAAAACCAGTTGTGATTGCCACTGAGGTCGGAGAGAAGAAAGTAGAATGTCAGACGAAAGTATTTTCTTCTTGTTCTGGCAAAATTCGCTGAAAGGAGGTAAGATGAGAAGTTGTGTTATTTGTTCTTCTAAAATGTTCGTGAATTCGGGATTTTCGCAGGGGATTGGGGTGAATTGTTCCGCTAGTTGCTTTGTAAAGATGCGCATTTTTTCGGGTGAGGAGCAGCAAAAATTATTCGCCCTGAAAGGAGGAATAGATGCGGATTGGACAACAAGTAATATTGCCTTACGCAAGTATTGTGCATCTAGTGAGATCAACGAATTTCGCTTTTCGTCCACATGGATTAACTTCAATGAAATTTCAAGATCGTGTGTCGCTCTATTATATGTTTTCATACAAAGGGTTTTTAACTAGCTTCCACAATATTCTGGAATTTTTCTTCACGTCAAGTAGATTTTGGATTGCGGTATAGACAGTAGGCTTGATGGTGGAGCATATTATGATGATTTCCTGTAGGCTAATCACGTGCCACACCCGTTGCATGTTGGGTGGTATGACTGATGTGACATACTGCAATGTCGATGTCTATTGGTGGTTTTAGTAGCATTGATAGGTCGTTTCCCGTTCAAGGATTTACAAATGTAGTTTTCGGTCAATCGGATGTTTAACGGGAGAATCATTCCCGCATCGCTTGCTCGGTATGGCTGTATTGATCTAATGGTCATCAGTGTTGAGTGGGACATGTAGAATGATTGGAAGCGGTGGATCACTGAGGGTTGTTTGAAATGTATAGGGGATGTTGCCCGGTTTGCTTGCTCTCTGTCGGACGTATGTCAGTGGTGATGACCACTGTTTAGCCCAAAAGCGAATAAAAAATCCAAAAATTAAATAATACAATTAAGACTAGATCAAGAATAGGCCAATAACTAAATACAAGTTACTATAAATAATCAGATAGTGAAATAAAACTAAGCCTTGATTGTACATAACTATACTACAGATCAGATATCACAGCTCGTAGTAGAGATCAAGGGCTCTCAGGTACGGCGACAGGGACTGGACCTTGCTTGTTCCAGATTTAAACATAATAATTCGCTCTTTCGGTAATTCTGGATGACTGGAACTTTTTTTTTTTTTTTTCATTTCCAATATCTCGGTCGATGGAGTCCTGAGAGGGCGGCAAGGGCGTTTGGAGTTCTGGGTCAACTGGAAAAAATAGTCGGTCAACACTTTGGAGGGGAAGGAACTCTTCATCTTTCCCCGGACCTTGAGTGGAGTCAAGCGGAAGAGGTGAGCACTCAGGTCCCGCGGCCCTTCCTAAAGGAAAACAGCGACCTATATTGCCACGATAATGGACACTTGTCCTCCCGTGTCTATTAATATACCCTTGAAGGTTCGCAAAAAGGAACCCGTCTGCCAAGATGGGTGTGGCAAACAGCTCCCTCGTATCCGTAACTTGAATGTATAGATCATTATAGTTCTAAATTATCTTCAAAAATACCATAGCCAAAATGATAAATCAAATGTAGGGCTTGTAAAACATCAAAGTTGGTTAATTAGAAAACAAAAAAGTTCCAGTCATTCAGCATGTTCGTATGAGCGAATTTTCGTGAATCATCGTACATACTATTATCTTACATTGTTATTT
The DNA here is from genome assembly GCA_030762985.1 of Adelphocoris suturalis. NCBI lineage: Eukaryota > Metazoa > Arthropoda > Insecta > Hemiptera > Miridae > Adelphocoris > Adelphocoris suturalis. Next base: position 24,218,793 of record CM061040.1, on the reverse strand, counting down.
TGAAAATTGAGAACTTTGAGTGAAAATAAATTATTAACTACAAATTTTATCGCAAAAAAATTCGTTCTAAATAATAATCTGCTACTCAAAAAGAAAATTTTGGTTAACTTTTTTGCAGTTTTCATCCATTTTTGAGTACATTTTTCATAATTTATACTTAGAATTATGAATATTCCATTTTATAGTTAATAAACTTTATTTGGGCAATATTCTGCTAAAAATTATAAATTTAACGATTTTTAGCCGTTTTTTGCTATTTTTAGTGATTATTTTAGCACTTTTTTGAAATTTGGCCAATTTTATGAGCTCAAAGAATGTTGGCCAATGAACTCGTCCTTTTGTTAGGAATGCTTGATTTTTTGGCGCAAGAACGGAAGTTTCATCTCAATTCTAAGGAGAGTTATCGTCCGGAACGACACATACACACACACACGAAACTAAAGTTGTTCAGAATGGTTTAAAAACGTAAAATGCTTAAAATAATTATGAAAACAAACAAATTTTCAACCCTCGAAAATCAAAATAACTTAGACCAGGTAGGCTCGTAAGCAAAAACCCTCCAAGTGGATGTAACTTGTCAACTTGTTCGACTTTTGTTAGCAGCCAAGATCCTCAAAAAAGGAGAAACTTATAAAATACCTTGGAAAACTTCCTCTACAAGAAGTGCCACCTAAATGACCCCTCACTCTGGTTTTTCTCAATAGTCCCCCCCCCCCCCCCCCCCTCAAAATGTGGAGATGGGAGTAGGAGTGGAAGGTTGCTGCCTCATGGAAGATGGTACATAATTTGATCCAGATATCCTCCTTGATTGGGAGGATACTCAGGTTCCCTCGTATTGAATCGATAAATGAACCGAGGTGTCGGTTAAATATGTTCCGCGTCCAAATATATATCTCTTGTTGTGGAAACTAAACCTAAAGTGTTAGGTAGTAGGTACTTACCTATTTATAACCAACGTGTCAACCCTTGTTTGTTGATCCACCTACCTCCTCCGGCCCCATGAAAGTGAACGTAATTAACTCCGAGTGGCAACAGCCGATCGACCCGCCCACACGTCACGTTTCATTGCGTTTACTCATCTCCGGTATTGCGATTCAGTCCGGGGCTGCGGCGCCCAGTGGGTCGGAAGCTGAAAAGACCCCAAAGGGGCTACTTTCGTGAGTTGGAATATCTCATGTTTGATCCAAGAATCGCTTCTGCGCTCTTGGAAACCCCCATCAGGAAATTTCTAGCTCCAACTTCAAATGGCTTGGACAAATTGAATTGACGTCAACGTTGGACGGAGCACAGGAGGGTGCGGGAGTGTCCTATATGACGTCATGTAAACTTCAATACACCGCTGTTAAAGCCACTGCCAATCAACCGATGCCCTGTATATTACACTTTTTTAGAATGATCTCTTCATGATCTTTCAGCTGATGGAATAAAATGAAATACCTGAAATTACCCATTGTATGTTTTCATAAATATATCACTTCGAAACATACATTTTTATTTTTATTTTATTATTATTACTTTTATTTTTCATTGTATATTCTTTTTTAAATATACCTATACAATTAGGGCGTAACCAACTTGAACTAAGCTCATTTAAAATACCTTAATACTATCGTATTTCACTGAGTTTCGCTTATAGGTACTTTAATGTTTGCTGGGATGATATCTGAATCGAACAAAAAAAAAAAAAAAATCGGAAGAATAGGAAAACACAAAGATTTAAGAGTGCTACCCCTCTCCATTCACCCCCATCTGTAATGAGAGCTGATACTCCTGTAATACATCACAAAACTTGACCAAATTTTCAATCGTACAGAAGAGGAATCAAGAAACGCTGCAAATTATTTCACAAAGGTTTATTATTTTTTCAATTGAGTATGATCGTAGTTTTAGTTGGCTTGCGTACGTCATAAGGCCCGTCCAGACTCCTCGGTGAGTCCTATTTCGTGTTGCCTCAACCTATACTTCTATAATTATATACGCATGTTTATATTTCTCGATTTGAGCTCCTATCTATTCAAATAGTTATTGCCTTAATAATATCATTATCTAAGTACGTACGAAAAGTCGAGAGGATATGTTATTAAATATGCGTAGGAAAAGCATTGGTATTAACACACAAATATGACCTAGAAAAAAACATATATTCATGCCTAGAAGGAACGCCGTACCCACCACAAGGTGCCGCGGCGCCTCCTCTCACTCCACCCCCCGCTCACCCCCCTCACCACCCACCGTGACCCCCTGCCAAGCGTGCCAGGCGTGCGTAAGTCTAACAAAGCCTTGAAATGACACTTTTTCGCCCGTTTTTGGCCCATAGCATCTATGCGAGTAAAGCGATCGGGATGGTTAAACGTTAGGACCAACTAGACCCCAAATGGAGTCTATGTGCGAAAGGACGGGTTTTTTAAGTCAATTCTTAGGCCTTTTATGGCCCGGACGGCGGACGGCGGACGGCGGACGGCGAACGGCGGACGGCGAACGGCGGACGGCGAACGGCGGACGGCGGATGGCGGACGGACATTTCAAATTTGGATTCTACGCACCTTGAAACGTAAAGTGACAAAGTTTGAGGGGGGGTTATGAAATTTTTTTGCTATACGATCACATTGGCTTATTATTGGAAATAATAAACCAAAATCGGTTGAGATTTTATCTTGGGCAGCGTTTATTAGGATGGATGCATTCCTCTCCATTCCCCCTCATGGCAGCAAATTTAAAATTTCTAAGGTTTATAGCGCTACTAGAACAAAATTGGGTTCGAGCAAATTATATCACACACTTTCCATCAAGTTGAACAAGTGAATGAAAAAACAAAATTGAAAAAAAAAAAAAAAATGAATTATATCAACAAGTGTGGAGGACGCCAGGTTCACCCGACGCCGGCGACCAGCGTCAAGGATGTGGAGGAAGGCGTAGGTGGGAGTGGGATAAAAGGAAGTGTACGAACCACCAGTACGAACTAAATCACTCGCTAAGCAGTAGTGGAAACTCATTTCAATAAAATAAATTAAATAAAAAAAGGAAGTTAAAGAAGAACGTCGTATAATTCCACGAAAATGAACTGTTTCAATGTTAGATCGATTTCGATGTCGAATTGATTCCGTAGCACTTTTTGCGCACCACACTCCGCGCCATGACATTGACGAGTCCATGACCTTGATGTTACTTGATACTCCTTTCAGCACGAATTTTGCTTTCTGCAGGTAATTCCTGCCATTCTATTTATTTTAGCCCGCAAGATCTGCTCCATATCCATGCTATCACTGACAACCTGAGCATCCAGGGTTATTGCAAAACCTTTGGACTTGATGGCAACGATATACGGCTTCTTGCCCCGCTCACTCGGCATATGATACAGTTTCTCCCTTTTCACATCTCAGCTGCTAGATGATACAGCACCTCCTCTTGGCTACCCCAATATGACGCAAAATGTGGCCATCGTACATTCTTTAAAACTAACCACATGATATAGTTTCTCGTGGTAACTCCACACAAACACACCCAGCTATGTTTTTTCACTGATCGGGAAGTAACTATTAGAATGGTCTGAAACTGATTTCTGAACGGCGCTCTTGATCGACTTAGCTTTGCCTAATGACCAAGCTTCAGAGGAACGTTCAAGAAAGGAGTGTAAGTCAGAGGAAAATATAACCCTCTGGAAGGTTGGGGATCTCAGTATCATCTGCGTGTACTTCACCAGGTAAATAAATTAAGGCAGTTAAAGACGTGTCCCTTTATCGATTTGAGACCAGGGAATACACTCATGTTGCTGGGCGTAAGTTCATGCAGATTTGGCTCCACCAAACTCAATAGTGGTAGAGGCAAATTCAATCCATCCGTCTTGCACCCTAGTACAAAGAACAAAGTGAGATTCTTCGGTGGCTTCACCTCATTTTCGGCCTACCATTTCATCCATCAGATGAGGTTTCAGAGGCTTTCACTGAGTCTTTTATAACCATCATTCCTGAAGACGACCGACCGTGTTGTAGAGTTTGTCGACTATTTGGTGGACCAGTACCCTACGTAGTGTAGGGCAGAAGCGGAAATTTCTACTGAATTTTTCTACTTACACATTTTTTTTTCTATTAATAGGTTCAATATCAAAGAAACTAGCTGAGGAGTTCACTCAGTTGCTCTAAAGAGCATCAGACCTTATGATTCGTTTCTAGACCTCCCATTCCAAATTTTCGCTTCATAATACGTTGAATAGTAAAGACATTAGTTCTGAAGCTCACACGTCTGATCTAGGAGGCTTCAGGCTCAATGATTCGTTTCTAAATGCGACAAATGGCCTCAATTTCAATTTTCAGCTTCATAGTTTGACTAGCAAAGAAATTAGCTCCGGCGCTCACTAAGCTGATTCGGAGGACTCTAGACCTCATGTTTTGCTTCCAGATGTCCCAAGGGTTCTTCATTTAAAATTTCAGCTTCATTGGTTAAATTGCAAAAAAAAAATTAGCTCCGGGTCTCACTCATCTTATCATGATTCGTTTCTAGACCCAAGGGTTCTCCATTCCAAATGTTAAATTCATAAGTTGAATAACGGTGAAATTAGCTCCGAAGCTGATTTATAGGGCTTCATACAGTATGACTCGTTTCTAGATGTCCCAAGAACCCTCCATTTGAAATTGCATCTTCATAGATTGGATAGAAAAGAAATTAGCTCCGGATCTTACTCAGCTGATCTCGGGGGTTCTAGACTTTACTTTTAGCTTTGGACTTCACAAGGCAACGATAACTCAAGCCCTCTTGTATATGTCGTTGTTGTCATTTTTTTGTTACATATTTTCGCAGCGTAGTTAGATGAAAATTTTCGGCTAGAAGGTCTCCATAAAAACGTATTCTATGTTAAAAACTATCATCACTGGACTTACTAATGTACCGACAATGTTCCTAGTTCTGAGCTAGATAGCATTTTTTGTATGTGTTAGATGAGCGCAAACTTAAGTAGGTTCCCCAGCACCAAATGATGAGCGAATTGTCGAAGGACTAAAGTATTTTTGATGTATGAATTTTTTGTACTTGCTTAGTGGTAGATTCTTGAAGGGAATTTCACGCTCATTCCGAATATACCCTATACATATACATGTAGGTAGATGTTCCTAGTTGGAGGTTGAATATTTTTCGCCTATAAAATTTTTAGTGATATTTTTTCCGCTTACCAGGGGTAGCACCGTCGCGGTTGGTATATGTTTTTGGGACGTCGCAGTTGGTACCGTTGCAGTTAGCACAAGTCGCAGTTGGCCAACTGCCCTAAAAAGTATCTTAACCTCGGAGAAAAGCGGGTGTGGATTTTTCTCGGTAGTTACAAGGTTCCAGATCGCCTTCAAAGAATTTTCCCATCAAATACTCGCTTTTATGAGAAAACCCATCGTGATCTTGATGACGTGACACGCGTAACGGGGAAGAAAGTTTTAATGTTATGATTACGGCTCCTTCCAAAAGCCGATCTACTGGGGGAGCATTTTACCTCCTGAGGCACATATCCGCCGTATATGAGCTAGTTATCCTCCTTTTATAGTTACCTGCGTCCTTATAAAAGGTGTGAGGAAGAGAGACAAAACGGATGATGAACCTGACATTTAGAAGTAGAAAAATTTAATAAATAAATACAAAGAAATCTTCATAAAATTTCTTGATCGATTGCGAAGGATTCTTGTTGAAAAAATACACCAAAACCACCAATGACATGTGATATTTGAATAGAACAGAATTGTACATGAAATGAAATGAAATACGTTTATTCCTCCATATTTGAAAACAAAGAGAAAACAATGAAAAGAATAGATTGGCACACACAAAGTATAGGCACTAAATTTCCATAATTACTAGAGGTACCCCTTCATTTAGAACCATTAAAGGTTCTGCACTAGATGGGAAAGTAGTCCTCAGTTTCAGATTTACAAAAAATAAAAAATATTTATTTATATAATAGTATTAATAATAAAATAATAACGTGTATATTTTATTACATCAAGAACTATCAAAATAATGTAATTAATCGGTTTTGCCCCAGTTTGCACATCAGTTAAAACAGATATTACATAATTTAAACGTGATAAACACTACGGGTGATATCATCTAACCAGCTTTTAGTATCGCTGCGTGATATATCAATAGGGGATCTCATATCATCTCTGAGATGACGTAAAATAAGAGGCAACGATCTAAAAATATTTCTAGAAGTACACTGCAGTCAAGTTAGAGGGATCGGTACGTACTACATTTGGGATAGCTGGGCGAGTTAGGTAGGGAGAGGACCGTGTGTAGTGAAATATATCGGGATGTTTATGGTAAAACATGAGAGTAGATTTTAAATACAATTGAGTTATCAAGAAAACGGGAACCGAAAGAAACAGATCGGAAGTTGGGAATCTCTTGGGTTTCCATGCCATAATTTTCAAAATAGCTTTTTGTGCAACCCATAATGGTTTCAAAATGTGAAAATGTTGTGAGAAGCTCTGCCCCAGAAGAGAATTCCAAAACTGTGCACGCCCTGAACTAGAAATTTGTATACATAGATTACAGTTTTAAAGTTGACATATTTTCGTAAGTTATAAAATATAAATACAAAATATATATCCTACTAACATAAAAAAGAGGGTTCCCTGGATCGTGTCATGGAAAATGGATATCTCTGAACTGTTGATAGTTTATTATTATTATTGCTCTTGTTGAAAAAGTTTATAAACTAAACATTAAAAAACATATATACAAATTTCTTTAATTTATGGACTAAGGATGCGACCTGAATGTCCCATCTTAAATCCTCATCGATCATCACACCAAGGGGTCTAGCGGATGCTACTCTATCCAGTTCTGGGCAGTCACATACAATAGAGGCACTAGGGTATTTATGAAGCCTTAGGGGATCGAGAATGTCATTCCTCGACGGTGATTTGGAGAAAACAAGATGATTTGTTTTACTTACATTTAAACTCGAGGAACTTACACACATCCAATTGTATATCACCCTCAAATCATTATTCGCTTCCAGAAATACACTTTTCCAGTTATCACCCTCGCGAAATAAGGCCGTATCATCGGCGAATAAGTCGAAGTGGCTATTAATATTCAGATATTCGATGCTGTTTATGAACAAGAGAAATAACTGTGGCCCCAGGTTACTTCCCTGGATAACTCCATAATCAACACCCGTCGAATCACTTAAAATTCCATCAATACATACCAATTGCTTCCTGCTGTTTAGATGTCTGCGAAACCAACCCATTTCAATCTCCCCTATCCCACTCCTAACCAGCTCAGCTAGCAAGAGTTCCCTGTCTATGGAATCAAAGGCTTTAGCTATATCGAGCAGAACAAGGACCCCTTTTTCCCCCATCAATGGAATTCATTCAAATCTTTTGTTAAGGAAAATGAAGCCTCGGCCACCCCCCATACCTTCCCTAAAACCAAACTGTCGCCGTGAGAGAGTTTTCCGAGATTCGAGATATTATGTATGTGTTTAGCTGACATTTCACCCATCTTTCTAAAAGTTTGGACTGTACGCTGAGAAGAGATATTGGTAGGGATGCGCAGTTCCACCGGTTTTTTTCCGTTACGATCCCGGTATCGATCCCCACACCCTAACTTGTCAGGTTTTTCCCTCAGAGGTGTCGAGCGGCGGGTTCCTTCCGATCTGTTCCATGGAAGGAGGAAAAAATCTTCCTTCCATTCGAGGAATCTTGAATCGTTCCTTTGTCTTTCTCCCAGCTCACACTCTGCCTCTTTCCCCCGACTTCTCATTCTGATCAGGCTATAATGAAGTTTCCATTTTTCTTACAATAATTATAGAACGATTGTTATGCTTTATAAGGCGCTTGTCCTTCCTAAGCTGGAGTACGCCTCAACGATATGGTCTCCTTATTATGCCGTCCACAAATATCAAATTGAGCGTGTTCAAAATAAATTCCTACGGAATATTGCATTTAAGCTTGGAATATCTTCGGATAACGTCACTCCTCAGGACCTGCAGACTCGAGTCCCTGGAAGTGCGGCGTGGCATGGCTGATTTGTCATTTCTCCACAAGCTCGTTAACGGCGGTATCGACTATCCTCCGTTGCTGGCAGAAGTTCGTCTCTCCATCCCTCTCGCTCCGACAAACTATCATCTGAATCGACCACTGCACCGCATCCCCCGTTCTGCAAACCTCTTCTTAAATTTAAACCCAGATTTTGACTTTTTTAATAGTCCCCTATCATCTCGGAAATCTCTAGTGCTGTTTCTGGTGATGTTTCTGTTAAAATTGTTCTTTTCTTGTTGTTTTTCTTAGATGTGTAAATTCTTGTGTACATTATTGAATAGCTACTTTAATTATGCTGTTGTAAGTTGGGCTTGCCGGTTAATAAATAAATAGAACGCTGGTAGTAGACAGCAAGGTCAAACAAATATAAAATTAAGTCTCTCAAAAACCTCAATAAAATTTTAAATTAAATCCGAAAAAAATATCATTTTTTCAAGTAAGTAGTTAGGTGTGTATAATAGGTAGGTATTCAGTTTAAATTTCTAATCAATTTGTTTTTCTCTTGAAAAAAAAAAAACCCAAATTAGCGTTTAGAAATACCAACATTTGTACTTAGGCATGGGCGATAAAACACGTGAAGTCGCGAACGAAAAGATAAACAGAAAACACTCAAACCACCGAATCTGAGCTACTACTAGTAACAAAATCGTGCGCAAAGGCATACAGAAACAGAACGCTTGCTGCCCTCTCCCTTGTTTCCTACTAATACCCCCTTCCTTCATGTTTCCTAATTACTAAGAATTATTCTGGAGTTTAGGACTCACAGATTGAGTTGGAAAATTAAATAAGCCTGGCAAAAAAAAATTTCCTAGGAGGCATCTTTATAACTTCTGAGAATACCTAGGTATGGTAAGTTCAATGCAGCCTAGTAGGAATGAGTGGGTACCTATTACAATCCCCAACCTCTTGTTCTAAGAACGAAACGAGTCAGTCTCGTTCGAAGAACAAATGTAGGCAGCGTCGGAACTCATTTCGACTTCGATCGAGCGAAAAGAAGGATCAAAACGGCTGGATCGCAACCTATGGGGTTCCGATCTCACCTCGATCCGTTCCTTCATCACTTTTTTCAGTGATTATCTCGACGAGACAGGCAGATCCAATTCAAAAACTCCAACGGTGCGTTCAGAGCGATTTTGTTTCGATCCGGGTTGACCGGTAAAAATGGGAGCGGGTACCCATCCGTTCCGATCCCACTGCGGATCCGATCCTAGTATCGCTACACCCGGAACGGTCCAACCCTAGATACTGGACGATAATTACCTTGAACCATCACATCACCATTCTGAATTAAGAGGATAACTTTGGCTGTCTTAAGGACATCGGGGAATGATCCCCACGCTAGACTAAGATTGATGATGTGTACATCCCTTAAAAAATCCCCCCCCCTATTATTGAAATTAATAAAAATATTATCTATTCCCGGTGACGAGCCTCCCTTCATGCCATTGAGAAGTTTTTTTAATTGTTCACAATGAATTTGTTTGAACTTGAATTCGTTCCGTGATTTCTCGTCAGGCTCGGATGACATGTTTCCCCCATCAATGTTTACAAAGTATACTTGCGGCTAATGTCTTGCCTACAGAAGAAAAGGAAGAATTAAGCTCGTTTGCCACGTGTAGTTTCGCACTAGATAGATCAGTATTCAACATCCGTGCAGTTTCAGCTATTAACATAGGTATCTTTTTTCTTGGAAGTAAAATCACAAAACCTTCCTCGTGTCTTCAACAAGAAAATTACGTTCACGTCTTTACGTGAGTGTGTGTGTGTGCGCGCGCGCGTGTGTGTGTGTGTGCGTGCGAGTGTGTGTGCAGACAAAAACTCTTGTTTAGATTCAGATAAAAATCCCGTTCTCGCGCGAAAAATTTATAATTTTCAGCAGAATGTTTGTCAAAAACAAATTATCAACAATCAACTAGGATATTGAAAATTTTTCGTCGAAATTATGCTAAAAAAATATACTTAAATTTCTTTTAAAAATATTTGCTGAAAAATCTGTAAAAAACTGAAAAAAATTTTATAATTCAAATTTTTTCTTGATTTAACAAATTTTATTTAGTATGAGTTTTGTTGGCCATACAATTGGTTTGTAACTATTTCTGTCTGCTAAAATTGCTCAAATCCCAATACAATTTAAAATATTAAAATACAAAAATAAATAGGTTATTTGCGAAAATTTGCTCATACTGTAATGCTGCAAATCTGGGACTTTTTCCGTTAATCTTTATTTGTTTTATATGCCAAGAAATAGCGATGAAGAATATGTCCCAAAACAGGTATCTTCATTTTAATGAACATTTAAATGAAATCCAATTTAAATGATTTCATCTGAGTTATTATTCAGATGAAGTCCGTTCCCATTACTGAATTAACATTAGCACGATCACTGAGTCAAATGGAGCTCAAGGAGTATCTAAGTCGAACGTAGAGCCGTCGGATCGCGTTGCATGAGGAGGCAAAGGAAATACTGTGGAGGAGAGAATAAGATGACGTTGTGGGGGTTTGCGGGGGAAAATATAGAGATGGAGTCTTTAAGAGGTTAACGACATGAAATTGGGTCATGACACCATTTCCGATAACCTATTCGATAATATATTTCAGGCGGCTGATAAATCTGGAAGTTTCCACGGTAATTCTAACCTTAATTGTTCCACCGGGCCCGATATCCGAGGGACCCAAAGTCTGTAATTGAATCGAACGGGGCTCACACCCACCAGCTATAAAATAATATATAGCTCCCTTGGATTCACTAATGCCGCACTCCGCACTAAAAACCGCCCTGCAGAGACAAAGATTCGAATTTTCTACGCCGGTCACGTGAAGTCATCCACCTGTTGAGATAAAAGCCTACTTGTTATTTAGCATTCCATTTATAACTTTCTTGAAAAGAACCGCAAGTTTATTTCCTTCCCCTGGCCTAAGAGCCTGGTCGTTACGTGACTTGAGTGATACTATTTGCAGTTCCCTGTGGTCCATCCACTCTTCATTTTCTTTCATTTATTCGAAGGGAATACAATTTTACAGCAAAACGTTATTTAATAAAATCCACATTTTATTATTATAGATAATTCACTCAAATTTCTAAATATGTCCAAAAAAAGTTCCAGTCTATACATACATAGTATGAGCCAATTTTTTAAATTATCTGCCGTATTACAGTATGTTTAAAAAAAATTTCTAAACTCAACAAATCAAACATATATTTATTGTTCCTTTCTTTGATGAAGCAAAGTCTTTCCTTATTCATGATCCACCCCGATAGTCCCTGCCCCGCCTTCCGTACCAAGACACCTAATTTTCCGCCGCGTTCCTCGAATACACTGATTGATGGCCCTGATTAGTCTTATTTGAAATTTTGTGTAAGCCCATGCTAACACATGGGAGGAAGGTCTATTCCATTTTTCTGACAGCGTGTGTGCCATCCGCTTCAGGAAAAAAGTAAATTCTTTATGGAGGGCCCACACACACACACACACATGGAAGACCCATGAACATCCCGCCCTGTTGTATTCCGTATGTTTTGCTTGGGCAGCAGCTTGTCCAGTGACGTCCCAGGTCTGGTTGCTGTAAGAGACGGCGTCGGCACTTATGCGTACCATAATGTCTGCGATCTGTGCTAGTGTTGAATGCGTTGCTTCTCGCAAGACTGGCTCAATAGCTACCCCTCCCCTAGTCAGCTAGATTAGAGAAAACATATCTTAAGCTGTCACTCCCTCTTATCACGAGCCCTCCCTTCATACAGTTCAAGGTACATTTGTCTGACGTAGAAGCTCGCGTTACAACCGTCACAGCGGGAAGGTTCTCTTCAGCACATGCTTACATGAGTGTCAGCGTGTCCCTAAATTCATCCGCTTAGAGGTCTTACCCATCAGCTGCAGTTGGTACTATGGTTAACTACTGAGATGCGCTCTTTTTTCGATTTAGGATTCGCTGCTGCTTGGGTTCAAGTGCCAAAATCAACCTTCTGTTTCTTTCTTCCTGTACTTCTCTTTTTATGCCCCGCTCTTTTTTTATGGCTGAAGCCACGCTCTCTTGATAGTATCTAAAGTCGAGTGGATCACATGTTGAAACTGAGGACACAACTTTCTCAAAAGCTCTCTTCGATGATTGGTAAGCACGTTTTCCGTCCGATTCGGGGCTCATCATTCAATATTAAAATTTAAGTAATTTCAGAAGAAAAAAGTTAAAACCCAATTTTATGGCAAAAAAACGTAGTACTAAATAAAATTTGGTAATTCAAAAAAGTGTTTGAATCTTTAGTTCTTTTTTGCAGATTTTATAGATTTTTCAGCAATTATTTGATGAAATTTAAGTACGTTTCTCACCATAATTTTGTGCAAAAATTTTGTAATGTTCTTTTTTTTACTTAAACTCTAAAAGTTATAAATATAACGATTTTTGGCCGTTTTTAGCCATTACTAGTGATTTTTTTAGTAATTTTTTTTTTATAAGTTGACCAATTTAATGGGCTCAAAATTTTTTGTATAACTAACTCATCCTTTCGTTTAGAAAGCTTGATTTTTTTTTTTTTTTTTTCTTTTTTCCGGAGCAAGAATGGGATTCTTAATTTTTATTTCAATCTTAAGGAGAGTTATCGTCTGGAATGACATACGTACACATATATGTGGAAAACAGCAAACTTCAGGAACCGTTTCAGAATGTCTCAAAACGGATTTCAGTGAAGAATTTTTTCAAAAATGTTGATTTAAAAATTTTCCGAGCCATCGCAATAGCTTCATTTTCAACGAAAATTCGCGAACAGTTGTTTAAGAGCTGTAAATTATTACACAAAGGTTTATCATCACAAATATCCCTTTAGTGTAGTTGCTTCAGTCAAATCTCTGAAAATTTCTTCAAAACCTGGTGAAGGTTAAGCGAGTGATGCTTGTTGCAACAATTCCCTTAATTTGCGGGCGCAGCGGTTACCATATCAAGGTTGATGCATTTTTTCAGTAAATTTGGTTAACCGGGAAATTTTATTATTTTCATGAAAAATAAAGTACGTTAAGTATAGTATTTCTAATGAAAGTAGTTTCTAAGAAAAGTGCCTTTTCTAGTTCTTTTAAAAATGTAGCTCTTTTATATTTTTCGTTGGAACACAATTTTTCTTCTTTTAAGCAGTATCTACTATAATTAATTTCTATTTTCCTGACCTTCCATTGTCAGAATTGTCCTTTGGACTTTAGCTGATCAGAATGGAGCCTGTCATTTTATTTTATTTCATTCGTAATTCAGTGTGTATTTCGTGTTCTGAAGAGAATCCCTATGAAACTTCATCTTTCTCGGGTGAATAGTCGATAATTTATCCCACTCAACTGATCATTTTCAGTTTAGGCTTAAACACGTTCTTGGCATCAATAATGGATAACGTCATTTTGAGAAAATGAAGCTATTGCAAAGGCTGAATTTTTACTCTGTTAGTATCTTCTCAAAAACGCAAATATCTACATTCTCTTTAATCTAAACCTGTTATTGCATAGAAGTAAAACCGGCTGAATTTATTCCTGAACGATGCCAACATTAAAAATATTAAAATAAATTGTACGAAATTTATTAAAGTTATAAGTACAATTTATCAAGACCGGGTAGTTTAGTTACTTCAAGTTGCCTATTCAGGTTTCGAACTGAGGAGTTGCCGGAGAGTTACAATGAATAGAGCTTGACGGTGGAACAATAAGTAACAACTCAGGTAGCACCTAGCCAATAGTTTCAATGGAAATGTGTAAAAGTTGAGCTGTATTTCACAAACTTTTCAAAGCTTATCGCACTTCACGGACCGTGAAAACTCCAATCCTGGATAAATTGAAACAGAAACTTATATGCTCTCTCGGAGGTTTTTCAAAGAGTGATTCTAACTTTTGAAGTGGGAAAGTTCAGGTGGATGATGTGATTGAAATATTTCGTGTATCTAACGATACGGCTTTATGAAATGGTTAGCAACGTTTGCAACGCATATTTGCAATATATTTTATTATCTTTATATATAAAGTGGAAAAGCCCGTGTCACCACGGGATGCAAGTACAAAACTTTAATTATGCAAATAAAAAAGCAAAATCTTTCTGTTAAATACAAAGTATGAAAAGAACATGTGTTTTGGTTCGTCACTTTGCGCTCCCTCTACCGGCAAATTCTACAACTTTCCCTCGTTTTTGCACTTTTTCTTGTTTTTTAATATGAAGGAATCTGATTTATAACTTGGTAGAATTATCTGCACCAGAATTTCCCTCGTTTTTGCACTTTTTCTTGTTTTTTAATATGAAGGAATCTGATTTATAACTTGGTAGAATTATCTGCACCAGTTTTCTTCATGCCGGTCAGTTTAAGAAAAAATTTGAAGAGAATCGGTGCAGGCGTTCAAGCGTTATCACTTTGTATGTATCCTATTATTATAATAGATTTATTCCGAACGGTCGTTGAAATTGTGAAGAACTTCGCGGTCCGATTTTAGTGTTAGACTGCTCATTCGAATCAGCACGGCCCCAAGTTTGTTGCAAAAGTGTCGCCGTTCGTCTCTATACCCGCCTTGATCGTGTTCTAGGCGGTCCTTATCAACGAGAGTAGTTTATTAGGCTGTGGCGGTAACAACAGTTGCCATCAATTCACGGTCAGTAAGAAACGTAGTGTAGTTACTAACATCTAGGAGAGTTATTTCTGAGACTTTATAAATATATAATTCCGATCGGTCTTTATATATAATTCCGAATCAGCACGGCCCCAAGTTTGTTGCAAAAGTGTCGGTAAGTAAGAAACGTAATGATGGGGTCTTTTCTGATCAGCTGAGTGAGCTAAATTCTTTCCTGTTCACTGTAGGAAGTTGAAATTTGATAGGGAGACTCTCTGGGACAATAAGAGACGAGTGAAGTGATGGGGTCTTTTCTGATCAGCTGAGTGGCGAGGACCACCTCAATTGGTGGTATTTATTTTATTACATTACTTACATTTTGATCGTTATTTCCTCTTTTTTAACCATTTATTAACATCGCCTTAGCTTTGCACCAGGTCACATAACGCCGCAAATAGGTAGGACTTATATCGTTACTATAATGTGCTGGGTTCCTGTTAGGTACTACTGTTATACGGACTAGATTAGGGCTTTCCAAGCCCTAATAGGCCTGTAGTAATATAATAATTTGTATTGTAATACTTCAGAAGTCTGTTCAATGCATGAATAGAATGGGGGTGGTTCGTTTCGAAGTTATAGAGCGCAAGAATGAACGTTCACGCTTGAACCAGTCGGGGTCGGGACTATTAGGTACCTACCAACACATTTTGGAAATACTGACAACTTCCACCCATTTAAGAAGAGAATCAATACCCAATGTTGACTACTTTACATTAATTTGCGAGTGCAAAGTAATAAGTACAGATACACAAACGTAAATACTTGCAACAAAGGAAACGAGTATAAGTACCTACTTGTATATGAAACTGTAAAAATTACGTTACAAAATTAAGTTGAGCACTAACTGGAAACTATCCAATGACATATTGGGACAAACTCTCACCTCTCACCTTGGTAATCGCAGAAGCAATGAATAAGGGAATTCGGCACCCCATGCCCTCATGACGCAAGTCCTCTTTAGCATCAAACGAAGCTTTTAAAAATTAAAATCCTATCTAGGTTACTAAGTTATTTTACATAAAATCTTTAGTTTTTTATCAAATTGAGATAAACTGCGTGGACATCCATCGAGATCAAGTTAGTGTTTTTGTTAGTGGTCTTGTTGTTAGTTGTTCTTCAGTTATAATATTAAATTTATTATGTATCGTAAGACAAAATTTAATAATTATTATTTCTCCAGTGATCTATGGAGAAAGGCTATCTAATGCAGAAATAATAAATCAATGTGTAATGATTTACAAGGTTTTAACATTCGTCAGAGTAACGTTCAAAGAGGAATGTCGAGGTGCTTTAAAACTGTCGAAACCCGGACCACGCCGAATTTTGCCTTCACCTGATTCGTCGAAAAAACTGTCATTTGGGACCTAAACCTAATGTGAAAATGTGTGTTTGAGTGTGTGTGGGCTCTTCCCGCCGCGATAACATCGGCAACCGTTCAAAGCATAGCCTCGGGAAACGACCCGCTCCCATCTGCCCGACATTCAACCACTATTCCAACGCTCATGCCACCAACTGAAATCTGGTATGAACGAACCTCTACTATGATAGTACAACATAATCAAGCATGATTTATGCAAGACAAAGTGCAATTTATGAATAATCGTACCAATACGCTTTCCGTTTCTACAAGAAAAGGTAAACCCCATGTTTTCGAGGCGTATAAAGACGTTACAAGAACAACAGATCGAAAAACCACAAGAACAACAGATCGAAAAACCACACGTCAAACGAGTTTGCCTCTGTCTTACTCATAAATAGTGATAATCAAACTAATAGCAACTTTCTCCTTGCTTTTCTGTGAGGCGGTGTTTAGACCAAACCTACCGTTCCGCAAGAATTACTTCCCAGAATAATTTATTGTAGGGTTTAGCCATCGTAATAGTTTTGATCCCACACATAAATTCATATTTTTCGGAGCACCGTCCCTCTTAAAAATTGGTAAATCGAGAGCTTTTCAAAGACTGGCGAACGATTTTTGTACGATGATAAATGGATAAGTTACAGTTCCGTAGCAACGAGTTGGTTGTAAGCAATAATCATCAGAAAGAAACGAAACTTTAAAATTCTATAAAATCAGAAAACTGATGTTGAGTATCTACTCTACATGCGGATTCATCGGTACATGGATGTGTCTTATTTTACCCCTGAACAAATTGATAGCGCAAAGGGGATACTATGAGTTAAGAATGACAATGAATTAAACGAAATAATATTAGAAAACGCGAATGACAACACAAGAATACTTTTCAGCTTTCAAAAAATATCACTAACATATCAAGAAATTAAAGAATTCATAACATAAAAAGAATTAAAAATTCAACAACGAAAAATTGACACACAAAATAGACCACCCCAAATGTCATCAACAATCACAACATTTAACAATACAATTAATCGAACCGCAAAACCAATGGAAACTATATTCAAGCAGACAAAACGCCAAAATGCAAAGTTTTATAAACCCCAAAGCACCCAACCGTACTATAAACAAAATGGGCCACAAATATCATGAAAGAAAACACCAAATGACAGATCAATCTACGGCCCCACAAAACCAAAATACCAAACCAATTATGTAAGAAAACCAAATTCCGCCGCGAATTATAACAAAACGACGGACTATAGCAAACCTAAGTATAATCCAAATAAAACACAAACATCAATGACAATACAGAAATATAGATGCAGATCGTTTGATAGAGATTCAAACTCGTCACGATCTGACAAATCAAGTAGATCGGAAAACCGCAAAGACTGTTGAATCAGGGGGAATTTAACAGCCACAAACCGAAGATTAAACCCCCAAGATAATTCCAATTGAATTCAATACTTGCTGCACTAACAGAAATAACAAAAGGTGCATATCTACCAATAACCGTAGAGACAAAGCACGTGCATGGATTGATAGAAACAGGAGCACTAGTGACAAACATCAGCCATGAATTTTACAACAAACATTTAAACCCAAAACACACACCACTAATTAAATTCGAATCAACCCTATTAATCACGGGAAACAAAACAACGGTCACCATACACTTCATGGCTAAACTAAAAAATAAAAACTATAAATTCATGGACACATGATGTCTACGTAGTAACTAACCTAGTTCAAGATGTCATATTAGGACTAAACTTCCTCATCAGGCACAGGTTGTGTACGATATCGAAGTACACCAAATATACTTCAAATTATGTATGGTAACACCTATACAATTAGTGTCAAAACCAGCCACCATTACCCAAACTCCACGCATAACGCTCTCACAACCCAATGGGAATTTCCAAAACGAGCTAATGCAGGCTCAGGTATTGACGGAGGACCTCAGGGGAACCAATTTAGTGACACACGAAATTAAATTAAAACCAGAGGCAATAAAGCCACGTACTGTCCCCACTTAGCGGGATCAAGCTCACGACGGTAATACCAAGCTTCTCTTGCATATCTAAACAGACCATCCCTTTCCCCTCCATTCAGTATTTCTATCAAATTGACCCTGTCCAATACCCTTGAACCAAAATAGTAATCTCTTATGAAGCTCAAGTTGGATTGGCAAGGAGCTCAAAAGTAATAGATCAGTCGCAACTTCGATAAAGGTACATAAGGCAAGTTGATTTTTATTGCAGGCTGCTATTGAGAGGGGAGACTCAAACCTATAAATTTTCCCCCAGACGGCCGTGTAAACGAGTCTAGTTGCCAAGCCAGCTGGTTTTGCTCAGCAGGTAAACAGCATTCCACCGGGAAGTAATGAAGTCAGTGCGATAAAACTTGACAGGCCACCAATAACAAAACAAATACGAACTAGGAAGGTGCAGTCTTTTTGCTAATCAGTACACTTTAGTGATGTTTAACAATTCGTAGGCGGAGTTTAATTCTCATTCACATTAATATCTGTGCAATAGAGAAAAAAAAGAGAAAGACAGAGAGAGGGAGAGATTCAAAAACATAAACCACATTGCTAATTTAATCCATCTAATTAATTTATTGGGAGATAAGTAAACTAAAAACACAAATATCTGATTGGATGGTTTTTTTTTTTTTTTTTTTTTTTTTTTTTCAATGAAAGCCGGATTTCTTTGAAGTACTGGCACGAGACGTCAACCCGAGATATATTTAGCTGGGAGATCATTATTTTTTATTAAACCTACATCCTGGTTCGTCGTGCACCTTGAAGATCCTAATCTAGTTTTTTCTGCAAGTCTCCGTTTTGATCATGTGCCAGTCTTTATTATTTTCCCGCATTTCGGGGATTCGAAGAAAATTCCGAAACCAGAGCAGAACGGCTCTAATGCCATTACACTCAATGTCGTCTAAGCTAATAAGACGTCACCACAAGATATTTTCCCCGTGAAAAAAAAACCATGAAATACGCTTCATAAATTTTGTACTATTTCACACTCATTCATTAACCTCGATGAAATGGCGAAATTGGAGTTTTAATTTATAAAATTCAAAATTGTGACCGTTGGTCATGAATGGCCGTACATGCATTTAAGTGAAATCAAATCACTAATTCAGATGCGAGGCCAAAATTTCTGAAATCCTCATATGACTTACAGGCGACGCAGGTATTCTGTGAAAAGAGTAGGACACGGAAATATTAATACATTATATTTCATGCTTTCTTTGTCACACTATTGAAATAAGGTTTGATGAGCTATAAGTTGATAATAACATAGAAGATTCCATTTAAATGCGCATATTATCATATATATATATATACATATATATATATATATATATATATATATAATTGTCAGTTTCTGGGTGAATAGAACAACGACGATAGACCGTGGTTTCTCCTTAAAGAAAACATTTATTGATTAGAATCACATGCTAACTAGGTATCTGCTTCATGAATATTCCAAAAGAATTCTTCTTACCTTAAAGAAAATCGGTTTTTATAGTCGTTTCTTCTATAAGTTCAACGCGGAAATCACAAATACGAACGAATTGAAAGAATCAAAGTTTACATACTTGTTAACAACCGTTGTCAACACAACGTTGTTACGAAACGAAATAACAAACAAACAATCAAAAGTGGAGTAGGTCCTTCACTTTTACATCTCCCCCCCTCGGAACGGCAACAGTTTGCTACTATGCACAAAATTAGCTTGAGATCTACGTCGATTGCAATTGACTTCATAAATAGTAGATGATACTCTGCTTAATACTGCAAACGGTCCTCTTCTTATAGGGTCTAATTTGTTTCTGTTGAGGCGATTCCCCGTTTCCACGTAAACCAAGTCTCCAACTTTAAATTCGTGATCTCGTCTGTTCGTATCCATTCTTGCTTTATTGATCCTGTGATTTTTCCGAGAGTTTTCGAATGCTATCAGTCTGTCTTGCGTCAAATCTTGTGGTTGACAGAGAGTTTGGGGTATTATTGAAGAATCATTTCCTGTGAGCAAGTATAGTGGGGAGAATTTCGTCACGCTATGGATTGTTCGATTGTATTCATCGGTACATTCTTTAGCAAGACTGGACCATGGACGGCGTGGTTGTTCATCTCTTTTACAACGAATTCGGTTCACCAGAGTTTGATTGAGCCGCTCATTCAAACCATTGGAAAAAGGGCAATCCACTGCTGTGAAAACCAGAGTTACCCCATAACTATGTAGGAATGTCTTAAATTCTTTGGAATTGATACCTGCATATTGATCAGCAAGGATAATTTTGACCTTATTCTTTTCCAAAATAGGTAGTAAGAAATGAATGAGATCCTTAGCTTGTTGACTCCTGGAAGGATACGTGTATGCGAATCTCGTGAAATGATCAGCTAGAAGATGAAGATAACGTTTAGAAGAATGGTATCCTCCAAAGCCGCCTATAGTATCGAGTGACATGGTCTCATATGGTTCTTTGGCTGGACCTAATTGCGATAACCGTCCAATATCTCGACATCTTCTGGATTTATTCCTGTTACATGTACTACATTGGTTACAAAATTCCGTTATCATTGCATCCATCCGCTTGAAATAATAAAATTCTCGTATTCTGTCTTTTATATGACTACTTCCAATGTGGCCGTAGTATGAATGGATTTTTTTAATCAGGTCCGAGCCAAATTTCTTGGATACATAAATACGTTCTCTATTTCTCACCTTTTTGTACAAAAGATCACCTTTTTTGTATGTATTGTTGTCTAGGGTAAGTTCATTCTGATTATTTTGTTGGTCTTGCTGAAGATCTTGTATTGAGACCAAGTTAACTACTTGTAATACATCATCTGTATTCTCAAAAGTTTCTAAAACAGGATTTCTCGAAAGTGCATCCGCTTCTTGATTTGTTTTTCCCGGAGAATATCTGATAGTAAAATCATACTGAGACAGATAATAAACTAAATCGCCCAGCTCTTCATCAGTTCTCGCTTTAATTTTCAAATTTTCCAATGGTCTATGATCAGAAAATACCTGAAACTTGTGACCTATTAACCAATGTTGCCAATATCTCAATGCTTCTCTTATTGCCAGACACTCCAGATAAACCGCTTTTTTCTTTGCTTGGGACGGGGTGAATTTCTTTGAGAAATAGGCTACTGGATGTAACTCACCATCATCTTGAATTTATTTTAAAACAGCCCCCATTCCCAGAGCACTTGCGTCTGTGAAAACAAATGTTCTCTTTTGTGGGTCGAAAATTAATAGAATTGGACTCTGGCATAGGTATTCCTTTATTTTATTGAATGTAGTATCACATTCAACAGTCCATTTGAACTCTATATTATTACGTAGAAGATTGTGTATAGGTTCAAGCAACCTGGTATAGTCTGGAATGTATTTATGATAAAAATTAACTTTTCCTAAGAACTGACGAATGTTTTTCTTGTTATTTGGCCTAGGGAAGTCTTTTATAGATTTAAGGTTGTCATGATGTGGCCGGACTGAATTATAAGAGAGAGTATGACCCAAGTAGTTTACTGATAATTGAGCAAAGTTACACTTCGATAACTTCAAGCGAAATCCTTCTAACTTTATGGCATGGAGTAATTTCTCAATGTGCTCTAAATGTTGATCAAAATCAGATGAAAATATCAAGATATCGTCGATGTAGTTTATACAAAATCTTGAAGTCCGTTCCGCCGGATTGTCATAGCTAGTATTCTTTGAAAAATTGCAGGTGAAATTTTTAAACCAAAAGGTAATCTCTTCCATTGATAATGCCCGGACTGTGTAACGAAGGCAGTTTTATGACGATCTTTTTCTCTTACTGGTATAGACCAGAAGGCAGAATTAATGTCTAGAACCGAATACCACTTACAATTTCGTGTTTTCACTATAATGTCTTCAATTCGAGGGAAGGGCTGTGATTCCGGTACCAAAATCTTGTTTAGCTCACGAAAATCAATACACAGTCTAGAACGTCTATTTTCCTCTTTCTTATATGCTAAAGTTACTGGAGCGGCAAAAGGAGATTCAGATTCCTCTATCAATCCTACTTCAAGTAACTTAGTAATTTGGTTCTCGATTTCTCGATCATCCAAAATTGAGCATCTATATGGTTTTTTTGAAATATATTTGCTGTCTGTAAGTTTAATATGGGCCTCTGAGTTAGCTTGTCCGACATCATATTTGTGTTTGGCAAATATTGAGAAATTCTCCTTCAGTAGACTTGAAATGCGTCTGATTTGCTTAGAGTC
Organism: Adelphocoris suturalis; assembly: GCA_030762985.1. Lineage (NCBI taxonomy): Eukaryota > Metazoa > Arthropoda > Insecta > Hemiptera > Miridae > Adelphocoris > Adelphocoris suturalis. Next base: position 24,196,509 of record CM061040.1, on the reverse strand, counting down.
TAAATGTTGCAGTTTTCCCAAATACGCCGAATCGTCTTCTTCTACATAATTTACCTTCACTACTTTATCATTTTCTACATATTCTATATGATTATCACATACACGCTGGAGAATATTTAGGTGCTCATCTTGTATTAAACGAAATTTTTGAATAGCATCCAATCCTAGTAATACATCATATGAAAAGTTATCATTCTTAATCACATGAAGGTCTACTTCGTGTTCTATTTTATGTATTCTTATAGGTAATTTGATCTTGTTACAGCTTGTTTGCACACCACTAATTGTTTTAAATGTTTGTTCATTCTTCAACATTTTATCTTTAATATCTTCTATTATCTTAGAGTTTATTAGCGTTACGTTAGAGCCACTGTCATAAATTCCTGTAACTTTATTGTTATTAACTGTAACATTTAATCTAATTAGTGGTGTGTAATTTAGTTTTTTTGCTCCTCTTGAATATTAACAGCGATTTCTTCCATTTCCGCTATGTTCACTCTTTTCTCATTCATACCGCGTTCTTTATTTCTACAAAGTTCAACTGGATGAAAGCGCCCAGGGTAACCGTGTGCCTTACAAATGCTACAAGCTCGTTTTTCTATGAATTTATTATTGTTACTTTCAACTACTGGACTATTAGTCTTTTCAGTACTACTAGCAGATCTTACGTCACCTCTCTTAGGTTTAGAATATGTTTGCGTATACCTACGAAGCTGGTTCATAAGTTGTTCTGTTGTATCAATTTCTTCCTTATCTAGACGGTCCTGGATGTGAAAAGGGAGACCGACAACTATATGATTTATACGTGATCTATCTGACATTGAAGGTTCTGTTTCTAGTAATAGTCGTTCTTTTCTTAACGCATAATCCAACAATGAACCACTCATGAATTTAAAGGTATAAGCAAAATATACTGAACGCCAGCTTTTATCACTATAAGTTTGTAAAAAGGAATCACGCCACTCTTCCCAATTTCCTTCCAGTGTAAGTTTGTATAATGTCGAAGTATACCATTCAGTTGCGTTTTGCTCCAAAAAGAGGCGCAATACTTGTATTTTATTCTCATCGGTGATGATTTCATGTCTCTCACATTCGTTTTCAAAATGATTTATCCACTCATTAGCATTTTCATTACCTCGAAAAGGATTTAATACAAAATTTTTCTTTATTTGAGACATATTGATTTTCTTATTTTCTTTTGCATCCAATCTTGCAGTTAACTTATCTATTAGTTTCATTAGTTCTTTTTGGCTATCTGCTGTTTTAACAGTTGTAACTTCGTTCTGGTTTTGCGATAGATTGTCATTTAATTCATGTAAATACTCATCTTTAAAAACAAAGTTTGTGTCTTCATCGAAATATAAAGGTACTGTAGCAGCAGGCAGTGTAACCGTGATATTACGATACTGACCAAGTTTCACTAAAGATTTGCTAGCATTCCTCACAACAGCAATATTAAATAGTTCGTTATGATGTCGAGCATTCTGATATTTTATAGGAAACCCGTACGTAATTTGTTCCGTTATTAATTGGATGGAAGTTACTTTTATTACCTCTTCAGAGCTTTCCGAACCTCGTTCCAAATGGATTCGTACCTGAGCCGACTGCATCTTCAAGTCTTTTCAGGGTGACGAAAAAACCGATTTATAATTGTCAGTTTCTGGGTGAATAGAACAACGACGATAGACCGTGGTTTCTCCTTAAAGAAAACATTTATTGATTAGAATCACATGCTAACTAGGTATCTGCTTCATGAATATTCCAAAAGAATTCTTCTTACCTTAAAGAAAATCGGTTTTTATAGTCGTTTCTTCTATAAGTTCAACGCGGAAATCACAAATACGAACGAATTGAAAGAATTAAAGTTTACATACTTGTTAACAACCGTTGTCAACACAACGTTGTTACGAAACGAAATAACAAACAAACAATCAAAAGTGGAGTAGGTCCTTCACTTTTACATATATATATATATATATATATATATATATACATATATATACAGATGTGGTGGACTTGGCACCACTACCGAGACAAAAAGGGGAAAACTGTAGCAATGTGCAAACAATAGATGCAACACTGGAAAATTGGATAGTAGTCGTACGGAGTTGTCAACCACCGGAGGATTCTGGATAAATTAGTGAGGACTACCCCAACATTTCTCTACAAAAATTAGAGCGACGAGTTCTCCATCTGTTTATTTGGCTATTCGGGAAGGGGTCATCCCTTCTCGTTCAAGACCTCCTTTCCAATGCGATCGCCCTGTTATCATCATCTAAAAAATCCCGTAGATTTTTCACAATTTATCTATTTAACTATATCTGAGTATTCTCATTTCATCAACCACACATTAAAATATCTCTTTCCTTCTTCTCAAACACCCAGAATTCGTCAACATAAATAGATTCACCTTTTATTCATATCACTGAGGCAATTAATGCCGACGTTCTCCAAGCTTCTGGTAGAGTGAGTTGGCGTCATTACTCATTCTCACGGTAAAAATCTGACCTATAATACGTCTGTTGGGAATCACTACTAAGATTAAAGTGGTAAAGGGTCAGATTGTCGTGACTGATTGTCTCATCGGTGGGGTCCTCCAGTCTGTCATTAAAGCAATTTGTGTCAGTGATCTACGCAAGTATAGCGTCCCTCCCCCCTCACTCTCCAGTTACATTCATGCAAATCTTTACTGTTCTTTCCAATCGAAAAAGTCAAATGCGTCATTCAGTCTACCTTCTCAAAATAGACGGACTATTATATCATATTCTAATGATCGACAAAGAACCGAATTGAGGGTTTTTTCTTGTGTTTGGATGACGCAAGAAATGTTAGATAGGATGGGAAGCGTTGGAAAAAAACGTCTATACCAAGTTGGAAGGACAGTGATGCCCCACACTTACATAATGTTACAAAATAGACGTAGAAATAGTAGATGACAAATGCGACGAAATCGTTGAAAACTATTCACTAATTATAGTCCTAGGCTGTAAAAAATGAATAAGGAGTTTATAGACGCTAACACGCTTCAATCTAGCTAATAGAATCTAAATGAGACCAAACATACTAGTATATTGGCATTAAATCTGAAGGGTTATTTCCGCTAGTAGTAATAGTAAAATTATCATTTATGTACCTTTCGGAGGAATCCGTCGTCACTAGCAAGTCGAATTTATTATTTTGCCCCTTTTGTAAGATTTAATTTTTTGTTTTTTCTTTTCGTGGCTCCACATAATCTTAATTGGATTGCCCTTCTACGCAGATAAATGGCCTATCTTCATTGAAAATAATAAACTTTTCATGGTCCCACATAGAAATAGAAAATTATTACAGCACATATTACACACATGTCCCTCCCAATAGGTAAGCGCTTTCGATGCAAAGACATAATCATCAGGCCATGAAACAGTACTAAGGTCAGTCAGTCATCTGACTGACTGACGGATTTATATGATTTATATCATCATACGGATTTCATCATATGACTTCACGGATTTGGTCAGCTGTTTTTATGTACGAAGACATAAACCCATTGGTCATAGTTACATGATCTAGCTTCAAAGAGACGTCCTAAAAATGGAGCTCTCAAATTTCGAATCACGTTTTCTTGGGCCTGAGGCTCCCAAATCAATCGAGAACCGCGCACTGCCTTTAACTGATTGACCCATAATGATTAACTACCATTTATTACAAGCCAGACATTAAACGTTGAACAAAAACCCAACGAAAACACTCGAGGAAGTTTATTTAATATTGTGGTACGTGATTTTTCGTTGAAAGGCGGTCTGAAAACTAAGATCTCAAAAATGTGATCGTCCATCAACTCTGGGAAAAGTTTTTCTGCCTCTCCGTTTGTTTTTTTCTCCTACTTTTTCATTCAATAAATCTACGGCGATAGCCCCCCTCCGTACAACAACAAAAAAACCTATCTCTTGATTTACAGTATTTATACAGGCTTCCTTATCTTATTTGCTTCGGCGAGGCTGAACGTTGAAGTAGCAACGTCCGCGCGCTTTTGCCGCCCGGTTGCTTCTCAAAGGAACAGAGCGCGAGATAGCGGATCCGGAAAGAGTTCTTTATTCCGAGTTCTAAATTTAGGCGACCTCCACTGAACGGCCAAAGTTTGCTAGAAGCTCCTCTTCTATTCAGTTGGTAATTGAAATCACTTCAAATAGAACGCCATTCACTATACGTACTTAATAATCCGATTTGAAAGGTTATTTTTATTGATACTTACAGAATATTCACGAAAAGGTTATAGCGAAAACAGTTTATTAAACAAAATATACCTACGTAGGTTTTAATTCTTCAGATACTGGGTTTTTTTTTTTTTTTTTTTCAAGTGCCAATGTACCTAACGTTTGGTCCACATTAAGTTAGAGCCGATGGCATCAAAATCATGGAATAATACAAACGGAATGTTTGTATGTATAAGGATATTGTATAAGTTTTCGTGAAAAATCGCCCCCAGAGAAAATACGAGTTTAGGGCCGGTTTCTACGTATTTTTTTAAGCTGAATCGAACGGTAACACTCGCAGGTCTCCCCAACACTGTTATAACCGAGTTTTACACTTTAACTAGTTTTATCCATAAAAATACATAAAACTGAGCATTACAAATAAACTAAAAACTCGTGAGTTAAACGGAGTTGGGGAGACATAACTTTGAGGAGAGTTTTATCATTCGATTCAGCGTGAAACAAATACGTAGAAACCGGCCCCAAATTCGTATTTCCTTGGTGGCCATTTTTCACAAAAACCCTCGATTTCATAGAAAAAAAAACCATGTTTTTCGACAATCAATTAGCAAAGTAAAAGTAAAATTGACTAAACCGTTCGAAAGCTTACAGATTGAGAAAGTTTTTCCAGTAACGTGCGGAAGAGTTCCATGGGATTATCCATGCCGTCTAGCGGGTTAAACAATACGTAGTTTTCCATTTTTTACAGCTTTTTGACTTTATCGTAGATTTCTGGCTATTTTACCTGCATACCTGCGTAATTTAGCAAGACAGATAACCTATCCAATTTTTTTTTTTTTTTTTTTTTTTTTTTTTTTTTTTACCAAAATTGAAGTATTTATGGCCATCCTGATGACTTAAGGTCGAAAACAAGAAAAATATCTTGAAAATCAAAAAACTTGGTTTCTTCGGCGGAATAGAAAAAAATTGGTACATAGAAGTTTTTGTTGGAAATTAGTAGTAGAATCGTCCTCTATGAGGTTCAGGATCAAAAGTGTAAACACCCCGTATATTTATTTTGTATAATATGGGGAGCTTATAGGAAAAACATTAAATCATTAATATATAGCATGTTCTGTGGCAGAAATATGATTGGTTTCACAGAAATAATTATTTCAATCACTTAGCTAATCAGGATGGTTCTGGACTAGTAATTTCGTTCAATATACCTAGAAAGGCTCTGTTGCGAATTTTATCGTTATCTATGAAAATATTAATTTATTAACCTCACAGCTCACCAAGCAGATCAGCGTGATTTCTATCGTTGTAATTCTATTCTACCTGCCTCTGCGAGACACCATTTGAAATTTCAGCGTTGTTGGTCGATTAGAAAATAATTATAAGTCTCCCCAATTATAATTCTAATGATAATTCTCCTATCTCAGAAGCCCAAAGTTACATTTTCGGGTAACATTTTTACCGACCCAGCCATAAGAAATGAATGAATATAAAAAAGGTTTAAAAGGATGGAGGTACCTGCTCTAGAGCGCAGCTCTTCCAGTCATAGCAGAGCACCTGAAAAATAGAAATAAGTGAATTATAAGTTGTTTTTGAATAGATACTGATATCAACAAATAAATTATAGAAATAACAACAAACAAGTTTGCGTGATCGGAATAGGTTGATTATTTTCATCAATGGTAAACGTTCTTTATTGACACAAAAAGGACGGTTATCACGAAAATAACGGATCTCAGTAACTTAATCAGGTTTAAATTTAACTGATACCTGCTAGTGTTTCTACGTCAAAAACGATGCAAATCATTACGCAAAGGTTTACTATTTCGGTGATAGGTGCAAAAGAAGTCGAAATTAAATCGGGAAACACTCTTGGACACCAAGAAACGAACGGAATGGCGGGATCCATCCTGATATTACAGGAGCGAGACAATTCACCTTCCGACTCCACTAAGAATACAGTAGTTAAATTTTGTCCGATACCGCCGGTCAATTGGAAATCATAGAAGATCAGTAAGAGACAATTGCATCCAAAAAACAAATAATTCGTGAAAACCCTTTGGAGATTTTTTAATAACAATCGAGGGAAATCTATGAAAAGCATCAGTGGAAAATCCAAAATTTCTGCCCAGGATTTTAATCAGTATTTCACATCTGTACCAATAAATATTGCAAACAGGATTAATCATTCCAATAGGGATCCGTTTAGTATTCTACTACGCACGAACATTATTAAATTTAAATTGAGTATGGTGACTTCCGACGTGGTGTTGAAGGTAATAAAAAACCTTTAAAACACCGAATCCGCGGATACTCATGGTTTTAAGACGAAAATGGTGAAGTCCATTGAAAATGTGATCTATATATTCCTCTTACTCATCTAATAAATGAAAGTATTTTGAACGGAGTTTTTCCAAAAGTACTGAAGGAAGCAATGGTGATCCCAGTTTTCAAGAAGGGAGAAAGGGCAGATATTTCGAACTACAGATCAATATCTCTACTTCCAATTATCTCTAAAATCTTTGAAGTTGTTATGAAAGACCAAATATCTAGCTATCTCGAGAAGAATAAGATCCTAGTACCTCAGCAATTTGGTTTCCGTCCTGGTGCCAGTACTACGGACGCTATTATGTATTTTCTCGATTTTTGCACGCTGTTTGCACAATGTTTTGAAGAAGGAGAGTTTGCAAGGGTCACACTTTTTGATCTCTCCAAATCATTTGACTGGGTTTTCCATGAAATTCTTTTAGGGAAGATGGAGAAATATGGTTTCAGTTTTGATGCCAGAAAGTTCGTTTTTGACTGACAGACACTCAATTGTGAAGTTGGAGAACGGATGCTCGTCTTCCGCTAGGGATGGGTATCGATGTATCGATGTTTCAAAAACATCGATGTTTTCCCCCCCAAACATCGATGTTTTTTCATCGATGTTTACTCTTCGATGTTTTTTAAACATCGATGTTTTTCCCCAGACATCGATGTTTTTTTTTTTTCAAATGTGTTTTTTTGTCGTTAATGTAAAAATGATGGTTCTTTTATACCTGAACAATAATTATTCTTGTTTTATAAATGCTTACTTGGTCGTTTATTATTCTTCTATAAAAATAATACTGTACAGATTCAAGAAACATCGATGTGTTTGAATCAAATCGTACTACGGTAATGTCGATTCGTTATCACATATTGTTAACAGTGTTTGTATCATTCATTATCATGAAATTCGTTGTCTCGCGTTTCCGCTGTTAGTGAGTTCAACTTCTTTACAATTTTTCAGTGTTTTAATGAGAAAATTTTCTTCCTACTTTTCTGCGATTTTACTTATGTAGGTACTATTATTAAAATTGTTGAAAAGAACTACTTTTTTTCGCAAATTTTCTAAGAAAATTAGTTTTTTCTAAAAACCATCGATGTGTCGAAACATCGATGTTTTTTCTCCGATGTTTTTTAGACATCGATGTTCCTTGGGAAAAAAACATCGATGTGCAAACATCGATGTTTTGTTTATCGATACCCATCCCTATCTTCCGCAAGTATAGTGATGGGGGTACCCCAAGGATCAATTTTGGGGCCTTTGGCTTTTCTAATTTATTCAAATGATGTTGAGGATCATCATCCATCATCCACTCACTTCATTCGCTTCGCAGATGACACCACAGCCACCATCAGGGATCGGAACTTCGAAGAGGTTCAGAGTCGAACACAGAGGATGATAGAGGAAACTAGAGAATGGATGGACAGCAACAAAATGTGTCTTAATGAGTCTAAAACTGCAACCATCGATGTCACCCTCCACCCTGCTGAATTCTAGTGCAATGAACACGCGAAATTTTTAGGCGTTATGCTGGATCCGACCCTTACCTGGAGCGCACATTGCGAGTATTTAGATAGGAACCTGAGTTCTAGTATATTTTTTATACAAAATTTAACAATATTGTGTCTACAAAAAGCTTAATGAATTTATACTATGGTTGTTTCTACTCTTATTTAACGAATGCCGTGCTGGCATAGGGTCATAGTCTCAGCTAACTCAGTGTTTGCTCTGCAACGGAGATGTGTCAGGGTCCTAGCAAAAATAGATTATAGAAAAGGTTGTAGAAGAGAATTTACGGAATTAGGAATTTTAACTCTACCTTTGATATACATTAGGAAGTGTCTTAAATATGCACATTTACATCGGAATCAATGGAATAGGATAAGCAATATACATAGTCACTACACGAGAGGTAACGATAGATTTATAGTTCCGTGTAGTAGGCTTAAAAAATCTGTCAACTCTCACAGCCATTAGTATGCTGTAAAAATATATGATAAACTACCAAAACATTTTATAGAGATGTCGATCATTCACTTTAGAAAAAGTATTACAAAATTATTTTAGAAAAAGAAGCTTTCTACTCGATTGACGACTTTTTCAATTCTGATTTTCTAACAGCAAAATAATTAATACATCTGAAATTAACTTCTGTTGGTAAACTTAAGCCGAGGAATTACATGAAAGTACTCGTGCTCTTAGTTATAGATTTAGGTATTGTTTATTTCAAGTAATCATGCACATAATCTTAGGCTTTTGACTGTGATATACCATTGACTGTGATATCACTAATAGGTAATATTTATAGTAAAGTTTTAATTTATTATTTTCGTCTATTTTATGTTTTTTTAATAGTTTATGAATGCGTAATTTATTATTGAGTGACTGGTGTGATTTGTGTGTGTGTGATATTTCTTTGATTCTCAGGCCGAATTACTCGGCCGGTTCTGGCGGGGCGGCGGCCCCCCTTGGCGCTATATTTTTGTTGTTGAGCACTGCAGCGTAGTGCATTGCACGATTGACCGGGCTAAGGGTGGTGAGGGGATCCACCGTTTCTATGGCTCTTCTCATCGCCAGTTGCCCGGTCCGGGAAGCGCCATGGTGGGCGGGTCCGGGGCCGGTCGGGGTGGCATCCAGCCGGCTGGTCGTAAGGGTTTTCTTTCATGTCCTCACGCCCTAGACTAATTTCTGTTTGCTTATTCCTGTTCATCCAATTCTATAATTTATCATATTGTCACTGTGTATATCGATTGAGATGTACAATTTTTATGAAAAGCAAGAAATAAAGAAAATCTAAATCTCAAATCTGATCAGCAGAGTGATCCGAATTCTCTCCTGTTCTCACTAAGACGTTGAAATTTGATATGGCTTTGTATGGGTCACAGCGAACTCCACGGCAACGTGTATTATGTCTCTAGGAAGAAGTAAAAATGCTCTAAAATGTTCAACCATTTAAGTTGAAATTGTATATGGAGCCTCTCCGGGCCGGGACATCAAGAGATGAATGAAATGACGAGCTACGATCTGATCAGGATCGTGATGATAAGGAGCCAATCTCAGACTCAACGATCGAATGAAATGGCTACATATAATTAGCTGAGAGAATCAAATTAACCCTGTTCACTCTAGAAAGTTGAAATCTCATGGGCCATTAAAATACGATTGAAATTATGAGCTCTTTGCATCCGCAGAAACAGTGAAATTCCTCCAAATTCTTTCTGGGAAGTTAAAATGCTATAGGAAGCCTCTTTCAGGCATCGACTGACATTTGAAATGGCGGCCTCAAGCCTGATCAGCTGATGTGATCAATTCTCTTCTTATGACCCGAGAAATATTAAATTTGAGAGGGAGCCTCTCTGAAGCAACAAGCATGGTTACCTCCGAAAAATTTCTATATTTTATTCAGACTAAAAAGGAAGATATTGGTTTTCAGCGTCTTTTTTATGATCATCAAGTGGTGTTGATCCAAAATTCAAGTTGATATTCTGCAATACCGCTCCATTCTTCAGATTAATAATAACAGCTTTTTTCTACTTTCCCTCAAACGCAACGTTACCGCCCGGATAATAGAAAATAGGATTTTTATACGTGCCCAATTCAATATTATTTGACTGTTGGTTTGTTCCATTTGTCACAACTGATTTGCCACTGTTTCTAGGAATTTATTAAATTCGGAGTGCAATGTGCCATAGTGCACAAATTAGTGGAGTGAAGAACCCACTAATATTCTCTGTCACTCTATCGTATTTTTTGGTGCTTTTGGCGTACATGATATCTTGCAGTAGTATCCGGGTATTGTGATAAGTAAGAAGAGGCGTCGGCATCTACGGTGCGGTTGTCTAAAAACGCCTTTCTCTCACCTTCTCACAACCTTTGAATGACAATGACTCCAATGAGTCCTGGCCTTCCATTTTCTGCTTCTCGCAATACGGGCTCAGTCACACCTCTCCATGCTCGGCTTGCTAACTTGGCGCAGTCATCACGATGGTTACCTCCGAATAGTTTATAATGGATATTTTGATAATGAAACAACAAGGTGCTGTTCAATTCGCTTTTAAACGAATCATAAATTGTTCGTTGTGAAACACGAATATACAGCTAGTTTATCAATAAACATAATAACGCACCTGCCGTTGGCGTCCCTAAATAGCCTAAACACGAGGAGTGGATCAGATGTGCAGAGATACATGAAGGACGGCATCTACAGAGCGATAACCATTCTATTTAAAAAGCTTGTTGTGGCAACTTTTATGCTTCACCTTGTATTGTCCTCCATACTATATAGTTCGAACGACAGGGTCACAACAATGTGGAAGGACTGAGGGGGCTTTAATTTCATGATGTTAGTCAAGTGAGACGCATCTAAACCAATCAGAATCGAAAAAGAGTGGAAAGACCAAAACATGGCCCTATTTACTATGTAGATTTTCATATTTTACATCATAATGTGCAGTTTGCGGCAACATTTACCTCACACTTTTGCTGTTCGTACAGGTCAACCTTTTTTCATTAATTTGCAAAACAACGTGGTATTATGAGGACAGACGTTTCAACAGGTGGGTCATGGATGCGTCGATAAATACTGGAAGCAAGGTAACAACAAGTTACCCATTTGTTCAGATGACAAAAAAAGGAAGTTTTCCACCGCCGGAAAAGAAGGATTGGCGCTCAACAGGGAACCATGATTGGAAAAGGAAGGTAGGTATAGGAAACCGTATCAATGGGGGAGGAAACGGAACATGTATTTAAGCCACCCCGAGATTAGGTCATTACTCTGAAGATGTACAGCGTTAGACCCCGTAAAGCTCTAAGTGAAATATCGTCTTTTCTGCCCTTTATAAATTGGGTGCTGCAGGTCGATCCTATTAAGTCCCCTCCCTGTTCCAGTACCGTCTTCTATCCCCTGAACACATTTCCCTCGCCTAGACCTGCCTCTTTTTTTCTTCTTCTTATTTCCTTCGGTTCTATTTTCTACTTTGTGGGCGGTCGGGAAGGGAAAGGGGGTGGGATAGCAGGCTTTATCGAATGCATACAAGGTCCCCACCGGGAAACCCTGACCGCCGGAGGTTTCCGAGCCTAGTCCACATTACATATGGGTGGCTACGTTATCCTCGTCCAATATTGTTAGGAACTCGTGAGTGCAATGGTGGACATCCATTGGATAATAAACGGAAAGGTTTCACATTACAAAATTTCTAACCAACAATGACTGCGAATTAGCTTCCGACAATTTCTGCGGATATATTGTATCGATATAAAATAGAACTGCCAAGTTGGGTGTGGCACGTAGCTTTCTCGTTTACGTATCATGAATTTATAGATCAATGAAAAGTTTTAAATGATCTTGAAAAATTATATAGCGGAAAAAAGTAAACGAAGAAGTAGCGTGAAACTTCATAATTCGTCAATTAAGAAACGAAAAAATTATACTCTATGTAATTTAGGTTTCACATGCGCAGAATAAACTAATGAGTTGAGAACAATGAAATAGGTTATTACCAAGCCTGCACATTCCTTGAGAAGTCCACCAAAATCGGTAGAAAACGGTGTAAATTAAGGTCGTAACAAGGATTTCACAGTGGCGCATGCGCCACTTCACTTCACTTTCTCCCAACTATCATCCAAATTTAAGCGAAATCGAACTACTAGAGTGTGCAAAACGGAGCATACTGGAATTTACGTTTGCGCAAGCGCAGAGTGAAGTATTTATTTGGCAAAAATGAAACTATAGAGACCATCTGCAACCTAACCCGCACATTTCCTGAGGTACCCGACGGAAATAGAGCCAATAGTTCTCATCCAGAAAATTCTTATCCGATTAATGTCGAAAAGTAAATTTTCAGCCCACAAACAAAACCAATTTTCAACAAGTTTAAGATACCTCATTTCCAAACATTATTATAAATTAGTAATATAATGCAAATACCGAAAGAGCGCCTGTGTGAATTCCCCCGATATGAAGTAGAGACAAGATTGAAAATTATTAAATACGCAACTGTCCGGTTTTTCCGTACAACCGCTGCTCCAATACAAAGGTACGAGTATTTCTTCTTTTGAAAAATTGCCAAACGATATTTATTTATAAAAGAAAAAAGAACACTGGGTCAACTAGAAAAATCAAATTTTACACTTAAAAGGTACCTACTTTTTAAACAATATATTATTTTCTGTCTAATATTTATTTAATAAATATTGAATAATTGAAACATTAAGGTATTCTAATTTTATATATAGACATTGTAACATACGATATTATAGATATTGAGTAATTAAGTAAATGTTGATTCTAATTACTACTCTGTTAAAACTGAAGAAATAGTAAATTTATTGATTGTTCCATTGCGTTTTTGTACAACGGCATCATTCTACCTTTTATTTCAATTTCTTTATGAAATTTCGTATTTCCTTTGTTATTTAACCACCCATATTGCATACAAGAACTGCAAGAACGATTCATCTCCCTTCCGCGGGCTTTGCCCTTGTAAGGTATTAAGTTCAGCAAATGTTTAACTCTTTATTGTAGTTCTTTATTGTTCTGAAATAAAGGTTATTTTCATTTTATATATCATTTCAATACTAACTGGTGGGTCCAGTGACTAGGTTTCTCTAGAAGTTTAGAGGATAAAATCTACTTTTTACAAACAAGTGAGCATACAAATTTAGCAACCCGAAAATTGAAACTTGGCCAATATTTATGGTAAACGTGATTTATTCAGCTTTGATCCATTCGATCCACCACCCCAAAAAACATCAAGAATTACCATAAACACATATTTTTTTATCGTTTATAATTGTGTTTTTACCAAAAGCTATGCAGTATATTCTGAGTATTCAAGGACTTTACCTCTCGAGTTTCAAGCTTACAGCTCCAAAAGTGCGGTCTGCAGCAAGGAAGACACACACACACAGACAGACGAATGCAGGCCGAGTCAAGATAGAGACTCATTTCGTTCGTCAAATATGAAGGAAATGAGAACAAAACATGGATGAATAATTCATTCAAGCCTTGTGAAAAAGTAGGTGGATGATAAAGGGAAGAGGAGGGGTTGAGTTGATGTGCCGCACTAACGCACCCCTATTCCTATCCATATGAGAAAAATATTAAGGGCGTGTCGACCAGAGGCCGGGTTCGTATCAATGCGTGCAGCATATCAGTTGTCTGACACCTGATAGATTACAAAAACATTACATTAATTACGTACACTCGTGCTGTGATAGTATTGTTAGGATGAAAAATTGTGGTGCGATCCACTGGAAATTTATGATACCTGAAAATTACCATTCATTTCTTGGATGTCTAGTATAAAACAGTGGATAATCACATTCCTCCCACATGAATGTTATACCATGTAAATAATATTGCCGGCGGCTTGTCCGTTTGTCTATCTACATTCACTCCTGGTTCACTTTACACTCAGTTCTCACCGAGTTCACGACACCAGTGCTCTCTACCGATATCTTGGTAAACTTCTCCATTCCGATCTACATTCATACTTCTTATCATTTGCCAGAGCAAACAGTTGCGTTTTGTTCGCTAATGCGAATGATCCGCAGCCCGAATTCACATGAAACAAATTAATGTAGATTCTGAAGTTGGTTTAGTTTTGGGTTCTCCAATAATTATGGAACATTAATTATGGAAATATGGAATCATGGTTCACATATAGAAGAAAAATAATAATACTAGGTGATAAGGTCCTATACCTAATAGGCAATATCACGGTCGGTAACACCTAACGCTTTGCAAACGCGAGGATACTGGAAACAACAATCATACATAACAAAAATGCAGCAAATTATTACACAATAGGTTACTATTTCTGTGTTAGATAGCCCTTCTACGCAGAACATTGGTATAAAATTATTAAACCCCTTATGTACTCGTAATATTATTTATGATCAGAACATGTCGCATCGTACCTCCCAACAGGGTTACCACCTATTCCTATATAGTTCCAAGACCCCCCAATTTTAATCTTCTAAGTAAATATATATATATATATATATATTTATATATATATATATATATATATATATATATATATATATATATATCAAGCTCCAACCAGCTAACCAGCAATATCAAGCTCCAACTTGAGCCAAAACTGAATGAAATCTGAGCATTTTTCACAAAAGATGCAACTCGGCTCCACTCTAATTTTTTTCCACAATTTTTGAGATATCGAAGTGAAACTTGGAGAGCGTTATGGGGTAAGTACCTGATACTATGTTTTAACCAAATGAAAATCAGAAAAAATATATAATATTTTGTTTGGACTACCCAAAGGGGAGGGGGGTATAATGTTAACGCCGTGTCCTACGTGGTAGACCAAAGAGCGCGATCGAGCGACCCACGCGTTCGACCGAGCGTCCAGCTGATTTCAAACAAGATGAACAGAACGAAGTGCCCTTACGTGCCACCGCCGACGTTGTGGTTCGGGCTGAGGTCGCCCGCTCGGGTTTGATTTTCAAACCAGTTCGATTTGCTGCGTCGTGTTTTTGTGTTGTTGCGACTATAAATTGTTAAATTTATATATTTTTAGCAGAATTTTCATAAAATAAAGTTTATTAACGATGAACGATGTTGTTTATTTATGCTTACAAGTGCTTATGCCTACAATTGATGATGATACTAATGATGATTGTCAACATCAATCTTTCCTCATCTCCAACAGGACTTTGAAAATTGTTAACTTGATGATCGAATTCTCCTTCAATATGTTTAGCAATATAATCGAACGTGGATATTTTCATCCTGGAGTAAGCAAAAAATGCCTCCCCAACATTCCTGAGTTGCGGGAACAAATGGTGGAACTCACCGTATTGTTCCCTTCTTGAATAAATTCTCGAAACTGGCTTCCGTCTCGACGAATTCTTTTTCGCCAAGTAATAAAGGATTGCTGCATTATTTGAAAGAGATAAGTTATTCATAATAACGCGAAAAACATAAAACGCAAAAATAGAGAAAGATTTTACATTTAGCACGAAGCAAATGTAACCTAGCTAGGATTCTCGATCGCACGCTTTGGTCGTTCACGTAGGACACGGCGTAACTTTGTCCGATTGATCTGAGGTCTTTGGCGTCTACATGGAAAATTGATCCCTTAATTCTTTTGAGTTGTGTAGTTTACCTTCAGATTAACTTCATGAAGTACCTACTGAATTACGCTTAAATCTACACTTTTTGTGCTCGTTCCATCACTTGCATGATTTGTGATTACAATATATAGGTATATGTTGTTGAAGTTGTACATTTTTTGTTGACTAAAAAAATAGATTTGCCCAAGGTTCAATTCAATGTGTGGAAAGTCTAATTCAATTCGCGAAAAGATTAATTCAATTCGCGAAAAGTTTAATTCAATTCGGGAAAGGTTTGATTCAAAGAGCGAATGCTATATATTAGCAAGAAAAATTAATTTGTAAGAACATACATTATAATAATATAATATAAAGCACCTATGCATGTATGTAAGGACATACTTTATAATAATATAATATAGGAAACCTATGCATTGTAGTTTGAGATTCATCAGTGTTTAATTTGTGGGTTTGGTATCCCAAGTTTATACAAGCAAGTGTATAACCTCGTTATGTATGGGTGTGAATATCTTGAACAATAAAGATTCTATTTTTTTACAAAAACTGTAGTTTCCAATTAATGTTGACATTGTTTCATGTTGATCAAATTTCATATTTCTCAAATACATTATTTCGCCAAAATGGGAAGATTTTTTTGTCAATTTAAAGTTAACAAACTTACAACAACCAAAACACTTTGGCTACGCGCTTGGGAGTGAATGGAATGTGATTTGCATCGAGCCTCTACCTTCATCACACGCCCGTTTCACACGCGGTTCAATCATAATAATTGGTTCTAGCCCGTTCACCAAACAACGTTAAAAAAGAGCTGTTAACCTTCATACAAAGGTTCAATCAGTGTGCGCTTGTCTGCACTCTTGGAAATTTAATCAGAATTTTTCCCAATACATGGATGCTAACAACATTTTAGGTGCATAAATTAGAGTTTCAGTTGAAATCATCAAAGGCACACCATCGCACATATTTTTAAAATCACATTTTTGAGGTCATATTGAATAAGATATGACTCATAAAATGGTGCAATTTATTACACAAATATTTATTATTTCTGTATGATAACCCTTTTACGCAGACTACTTAGTTATAGATATAATATTAAAAGGTACCCGTATCCAATATTGAAACGGATGGAAAAATGAACCGCCACCAGTCATAAATTTGAAACTCCCAAAATTTTCTGCATAACTGAACTGAAAACTGGATCGAACGAAAAGTAGACTGAATACATACTTGATTGAACAAAAACAGAATCATGAAAATCATTTGAGATAGCTAAAAAAAATACATGAAAGGATCGGTAATTACCCCCTCCGTTCACCCTCCCTACGGCGATGGCGCATTCGACATGCTTGTAATTCTAGACCAATAACCTAACTATACGAAAGAGGAAATACGGGAAACCGATGTGAGTTGAAGAAAGGGCAGTGTAGACTACTTCGTTTAAAAGAAAAATATATTGTAGTGGTAACTGCAGTGTCGATTTCGGATTTGCCACATTTGCTGTGTTGTTTAGTTTGGAAACTCGGCGCGTCGCGCCTCGCGTTAGTTCTACTTAGAGGCTTCGGCCAAAATTACAAAACATGAAAATGCTGTAGCCAAGAACGTCAAGTATCGATCAGCAATCGATCCAGGAATGTTAATTATCGATCGGTGACGTTGAACCATCGATGAGGAAGGTGCTTACACAAAAGTTTATCGATCGAGTAATCATACGTATCAAACGAATTTGCTGCTGCAGCTCGCCAATTTAGCATTAATGATATATCAGAGTCAATTAAACGGTGCAAGCAAAAACTATTTAGCGATACCAAACTAACAAATAATGGGCGCACGATTCCAGGTGTATTTGGAGTTAGAATATTCACTTCCATGCATCATGCCTCAAAAATTGATATCGACATGATGGAAGCAGTTGGGGTAGATGAAGTGCGGGATGGAAACTGGGAAAACTTCCTGAAAGGCACTCACTTGCACACAGCCATCATTGTCTAGTTCACCGGATTCAAACTTACCCAGCGTGGTATCACGATGGACATGAATGTGAGATTTATGCTGTACGAACTCATAACTACGTCATCCCCCTCACGGAGGATATCACTACCGTCTTTTAAAAGAAAACCAGCATCTGAGGACGATGTTCGGTCCCCGTCACATCAATCGCGTGACATCAATTCATAATTTCGTAACTTTCCTCGTTAACTTCTCATTCACTCTCATTTGTCCGGGTTTTTTTTTTTTTTTTTTCTCATTCACTCTCATTGGGTTTTTTTTCAGCTTTATTAAGGTCTTGGTCTTAGATCGGTCTGAAACGTATTTGTATTCGGTTACTTTTGTTGTCTTCTGCTTGGTTTGTCCCACACCCCTCGATTTTAATAAGACGTCCCTCCCACCCCATGTCTTGTCTGTATGACCTAGCTTCAGAAAGATGACCTAAAAAGTTTTTTTTTTTGAGAAACTTCATCAGATAACCTTTTTAGGTATAAATGGGGGTACATACGTTCGTAATTACCATACAATTTCTAATAGTAACTAATTACAGTTGCCAAGCACAGTGCAGCGGGGCGGGCGGCGGGGCACGGATGGATTTCGCTTCCTCACTACCGAAGAGAGGAAACCTGCGTGTTCTTGCAAAAAGTCGCAAAAATTTCTGTCCTCCAAAATCAAAAAATTTTTTTTTAGAATTTACTGATCAATTTAGGTTTCATGTCTGCTTGTCTGTCTGATGTGTCCGTCTGTGGCTTAAATCTTTGTCATGCCCAAAACTATACCAAGCATCCGTCAAATTTCTATGAAATTTTCAGGGATTTAGCGAGTTCGCTCGCAAACGGTATAAATTGCATTGCTGGTACGCATGCGCAACCGTAAATGTGTTATAACGACGATCAATCAATTGGTCATCATCAATTGGTCCGATTTCGTCAAAATCGGGGAGTAGTTGGAAATATGTTCTAGAAAAAAACCGAAGCGAGATTGTGCAAAACTAAAATCGATTGACACTGGCAAAACTCGGAGTCTAATGGGCCTATTTTTATGAAATTTTCAGGGGGGGGGGGGGGGGGGGTAGATCCTAAACGGTCCCCAATAACTTTCATAGCTGTCGGTTCAATCGAAACCTATGCACATGAGCAAACGTAAATTTCCTATAACGACGATTCCTCATCATCTATCTGTCTGATTTAGTTCAAACTTTAGGAGTAGTTGGATATATGTTCCCGTAAAATTCACTGTGAATTATAACGCAATTGGTAATGTAGGAACTATTGAGCATTCGCAGAACTAAAATTGATTGACAGAGACAAAACTCCGAGACTAATGGACCGAGGCGGCTCCCTTTAAATGCAATTGCCTCAAGATTAATAGTAGACTCTACGCATGTGCAAACTTGAATTTCCTATAACTTTGATTTCTCATTATCTCTTAGTATACATGAATTAAATACGGTTCCATTTTGCATCTAATCATTTCGACTCGTTCTTTGTTCTCCAATTAGTGCGTTTATCAATGCCATATAGTCTATGTTATAATTGTGAGGAACCTATACTACCCACCCAGACGTTGGCAAACGTATTTTCTACGCATCTAGAAACGTATACCAGACGCTTTTCTTTTTCGGTCAAAAACAAACGTTTAGTAAAGAAAATATTCAAAAACTACCAACAATAAAAGCGTATTTTTGTGACTTCGTCGTGAGAATCGTCGTCTGATATCGTCGACGATTGGTTACAATATTATCTTCGTTGCATCAAATTTGATCGCTCTTAAAGCCGTCTTAACTGATTCAATACTCCAAAACCTATCGAAATCCATCTCGTTCGCTGTTTTGTTTGTCGTCGTCGATGACATCGCCGCCACACCGTATTGGATCGGCACCAAAAACTGAACAGCATATATCGGGTGAGTAAGGAATGAACCTAAAAATATCAATATTTGGATAACTCCAAAAATGCGGCTTTTAGTGCAAAATATTCAGGTAGACAGACATAGATACTCACAAACAGACAAATGCAGACCGAGTCAAAGTAGATCTTCGTACGTCAATAAAGACTCGTTTACGATTAAATAATTTTTGACATGGACACGTCTTATGGCTTGGGGTCAATCACATATTTCCGTACCAAAATAATGTTACGACACAAAAAATGTGACGCAACGACCGATAAACGAATTGAGGCAACGAAGTAGTTAGGTTGTAGGAAGATACCTAGTGTAATTAAGGTTCAGTGTCAGTGACAGTCACAGACAATGTATCTGCATGCAGCGTAAATACTCGTATACGCATGCGCAGATGTTTAGTTTATCAATTTTACTCAAAATATTACTCAGAAATCAAAAGTTTAACTTAATTTTTGGGTTTGATAGACTTCTGTACACTTTCGGTTCTAAATCTGTCTGAAGATTTCCTCTTCTGGGTGAAAATTTAGGGAATAAACTAAATATTACTGATCAGTTTTATCAGCGAAATTCCGAAACAGAATTTTATCCAGCGTTACCAAAGTGGTCCAAGGTTGGATAGATTAAGTATCGCCTTACACTTGAAGTGGTCTAACAAGACGCTACACCTACCTTGCAAATAACCAAGAGACTGCTATAGGTTAACACAACTCTGGTGGGTAATAATGAATGTTTACATAGGACTGCTCCGGGTCACAGCGCCCTAACGTTTCCCTCCGTTAATGTCGGTCCCCCGCTAACCTCGAGGGTAAACCATTTATAGAATGACGTTAATTATTTGATCCTCCTTGATCTGACCTCAGTGACTACGTCGACGTTTGCGAACTATCTAAGACGACGCGCCCAAGCGCTAGCATGGGATGCAGCCAACTACGTCATGACTGGTGCATACTGCTATCTTTAGATGGACCCCAAAATAATACTTACCAACCACAAGAAATCTAGAGAGAACGAGATCACGGAATTGACTCCTTGGGTTTTGAAAGAAAATTGTATTTTTCCTTGGATTAATCCCCCCCTCACAAACAATCCTAAAAATGACTTGAAAAGAACAAGAAGAATTGCGCCCGACCAAGATCATAACGTCAATTCCCCCGAGCGTCAGGAATATTGGATAATGTTCGTGCCTCTGAAAGGAGTAACTTCTGTAAATTTAGAAGCCTCCCTGGGTCAGTTACGTATACTATAATCGTTGAAGTGTGCTGATCCGCTGTGAAAAGCTATGTGTGGAACAGCAACGAGCCGAGCACCTGCTAGTAATACCTATAATGAAATTGGGTTCCAGTAGTTTGATTCTGGATGACTCGGAACGGGTTCCCATGAGAACTTTGTCAAAAACAGTCTAAGTACCAAAATTTACCTTCTCTTTAGTCCATCCTACTTCAGCATTCTAAAGTGGGCGTTCAATATTACCGTTGAGTAAAATCAACTCATAGTCATCAACTCAATTGATTTCAACAAGAGAAAATCGGACTCGATTGCGCCTATCTTGTTGGTAACATCATGGAGAAATGATTACTCGCATACCTTGAAGTAGGCGACGTCAAAGTTGTACTGACGCCTCGTCGGCTAGATGACAACTTGAAAGCATAAGAAAGAAGGCATAGGTATATCAATACAATATTGAAAAAACGCTGCAAATTATAACACAAAGGTTTATTATTTATGTATTAGATAGCCATTATCTAAATATATCTGTAGAGGCATAGACGCCTACCGAGGAGAAATTAAATTAAAAACACCTACATTTTACTAGTCTTTTGAATTTAACACAAGCTGACCCACCAACTGAAAATTAATGATATAAAATAAATCACCTAATTACGCTTCATAGATCCACTTATAGGTGACAAAAGTTATAATAATCTGAATTCCTTTGGAGTTATATCAGCGGATACGATCGTCTTAGTATATTAGATCATTTTTACTATGTTTCACCTGTTGCGATTCATCCCATGTTGATTTTTATCCCTTTTAAAGTTCTAGCCTTTAGGGAGGAGATCAAACCTATGAAATTACAGCTACCTGGGTGGTTTCTTTCGATTCTTTGGGATGATATCTATGAATTATTATTATACCCCGTATTGGTATAGTAAACCTGTATTAGATAGCCCTTCACTGCAGAACACAGGACCAAAACAAAAAAACCTACGTCTCACGTTAAAAAAAAGAAAAATCTACACTAAGGTGCATTATCAAAATATAACGTGTTTCAAAAAATGTTTCAATTAAATTAGCTCAGTCAGCTGATCAAAAAATACCCAATCAATTCAATCGTCTCTTAGTGTTCCAGTGACTCTCCATTTCTAATTTCAACTTCCTAGGATGAACAGGAGATATTTTAGCTCACTCAGCTGATTAGGAAAGTGCCAATAACTGATAACTGCAATTGTCTCTTAGTGTCCCAGAGAGTATCCCTATCAAATTTCAACTTCTTAGGATAAACAGGATACAATATTCAGCTCACACAGCTGAGTAATAATGAGCCAATCATTTCAATCTGTTCCTATGTCCCAGGGAGTCTCCCTATCAAATCTCAACTTCCCAGGATGAACAGGAGATATTTCAGCTCACTCAGCCGATTAGAAAAGACCCAATAATTGCAGTCGTCTCTTAGTGTCCCCAAGAGTATCCCTATCAAATCTCAACTTCCTAGGATGAACAGCAGACAATTTAGCTCACTAAGCTGAGTAGGAATGAGCCAATCATTTCAATCGTCTCTTATTTTCTGCTTCAGGGATTAAATACGATAGAAATCATCAGCTTTAGGAGCCCATCAACAGATTAGAGGTCTAGATGCATCGTCTAGTACCTACTGCTTACAAGTACCTACTACTCAACAGCATAACTACCATGTACCTAGTGCCTTCTTTTCACATTATAAGTTTATTATGGTTACTTATCAATATTAGCTTATAACTTAGCGTAATAAATTAGCTTTCCTTGACACTACAGAGGCTTAGGGATCATGAGATGTTGTGATAAAATGAGAGCATTACAAAAAGTGGCGAACAATGTCTCTGCTATGAAAACTAAGGGAGTTACACTTCGCTGGTAACACATTGGTTTTACGTGAAAATCAATAGAAATAGAAAAACCTAAGTATGAGGAAAAATATGAGGAAAAACCTGTTTTCGGCCCATTTTTGGCTCATAGCATTGATTCGTGTAAAGCGATCGGGCTGGCTAGATTCTAGAACCAATTAGACTCCAACTGGAGTCCACAAGCGAATGAGCGGGTTTTTTCATAAAGTTTCATCAAGGCCTTTTATGGCCCGTGCGGCGAACGGCGGACGAACATTGCGGTTTGGGAATCTACACACCTTGAAACGTAAAGTGACAAAGTTTGAGAGAAAATACATTTATCTTCCTATACGATTACAAAGGCTTATTTTGGAAATAATAAACCAAAACAATTCAATGTTAACATTCTAGGAATAGGTAATCTATTACTTATGTATTTGTCAAATACTACTATCATCTCACAGCCGAACCACATTATCTAGAACTTTGGAAATTTACCATAGACGTTCTTTTTAGGGTTTAAGCACCCGCTAAGATTGGGTTTTTCAAAATTTAAAATTTTAGAGGAGTTATTTGAGGGGGGGATCAATTTCCGGAAAAGGTAACCTTTTAGCATCCGAAAATAGTGGAAAATCAAGCATCTTGCACCTAAACGAGTGATCCAACCTACTATTTATACGAATCAACGAATTTCGATAATGAAATATTGAGGTGCTGTGCAATTACCTACCAAAAATTATCCGTAGCGAAGCACGGGCACCCAGCTTAAGGATTAATAAGTACATATTTTTACTTGAGTTGCGTCCAAAAATCGTGTTTTACCAAAGTAAAGTAAGCAGTGTATACCTACTAGGTTACCATACAGCAGACAGATAATAAAGAACACTAAGATATTAAATCTAAAGAGTTATTTCGACCTACCGAATTTTCAACCTCTCTAGTAAGCGTGGCATTAAAATGCGTGGTCTCTATTTATAATCTACTGAGATGAGTTGTAACATTCTCTTCTCGTTAGAGTAATCTGCGTTTTTTTTTTTTTTTTTTCTCAAAAGTTTGGGATGTTTTTGCCGCACACATAACCGTATTATCTTCCGATAGCAACCAATGTCATGAGATCCTGTCCTTCATTTTATTTTAGTCACCGTGATAACAGAACTGTTTCAGTAAAGGTTGATATAATAAATCATCCCGATTGTGAATCTCAACGCCTTTGCCGAAACTCAGCTCCCGTTCTCGAAACAACTTCATTTCCCGTATTTGAGGTTGATATTGATGGTGGCTTGTGGTGGGTAGTAGAAATTAATTTAATATTGTGGACTTTGAGGCAACATCAAGGAGGACCATTCGATGCTTAAACGTTCAAATTCTTGCCCTAACTTCTCATTTATTTATCTAAAATTTGTTTTTATTGGTCACTCTGTGCTGTTTTAATCTCTGGTTTTCGATATATATCTTTCATCGGTATTTCGTTCTGAATAGAAAAAAACGGAAGTTAATAAATTTTTAAACAAACACTCACTCGTCTTGAAATTCGTACCAGACATTTTTAATAATGTCAGAAAGGTGTACCGGAAGTTAGTAAAAGAAAAAAAACGTCTATTTCCACGAAAAAATAAAGAGTTAGAATGTTAAATCGATTATGACCGTTAGGCCATCATCAGTAACAACCAATTACTGAACACACATTACAAAGGGCACAGCTTATACAGTCACAGGTGAAGGGAGATTGGATCCCATTGGACGAAAAAAAGGAAAGGGTCGACAGTTACAACCAATTAAGTGCAAGCGAAGTGAAGTGGGATTATAGCTAATCAGATGAAGTGAAAGAAGGGGAAAAATTACTCAATATGGTTTCAACAGTGTGAAGGGATAATTCCAAGCTTTATATGAATGGACTTATCAGTGGTGAAATATATTGAGGGATATCTTCATTTACCAGATCTGTCACTTTTGATAATTTGGAACTTTTGGTTTATTATTTCCAATAATAAGCCTATGTGATCGTGTAGCAAAAAATTTTTATAACCCCCCCCCAAACTTTGTCACTTTACGTTTCGAGGTGCGTATAATCCAAATTTGTAATGTCCGTCCGCCGTTCGCCGTCCACCGTCCGGCGTCCGGGCCATAAAAGGCCTAAGAATTTACTTTAAAACCCCGTTCTTTCGCACATAGACACCATTTGGGGTATAGTTGGTCCTAACGTTTAACCATCCCAATCGCTTTACTTGCATAGATGCTATGGGCCAAAAACGGGCGAAAAAGTGTCTTTTTTGAGAATTTGAGTGTTAGACGTGTTAGACGCACGCCTGGCACGCTTGGCAGGGGGTCACGGTGGGTGGTGAGGGGGGTGAGCGGGGGGTAGAGTGAGAGGAGGCGCCGCGGCACCTTGTGGTGGCTGGAGTGACCAGGGGCGTAGCAGAGGGGTGTAGGAGAATGGATATTTATTACTTTTACGTGTTATACCCATATAATACACCTTGGCACCATGAGGTGGGTACAGCGTTCCTTCGAGGCATGAATATATGTTTTTTTCTAGGTCATATTTGTGTGTTAATACCAATGCTTTTCGTACGCATATTTAATAACATATCCTCTCGACTTTTCGTAGTTATTAAGGCAATAACTATTTGAATAGATAGGAGCTCAAATCGAGAAATATAAACATGCGTATATAATTATAGAAGTATAGGTTGTGGCACCTCGAAACAGGACACGCCGAGGAGTCTGGACGGGCCTTATGACGTACGCAAGCCAACTAAAACTACGATCAAACTCAATTGAAAAAATAATAAACCTTTGTGAAATAATTTGCAGCGTTTTTCAAGTACATTCAACATACCACCCTTTAGGCAAAAATGAAGAAATTCTACAAACTGTCTATCTGTCAAATCAAATTTGTAACTACGATTGGAATCCTTAAGGTGTTTTGCAAATGTAGACTTACCCTTATTTTCCCATAAATCCTCTTGATGCTCGTCTATTCTTTCACTGAATTTCCTACCAGTTTGTCCGCAATATTCGTAACCACAAGAAAATTTAGTTTATAAACCAAACTTTTTTCCTGATTTTTAAAACCCGTTTTGTGACCCCTCGATGATGGAATTTTGCCGATTTTATCAGAAATGTTCCCATAATAAGGGGAAAAAGTGACAGATCTGGTAAATGTTTAAATGAGCATATCCCTCATATATTTAACCACTGATTAGTCCATTTTTATAAAGCTAAGAGCTATCCCTTCACACGATTGAGACCATATTGAGTCATTTTCCCACTCCTTTTACTTCGTCTGATTAGCTATAATCCCTCTTCCCTTTGCTTGCACTTAATTGGTTGTAACTCTGCCCTTTTTTTCTCTAGACTAATGGGATTCAAACTCCCTTCACCTGTGACTATATAAGCTGTTTCCTTTCTAATGTGTGTTCAGTTATTGTTTGTTACTGATGATGGCCTTACAGTCTAAATCGATTCAACATTGTAACTTTTTTTATCGTGGAAATAGATTTTTTTTCACTAACTTCCGTTTTGAAATGAGTTTCCACAACTTTGTCGATAGTGTTTTAGTTCGTAAGGTGGTGTAAGCTACTAAATCTTGAAACTTTAAGCGTCACAGGTTTAGGCTCGGAGCAAGTGCTAGGCAGTTGCCTTTTAGATGGCAACTAGTTTGGGCTTGTCAACAGCGCCAGGTTTGGGCACGCGGCCACACACAAACACGTACACACAGACACACACTCACACACACGCACACATCCACAAACACAAACACACACACACACATTTTTTTTTTTTTTTAAACCTCCCCTCAAAGACGGAGGGGGCACGCCATTAAATTGAAAAATAAACAAATAAAATAAAAAAGTGGGGAGGACGCCCAGGTTTACCCGACGCCGGCTCTAGGGATAAGGGAAGTTGCAGGACGAGGAGGAAGAATGGGATGAAAGGAAGTGCCCCTATAGAATGACCACCAATTAAGGTAAGAGCCCCGAAGGACGCGGGTGGTGATACCACGGAGCACTCCTGCCGAGATGCCCAACTCGAGAAGCTCCGTGGCACTTTTCCCGCACCACACCCCGCGCCATGAGACGGTCGCGGCCATGACCTTGATGTTATTAGGCGCCACTCCTTTTAGCTCAGATATCGCTTGTCGCAGATCACTTCTATCATATTTACTTTTCTTAGCCCGCCAGGTCTGCTCCATGTCCACGCTGCCACTGACAACCTGGACATCCAGGATTATGGCAGACCCATCGGGCTTGATCGCAACGATATCTGGCTTCTTGCCCCGGTCACTCGGCATGTGGTATAGTCTCTCCCTTTCGACATCCCAACCGCTAGATGACACACACACACACACACACACACACACACACACACACACACACACACACACACACACACACACACACACACACACACACACACACACACACACATATATATATATATATATATATATATATATATATATATGAAAAAGCGTTATACTCTAGAATTCGTTTCAGAATGTCCCAAAAAAGATTTCAATGAATAAATTTTTTATTTTAAAATTTTTGGAGCCATTGCAACAGCTTCATTTTCTACAAAATTCGCTTAAAAATTATGATAATAAATGAAATAAAAGATAAAAATCTGTAAATGAAGAGAATTGTATTTATCAACAAAAACTGAATAAATCGCCACGGAGTTGTGGAAACCAATTTTAAGAAGAGAACGGAAGTTAATAGGAAGAACGTTTATTTCCATCACAAAATCCGGAGTTGCGTTGTTACATCGATTTTGATGATACGGTGTTTTAGGCTTGGGGTCGATAAAATAATCTTTCCGTCACAAAATAATGTAACGTCACAAAATATGTGACGCAACAACCGATAGACAAATAGGCGCTACTGCATAGCTAGACAAGAGAAGACGGTGTAAATAACGTTCAGTGTCTGTGACAGTTACAAAAACGCTAAGACATATCCATGTTCATACCAATGTGTCTGGATGCAGTGTAGATACTTGTTTGCGCATGTGCAAACGTTAGTTTATCAACAAGTATGGCTTCAAAGTTTCGGAGAGTGAGGGTTTGAGCCAGAGCCGCTGAAAATGCGCCGGATTTGGGCCCGCTGGAATCGGAAAAAGTTACGGGTTTGGGCTCGCTAGAAAAACAACTGAACTTCTGCGTACAACGGTGTACTCGTCAGATATTTCTTTCCTAATTGACTCATGGTGCACAAATTATATAAAGCTCCTATGGGACACCTGAAAAACAATTGCGAGGTACGGAAGCGCACTGATCAGCTGAGGGCCTCTGGTGCCAATTCTTTATTTTTCAACCTATCTTTTATTAATTTTTGTAGGTTTATATATCGCACCCATCCTAGAATAAGGGTACAACTCAAAAATTGTCATTTTCGGCAAATTGCATTCAAAGTTTTCCTTCCACACCATTGGCTACCCGTTCTTTGGAATACGATGAACATAATTTATCTTTGCGAAACTTGTTTCCTACATTATCACTCTAACGCCCCATGGTGAATAAATAGTTTTTTTTGCCAGTGGGAAGGGAGTGGGGGGAACGGTTTTGTTGATTTTTTAAGAATTTTTGAGTTGTTCAAACTCAAACACTGAAATCTCTCATCAGTCAGGATCCAAAATGTTCAGAAAAGAAAGACACAAGTTAAAATTGTCCACACAAAAAGGAAACAACTCAAAACGAGACGCAGACTGCGTGAACTCAACTGAGTTGTGTCTTTCTTCCTAGGACGTGAATTGGTTACTCCCTCCATAGAAGAAAGACACACGCACTCTCTAGCGGAATTAGAGTGCCCTACACATATCTCCACCTTCTACAGACAAACTACACCGTTTCTACTTCTCAGAACCACAACTAACTCAAAAATCGCGATTTTTGAGTTGTACCCTTATTTGCGATATATATATAAATTATGTGATCCTCTAACATAGGGAGGAAAAATAATAAAACTAATGCCTTCAGCAGTTCTCCCCTCCTAGTGGAAGCACCTCGCTTCGGACCTCCCGAAGCTCGGGGCAGTCGCTGTTGGGCAATCTCTCGTGCGGTACGTTCCCTCTCTGTACGTAGTCGTGTGTGTTTCTTTTCATATTTTAATAAATTGTATTCGGGAATTAAACGATTGTTTTTTAAAAACCGATTCCCGATTAAAGGACATTTAAGTGGCGCAGTCTCGTGGACAAATCAATTAACTTTGGGCAAATCAATCAATCAAAATCGATTGCATTCTGACCCAAAGGGAACCTGCTGTTCACCAAGAAGAAAATCTATCATCTCTACTCACTCTGTGACTTCAAGAGAACATCACACGCTCCACAAGAGGAAACTACGCGAATTCGCCAAAAACAGGACGCCCGAGCAAAGACACTTGGCTCGTTAAATAAATAGAAGTGGATTTCCGCCTGTGAAGACGGAAGAACGTCGTGCTCCTTCGCTATCTCTTCTCCGAAGCCGCTGGCCGCAACAAAACACCGAGGTAACTACTCTGTCGACCTTCACCTAAAGCTGAGATAAGAAAACAGATGTTTACTCTCGTCGTGTTGTAAGTACCAACCCAGCTTCATCTTTTAATTCTCCAGGAGTAGCGAGATCACCGGCAAATTTTGAAGGAAGATTCAAACTTCTAATTCAACTTCATTTGATTTTTTATAATTGTTACACCTCCCCATTTCATACCACCCGTTACCTGGTGGGAAGGAACAATTCAATTTTATTCTAATAATCGTTAAACCTCCCCATTTCATACCACCCGTTACCTGGTGGGAAGGAACGATCAAGTTTTATTGCAACCGCGTTTCAAGCCACCCGTCATCTGGCGCGTTATTGCAGAAAAAAAAAAAAACTAACCAATTTTTATTGTCTTAATTCAAAGACACTTTATTTTATTTGTATTTAATTAAAATAATTAACCAATTTTTATTGTCTTAATTTAAAGACACTTTATTTTATTTGTATTTAATTATTGAAATTGCGTTTCAAGCCACCCGTCATCTGACGTTAATTTCATAATTAATCAATTTTATTGTCTTAATTTAAGATACTTGATTTCATTTTTATAATTGAATATTATAAACTTGTGTTTTTGTACATTTACACACTGACACAAACAAACACTTGGAGTAGACACTGAACAGTACATACTTTCCTGTCAAAATTCCAAAAAACTACAGAAAATATTTCTTAAGGAAGGTTCGCTCACCTTTCGAAAGACTACCTGTAATAGAGGAAGATTCTGATATGTCTGAGGGACAGTCACAACCTGGGGCGGCAAACCCGATCCCGAGCAACCCTTTTAATGATCCTAACTTTGTAGATTATTTTATTTCTCAAAGAATCCAGGAGTCCCTCAGAAACTTAAATGTCAATCAAAATACTAGGGACCAAGTCCCCGAATTTAAAAAGAAACATGGGGACATGATCCCGACCTTTGAGGGATACCCAGGAAAGCTCCGGAAATTTTTGGATACGTGTGAATCTATAGCTAATAGGTTCATAGATGATGAAGATCCCACAAATTACCAAAATGAAGAGGTCCTTAAGACCATTATGTCCAAAATAAAGGGACCAGCCTCGGATATGCTAGATAATACGCACTTACGGACTTTCCTAGTATTAAAACTGCATTGCTAGAGACGTACTCCGACAAACGGGACATATTCACTTTATGTCACGAACTAACTGGACTGAGACATAGGGAGAGCGAAGATCCTTTTCAGTTTCATAATAAAATTAAAGCAAAACTAAATTTGGCTATTGCTTGGATTAAAAACCATGAAACTGAAACGAAACAAGAGATATTGATCGAGCACTACCAAGATATTAGTCTACGGACGTTACTCTTGCACCTACGGGAACCGCTCGGAAGTCAACTTCGGAGTAGGAAACCGAAAACGATGGGCGAAGCCCTTTCGATACTAACGAACGATTATCAAATCATGCAGTATCAAAAGGGTAGACTCGATCGGAACCCCCAACACAAACCGGCGATAAAACCGGAAAATAAAAATACGACTCCGGCAACCAAACCGTCATATTATGGCCAAGGATTTAAGCCCAAAACATTCCCAAATAAAACCCAAAATCAAGTGCCATCCAAGCCCTTTATCCCCAATAAAAATAACACTTCACAAATCACAAGGCCCCCACAGACTCAAGTTCCAAGTCAAGGAACGTCCAATTTTGCAAAGTCGACTCCAATGTCTTGGCAAACAACTCGACCGAATTTAGATTTGAACAATGTGGAAATTCCCGAGGAAGAAAGTATGGGAAGTTCTGACCCCGAATACAACGCGGAAAATCCGGCCGATGAGGACTCTTTTTTAGAGGAGGAGTCCGAATCGCTACATTCTCCCTAATACATTTGAAACCAAAAGCTGGACAAAAACTGCCATACATAGTATTTCCGAAGCATAAAATTAGAATCCTATTGGACTCCGGAAGCACTTCAAGTTTTGTGCATCCAGAGGTCATTAAAAAATTTTTCCCCGACAAAATCATAACAGAGAAATTTCAAGTTAGGTCAATCCACGGATTGTCATATGGGAGCAATAGTGCGAGGATCCCATGTGGCGAAATGTTCAAAATTAAAAACCTAAATCTCCTTTTTAGAATTCACAAATTCCATAGCCGATTCGGATTGCTATTAGGTACAGATAACCTTGAGTTACTTGGCGCTCATATTGATTATGAGAACAAGTTACTGATAATAAAAAATTTCAAAATCCCTTTTAAATATCACTACGTTGATCAAGAAATAAATAAAAAACCGATCTATGAACAAAAAATACCACCTAGGGCAATTTCGCAGATTAAAATTCCCGTACGATGTGATTCAACAAAAAAGGAAGGAGTAATTCCATATCTGAAACAAAATTCACTAGAAATTCCTGAATGCCTGGTCAAAATTCAAGATAAGGAATGTTACGTAGGAATTTTAAATAATAGTGATTCTGAATGTAATTTCAAACTGTTTGAACCCATCCAAGTTGAAGAAATCCCCATTTTAGACAAAGTGAAAAGTCCAAATGTGAATTATTATGATACGCAAAATTATGTATTTGACCCCACTAATATTCGAACGGATCATATGAACGAAGAAGAAAAGAGACAAATTTTGAACTTAGTATATCAGTACAAAGATTTGTTTCATTGTGAAGGAAACACCTTAACGTGTACTAATAAAGTCCAACATGTAATCCGTACCATTGACGAGATCCCCGTGTATACCCGCAATTACCGATATCCCGAGGTATATAAAAAGGAAATTGATAACCAAATACAAGATATGCTCAAACAGGGAATTATTCAACCCAGCTCTTCACCTTGGAATAGTCCACTCTGGCTCGTTCCCAAAAAATTAGATGCATCCGGCAAACAAAAGTATCGACTGGTTATTGATTACCGCGGACTTAACAACAAGACAATAGACGATAAATACCCACTTCCAGTCATAAATGATTTGCTCGACAAACTTGGTAGGTGTATGTACTTCACTTGCCTTGACCTCAAAAGCGGTTTTCATCAAATTCCAATGCATCCGGATAGTATTGCCAAAACTGCTTTCTCTTCGGAAAATGGTCATTGGGAATTTAGTAGAATGCCGATGGGTTTAAAAAACGGACCTCCTAGTTTCCAACGGTTGCTCGACAATGTATTACGCGGTCTGCAGAATGAAATTTGCACTGTTTTTATTGACGATGTTATCATCTATAGTACAAGTCTCGAAGAACATTTAAATAGTCTCAGAAAAATTTTTGACAGACTCCGTGAAGCTAATTTGAAAATACAATTGGATAAAACGGAGTTCCTCAAAAGAGAATGTGTCTATTTAGGACATCTTATCACCCCTGAAGGAGTTAAGCCAAACCCCCTCAAAACCGAAGCGATATCCAAATATCCGATTCCCACAACTCCAAAACAAATTAAGGGTTTTCTCGGACTACTGGGTTATTATAGAAAATTTATTAAAAATTTTGCCCAAATAACCAAACCATTAACCCAATGTTTGAAGAAGGGAGCGACGATCGATCCTCAAAACCCCGAGTATAAAGAGTGTTTTGAGAAATGTAAAACTCTGCTCATAAATGATCCGATTTTACAATATCCCGACTTCTCGAAGCCCTTTAACCTTACAACTGATGCTTCGAACATTGCGTTAGGCGCGGTTTTAAGCCAGTGCACTAACGGTGCTGACTTACCTATAGCGTACGCTAGCCGGACTCTGAATGACCATGAACGCAACCTCTCTACCATCGAGAAGGAATGCCTTGCATGCGTCTGGGCTACACAATACTTCAGACCATACCTTTTTGGCCGAAAATTCAAAATTTTTACTGACCATAAGCCTCTTCAGTGGTTATTTTCACTGAAGGAACCCAATTCTAAATTGTTCAGATGGAGGCTTAAATTAGAGCAATATGATTATGAGATCCACTACAAAAAAGGATCCACTAATCAAAATGCCGATGCCCTTTCCCGAGTGGAAATTAACATCAACGAAAATTCACCTGATGTTGAGCAAATTGTTCAAGATGCTCTCACCGGGGATAGTCCTCCAACTCCACTCATGAATGAAGTACTGGGAGAACTAAATGAGGCCGTAAATAATTCATCGGAATCAATGGTGGACGAGAACGCCAGTGATTCTGCGTCTTTAGCTCCCACTGTTCATTCTAATTACGAGGGAAACACAATACTGAATATTCCTATAACCGAAAAACCTGTTAATTATGGAACTAACCAAATCATCATTGTAGTAGCCGACAGAGAAGAAACCAGAAACCCTAGGATTGAAAATATTTTTGAAAGAATCACTAGAATAACAGTAACGCTTAGGAAAAATAACCTAAGATATAAAATAGACCTAGATATAATTCATTTTGTGAAAACGTACATAGTTCCGAAGAGAAAATATTCCTTATTTTTTGTCAATGATATCTATGAAGAATTCAGCCGAATAATGATAAGAAATTTCAAACATTCGGAGATCAATTTCGTCAAGTGTTCCGCTAGGCTAGAAGATGTCACAGATCCAGAAACAGCTAGGGAATATATCCAACAACAACATATAGGGAAAACCAATCATCGAGGCATTACTGAGACCTTAGAGAAACTCAAGAGGAAATATTTTTGGCCGAATATGAAAACCACAATCCAAAATTATATTAATAAATGCGAAATATGTCTTGCCTGCAAATATGACAGACATCCTATTAAACCAAAATTAAACGTTACCCCCACACCTTCTGGACCATTCGAAATCCTACATATCGACAAATTGTCTCTGGAAAAATCCAAGTTTTTAACAATCATCGATTCATTTTCAAAGTATGCCCAAGCCTATATTCTAAAATCATCTAATAGTATTGACACCGTCGGAGCCCTTCTAAAATTCTTTTCCCACCATGGGATACCAAAAATGATCGTGGCCGATAATGGAGCAGAATTCGGTAGCTCATTGGTCAAAGAGTTACTAGAGACCCACAAAATTAAAGTTCATTACTTTTGTTCTCAAAACCCAAATTCGAATGGATTAATAGAAAGATTTCACTCGACTCTAATTGAACACGTTAGAATACTGTCAAATAGAGACGAATTCAAAAATGAAAGCATAAAAAATAAAGTTAACTATGCACTAATAGCTTATAATAGTAGTATCCACTCTGTTACAAAACTAACGCCATTCGAAGTAATAAATGGTCATGTAGAGAACGACCCTTTACTAGAAGCCGACTTAGAGAAAAACTTAATGACGAATTTTATAGACAAACATCGAGACAAAGTAAAACTAATTTATGACATAATCAAAGAAAGAACTCAAGCCCAAAAGGAACGTATTGCTGAAAGAAGGAATCAGGATAGAGAGGAAGTTCCAGAATTACCCACAGAAATATTTGTAAGAACTAGACAAATTCAAGATAAAACTAAACAAAAATATCATAAGGAAACCTTACAATCAACCAATCCCGAATTAAAAACCGCTCAAATAGTTCCTCGACACCATAACACACAAGGAAAAATTCATACGTCTAATATAAAAAGACCACGCAAACAAACTACGAGTGACTTACCCACTGACACTTCAACTCGTGAACCTGTTCCAGGACCCTCCTCTTTTCAATCGGAAGCTCCGAGGTGAGAAATATAACAACTAATCAAGGGATACTGCCTATTCTATTAGGACCAGCCCGACTTATAAACTCCCAACATACTCTGGTTCACCATTATAAAATTGACAGCTTAATAGATGAATTTTACGAACTAACCTCACAGTACGAAAATCTGTTGAATAAGATCAAAGTAAATCAATTCCAGGTCAGACAGACAGACAGACGAATATTGTAAATTATTAAATTATACTATTAGTATTATTAAGGAAAAAATTACCCACATTAATGTTAATCAAGGTAGAAAAAAAAGGGGATTAGTAAATGGGTTAGGTAATATAATTAAATTTATAACTGGCAATCTAGACGCCTCTGACGGTAAACGTTATGAAAAGCTGTTTACTCAAATTAAGAATAATGAAATAACTGTTCAGGATCAATTGGATTCTCAATTCTCACTCATTGCAGATCTGATGTCCGATTTTAATTCGACCATTCAAGACATTCGTTTCAATAACGAGCAAATAAAAAACAAACTGTTAGAAATTGATAATTTCATGAAAATTAGTTCTAGTCAGGCTCTCGCTGATTCCATAAAGGAAATACTCAACCTTCAACAACTAGTATTTAATGTGATACTGACAATATTCCAAGATATTGAGAATTCAATAACATTTTGCAAATTGAGAACATTGCATCCTAGTATAATTGGAACGCATCAGCTGTTTGTAGAACTCCAAAAATTGTCAAATACTTACGGTTCCAAATTACCTTTAGAAATAAAGTACGAAAATATTCTAAAAATAGAATCCACTATTCAAGTTACCTGTGCAATCAAGGACGATGAAATAATTTATTTTCTCAATCTACCGTTGTCCGATGGGTTACAATACTACTTGTACTTTTTACGACCAATACCCACACTTAGGCAAAATCAGTATGTTTCTATATTTCCTAAGATAAATTATCTTCTCAAGTCTAAGTCAAATAATACAACAATACCCCTGTCAGATAATTGTCAAAGGGGTAGTATCATTCATTGTAGTAAAAAATTAATATCAAACCAGAATGTTAAATATGAAGAAGAAATACTTAGTTCCAGTACTGCAGAACATTGTGAATACGTAACAGTAAACATTGAGGATAATTGGATTGAATCAATTCCAGAATCAAATCAGCATCTAGCAGTCTTCCCCTTTGGAGACAAAATAGAAATAAATAATAGGCATGGTTCGGAAATAGTGGAATTAAAAGGTATATTTTTAATTTCGGAAGGTAACAGTAGGATGTATTACAAGGGACAACCCCTTCATTCAGAAAGTGAATCATTAGGCCAACCTAAATTATTAACCGACTTAAATTTTGAAATTAAAGACTCACAAATGTCAAATACAACGCTTACTCTAAAAGAACTCAGTTTCAAAAATGTCAAACTAAACAGAGTAACACGTCTAGAGCCATTAAATATAATTGAATATTTTGTTCCAAGCTTTTGGACTATAATTTTGTATCTTCTTATTATCATGTTTATTACTTATACCATAATTGCGTATTGTAAACAGAAGAGTAAGCTAACCGCAACGAGAACATGAAGGCCTTGCTATTTATTCAAGTCTTTTCTTGTGAAAATTTAGTTTATTTTTAATTTTCTAAATTTTCAGCTTAAGGAGGGAGGAATTATGTGATCCTCTAACATAGGGAGGAAAAATAATAAAACTAATGCCTTCAGCAGTTCTCCCCTCCTAGTGGAAGCACCTCGCTTCGGACCTCCCGAAGCTCGGGGCAGTCGCTGTTGGGCAATCTCTCGTGCGGTACGTTCCCTCTCTGTACGTAGTCGTGTGTGTTTCTTTTCATATTTTAATAAATTGTATTCGGGAATTAAACGATTGTTTTTTAAAAACCGATTCCCGATTAAAGGACATTTAAGTTATATACTTTTTTTATTTTTGGCATTTGCCAAAAACCCCCTAAGACCCTAAGACTGCGGGATGCAGGATCTCTGAACCCTTTTGCTAGGCACGAGATGCCAAGTTTTGATCATTTAGAATGTATGGGGTTTGATAAAATTATTATAGACCAACGATCTGCATTGAAGGGCTAACCAATACAGAAATAATAAAGGCTTGTGTGAACATTTTCGGCGTCTTTTTTTTTCCATGGAACGAGTGCAAGCTTCAATCACAGGGACCAGTATTGGTCAGTTGAGACAGTAGCTATCACATAATAACGTAGGTATTTTATTTTCCAAGTAGTTACTTGAAATTCACGTTTCCCATCGGATTGAATCAACTGACTCATATCAATGAAATTCCACTCACGGAACATATAATATCCCGAGTTTGTATATCCACCGAGGATAAAAAAGTACGTATATGAATATGTAAACGTTGTAGATTCTAACAAGACACAAAAGGAACGGACTCAATTATTGAAGGAAACCGGAATAAATGATCACTGCAGCGTGTTCAGAGTATAGATACTGGATTATATCAAACATATCCCAGCATTTCTATTCAAAAAAACTATATTTACATTTTCTTCTCTTGGGACGTTGCATCCTCTAACTCGATGTAAAACTGTGGCCTTTAGCATGCGAGGGATATTAGATTTCCAAGTTGGTCTGTGGAATGGAGCGGTGGTCCTTGCGATTATTCCATGCGTCTACGCCCACACGCCGTACCTTCGTATTTTAAAAAAATCACTTTGGGAATTGAACTTTGCTTCCAGTAAACCAACGATCGACTGTATCCACATGAGGTGGGGTTATTACTCGTAGAATCGCTAGTTTATTTTCGTCGCAAGCACTACATTTCTGTGCAGAACGACACAAACCAACTGTGTCGCAACACAAATTGCGGCGGATACAGTGGATATGTTTTGGTTGAAGTTGAATCAAATCGCTACAACCACATCGAAAACGTCAATTTGCTTCGTCCTAGTTTTGAGAAAAGTTAATTTAAAGATTCCGTGCTGCATCATAAATCAGAAAATGTCTCAGGAGCAAGCCCCTCGTTTATTATTTCAGTCAGGGCTATCATCTGTCACGTTCCATACGACAATTAGCTATTTTCATCCATTAGCGGTGGTTTGTAGCAGATTGGCATTTTTGGCAAAGCGCAAATGATATACTTGCACTTCGTGCTAAGATTTCATGACAATAATAAAGAAGTAAGGAATACATTAGGCATTAGAACCAAGATCTATGACCGTAAGGTACTGCCTAGTAGGGATAGGTACTACCGTAGGAAGAAAACAAGATAAAAACTTTCATGGAATAAGTTCCTACATTCTATTTTACCTACTTCGATGCTGTCCACAGTAATTCTTTAAAGCGGATTAATCATTCAAATTAAAAATGGATGGCGAGAAAGAAAAAATCGCTCCAAATTATTACTTTAAGGTGTATATTTCTGGATTCAAAAGCCTTCCTACTTTTACACTCACGGTTTTATATAACTAACGTAATCTGCCATCACATGTTCATAGACAGATCGAACGGGGAAACCTAATTGAACCGATCCGACTCAGCTAAAGTTCAGCCTACTCCTACATCCAAAAATCACCTTGCGATTCAAAAGCATGTTGACGATTTTATCCTTTTATTTTAAACACTTAATCCTTTCACGGTTTTACAGATCTCCAACTGGTCTAAATCGATTCGTTGAAGTGGAACCTAGAATCGGTGGTGAAGCTGCAAAATAATTTATTAAATCATAGTTTTGGTGGCAGATTGATGAAACGTATTTCAAGTCTTCATGCTGTGCCAAAATCGTATATCTACAAACACTGGAGTTTTCACATTGTGAAGATTCTTGTTTCTCCCGTTAAGGTGCCGTCTCCTGTCCTCATACACATTCGTAACGATTGAGCTGTAGGACTCCTCATATGAGTACAAAGCAGTAGGCATAGAGATTCCTTCTCTTTGTCGGGCTGTCGACCATTCTGTACTGAACGGAGCGGCGCTGTCTGGCGCCTTCTTTGGTAAATGGTACCGCAGGCGGGGAGAGCCCCAGGCTACAGGTGCATAGTCTTTGTCAAAGTAGCAACTGCCGCCCCGCAGTTGAGGTTGGATTCGCGGAGGCAGACGTTTCATAACCCCAATCATGCACTCTGTTCT
This sequence comes from Adelphocoris suturalis, assembly GCA_030762985.1. Classification (NCBI taxonomy): domain Eukaryota; kingdom Metazoa; phylum Arthropoda; class Insecta; order Hemiptera; family Miridae; genus Adelphocoris; species Adelphocoris suturalis. Next base: position 24,157,698 of record CM061040.1, on the reverse strand, counting down.
GCAGAAATGGGGTGTAGAGGCCCGTGGGAATTGACTCGCGCGGTGGTGAACTTCGGCGTTTGGAGGTTTGTAGATATCCAAAAACTTAGGCAACAAACTACATGGTTAGTAATGCGTAGGTTGCATTTGTGAAGGACATTAGCTGTGTGAACAGTCTCCTCTCAGGAGTATCTTCCAAAATTTTGACTGGGGGGAGACCACAAGCTACATTGCCTCAGGACTCCCAAACACGACTTCCATTCATTGGAAGGAAATATTAGATTTTTCTATTGTTTCTAAAGCGTGACAAGGAGGTGATTGAATGGAGTAGTAACACCTTCCCAGGACCAAGTGATTAGCTTGCAACACCCGGGAGATATCCTGAAAGCTGAAAAGCGTCAGTAATAACCTCAGAGATGGCAGTTACAAGAAACGTAGGAGGAACTACCCATCCATGTCACTAGAAACAGGTGGCATAGATTACAGCAAAACTATTAGCCGTAACGATTAGTGGGTTTGAAATACGATCGTCGTAAGCAACCACATAGTGACTCCGAAAATGAAGTTAGACGAAAATGGCCAAGATTTCAGATTGATGATTCGGGGGTGTTTTGGAATACTATTTTGGAATACTTTATGACTTCCTCGTATCCGTATCATGAATGTGTGGATCATTAAAATTTTTCAAATAATCGTCAACGATTCCATGTAGCCGAGATGCCCAACTCGAGTAATACCGTGACACTTTTCCCGCACCACACGCCGCGCCGCGACCTTGATGTTGTTTGTCGCCACCCGCTTTAGCTCGGATACCACCTGCCTCAGGCTCACACTCTAACACACAACACAGGCAGACAGGCACGAAACCAAAGTTGTTCAGAATGGTATTAAACGTGAGATGCGGGTAGAAGTTTTTTTTAGAAAGAAGAAACATTTTTCATCCCTCAAAAGTGAAAACGATGATTCCGCTACCATTCTATAGGTAGGCTCGGAAGTAAAATAATTGACAATTTTTTGTTCAAGTACGCGTTCTGTGTACTCTTTTATCACATTTATCATTCGCTGTCCACTATTAACAAGTGGCATCTCCTTATCAGAAGAGTGATGGATAGGTTTAAAGAGAGCGAGGCTCGATTTAAAGTTTTCACGATAGATCGAAAGCCTAAAGCACATTCGTCTACTAATTCGGAAAACAGAAATTTAGATTTTCTAGAATTAATATTTGTACAAGTGGATCAAAACGGGAAAAGGTACTCCTGTATGACGATACTGCCAACGAAGAATGAATATTGTACTAATCCCCCTATAAATTACAACGGTCGAACCAGCTGATACAATACAATGGAACCTTCATTCATGAAATCGAATTTATTGTAAATTTTGCTGATAGGATAGGGCTAGTTTAGCGTAGGTAGATCTTCATTTCATTAATTTTCTTACTACGGTGGTTGCCTGCGTCACTTCAGTTATACTTGAATGAAGGTTGGATCTGAGAAGTAGGGTTATCTGATACAGAAATAACAAACCTTCGTGTAATAGTTTGTTGTATTTGGTTTATTATTTTCAATAATGAACCTTTGTAATCGAAAAGGGGAAAAAAACCCCCCCCCCCCCCCCTCTGAAATTTTTTGGTTTACATTTCAAGATGCGTAGAATTCAAAAACGCTGCAAATTAAAACATAATGGTTTATTATTTCTGTGTTAGATAGTCCTTCTACGCATAAGTTATTATTAAATCCCGAATATACCTAATATATGATGAAAACATGGCGCATCGTGACTCCGAGAAGAGCTAACATTTCTACAGTTCCGAGACCCCGCAATTTTTCGCTTCACAGTAAAAATGTTTTAAAAAAAAAGGTCGAAGGTAAGGAAAGAATATAGGTTCAGAGGCAGCTGATCAGTGCGCCTCCGTACCTCGTAAGTGTTACCGAGGAGTCTTAGAGGAGCTCCATCTAAATAACAACACCGTGGGTCGAATAGGAAATTTGGTACTTTTCCGTTATACCCCCCCCCCCCCCCCCCCCCCCCTCCCCCTCCCCAGTCAAATTGTCTTCAACACGCCCGCCCGACATGTATTTTTGAGATGTGAGCTTGCGAGCATCCAGACCACCAACCTATCCACAGCATTCTGATCTATTTGTGCGAATTCATGTGCATTCTACTTGTGCGAATTCATGTGGAGGCAATCAAACCTCAACCACGCCAATTTGTTTCAACAAATCCTCACCGACATCGGCAACTTCTGAAAACACGGTAATTCTTTTAACATGGAATCATGTTTTAGCGATGGATCCCCCGCCGAAAAGTGAGATGAAAGTAGCGCCAATAATTGTGATTACAACCGAGTTGTTGCTAGGGATATGATACTTCGTCGTTTTTCATCCCACGAAATTCGTTGACCATTCGTTCGAAAGCTCTCGATTTATCCAACCATACTATATTAACTACTGCGAAGTGCGTGGCCAACAAGCTGAGTTATGAGCATGGTTATATGAATAATTGTTTACACACAGGTGATCATTCTCAATTATTGATATTGTGAACATGATTGCAACCGCTTGTTAATTTCTGATGATTTCATTGAGCTGGTGCTTCGATTATGTGATTCATAGCAGGGGATCCGAATATTGCGAGAACAGTTTGATTTGTGAAGTGGTGGTTAAATCATTTTAATAGGTAATTTCTATACTTTACACTATAGGAAGCTGTAATTTCGTATGTAGCCTCTTTAGCCTCTTTCTATAAAGTGAATGTTTACTCGCGAGTTTCTATTAGGAGATCATCATCTCACAAGAGCTCAATCGTCGTGATCATTTCTATAATAAAGTGAGAGCGAGGAGCTAAAACATGATTCCATGTTTTTTACATTTTAGCAGTCAGGCTCAAAGTAATAACATCCGGGGGGGTCCAGGGGGGAAAAGCCCCCCTGGCGGGGTCAAGGGGCAGAGCTCCTTGCGAGGCCCAAAGAGCCGAGTTTTTTTTTTTTTTTTTTTTTTTTTAAATAATATAATTTCTTCCCACAGCTTGATATTGTCACCAATTCAACGTAAATATGTAATCTAAGTAAGAGGGAATGCCTAGAAACGTCGGGCGGGTGTGTTGAAGACAAATTGACTGGGGGGGGCTCCTAAGCTGATCTGAGTCCCTCCATATTTTGAAATGTATTCCAGATCTCCAAAAAGGAGCTATTTCAGGTTTCAGCACCATAATTCAATTAAAAAACAAATTAGGCTCAGAAGCCACATAGCTGATCAGTGTGCACTGATATTGAATTTATTCTTGATATTACAAATGAGGTCTATTTCAAATCGCAGATCCAAAGGTTGATATCAATAAGCCTGCGTAGATATAATGGGCAGCAGCAGAGGGAATGCAATAAATTATAACATCTACACATCAATAATCCCCCTGATCTAAGTATAACAAAATTTTGAAATAGTTTTAATGCTCAGTTAAAACTCCATAGTGTAATATAGTCAATCAAGATGTAGGTAACGTAAAACCTCGAAATCGGTCATTTAGGAAACGGGAAAATGATGCTTGGAGTGGTTTACGTTAGCGCATGCGCATAATGGAGTAATGATTTGAGAAAAATGAAATAGCCAGAGAACAGCCTAACTCGCAAATTCCCAGAAAATGTAATCAAAATCTGATAAAAACTAGACCTTGTTCCTGGGAGTCTTTCGCGCATGCAATCATGTTAAAATTAACATGGAATAATTAAATCATTGTTCCCCAACTACGCACCAAATTTGAGCGGGATTGGACTCCTAGGGCGAAAAAATATTATGCTTAAAGGAATTTACGTTTGCGCATGCGCAAAATGAAGTAATAATTTGAGAAGTATGGAATTGATAGTGGACTATTTACAGCCTAACCAGCACACTCAAACGAAAATTGTTGAAATTAGGCTCGTTTGAAAAGGATTACACATTCACGCATGCGCAGTGTAATGATAGAATTATGTTGAAATCGCTAGGGAATGTTCAAACGAACCACTGCCACCTATCCTCCAAATTTGAGCGAGATTGGACGTTGGGGGCGTGAGAAAGTGATGCTTGATGGATTTTACGTCTGCGCATGCGCTGAGTGAAATATTGATTTGGGAATAACGAAACTCATAGGGAACCATATTCACCCTAACCCGCTCATTTCAAGAACATTTCATAAAAAACCGTTGAATACTGTGTAATTTAAGCTTGATACATGGATTTGCGGATACACGATAGACACACTCACATACCCACAGACACACGCACAGAAAGACACGGAACAAAAGTTGTTCAGAATGGTCAAATACTTGAAATGCGAGTGGTAATTTTACCAATGTAAAAAAAACAAATACCGGAAAAGGTTAATTTAAGCATTCCTTTGCAATGTCAACATAATCCTATCATTATTAGCTACTGAGCATGCGCGAATGTGCGTTCCTTCGTTAAGGAGCCTAAATTCCTTCAACCATCATTTTTCTACGCCCTACTCGTCCGATCCCGCTCAAATTTGGTGCATAGTTGGGGGACAATGGTTTAATTATCCCATGTTAATTTCAACATGATTGCATCATTATTAGCTCCTGAGCATGCGCAAAAGTGTACTCTCAGGAACAAGGTCTAATTTTCATCAGATTTGAATACATTTTCTCGGAATTGGTGAGTTAGGCTGTAGATTGTTCCCACCTATCTATACCAGTTTCATTTTTCTCAAATCATTACTCTCTACTCTTTACTGTGAAGCGTAAGACTGCGGGGTCATGGGACTATAAAAGTGTGATCCCTTCTCAAAGGCACGATGCGCCATGTTCTGATCATATTATGTATTACATAGGTACGGGGTTTGATAATTATATACCAACGATCTGTGTAGAAGGGCTTTCTAACACAGATATAATAAACCATTGTATTATATTTTGCAACGTTTTCTCATACATAAACATTCGTACTGACGTGTTTTACAGCATTAATCGAAACCATTCATCGATAAAAATTTACAATTCGTTGCTATCTCAATTGGCAATCAATGAGTGCAGTCATGGATTAAAAGTTCCAACAGGCCCCCACAAGAGTGATATAGGAGGGTATGTTGGTTTATCATCTCGATTTTACTTGATCAACACACCGAACTGATGTGCTGCGAAAACTTTCGGACAAGCGATGGGGGCTTGTTAGAGTCGGGATTATTAACTTTTGCTTGAGACGGCTGTGATTGGAGAGTAATTAGCGAACCTTCCTTGGTGATGAACAAAGCTAATACAGTAGCTTTCACAAATGAAGTAGATCAATGTATGCATCGAATAAACCCGCTTGTTGTTGGGTTGTGGTTTCACATCACTCTATACTATAAAAGGAATTATGATCAGAATTGTCGGTCGTAGGTAGAATGTGTGCGTTGTTTACGTTGTTAAAACCATCCCTGGAACTTGCCAATAATTTCGGCAAAAACCACGAAAAAAATATTCCAAAAATTTAAACCGGGAAAAAATTATCTGCAATGTTCTGATACATAAAACGTTATTTCCCGATTATTAATGTATTATTTGACTGGTCCTTGCTCATTTAAAATGCACGGTAATTCCCGAGAAAAAAAATCAAAGATGAATCCATTATCTAGGTCTTGAATGAATATGGATGCAAATTAAATTGTTATTGGGAAAATTGACGGTTATAAATGGAAGTTCATTGAGTTTTCTATGAGTTTCTCAAGCTGTCCAAACTAAAATATTATGATGGTTGGATTTAAAAAAATTTTACGATTCTATTAAGGGATTTTTGGAAAATGTAATTTTCCCAATCAAATTCAGAATTGTCTAAATCCACAAAAACAGGCAGCAAATAGAATAATTAAAAACTGCTTGTTATGCATTTGCTTTATTGAAATTTAACGATTTACGATTATTTTCTATTCAAATGGAATTTTCATTGGAAAAACATCATTATATTCGACCAAATACAAATGAACGAATCATATTTTTGAATGTTAAAAAAAATGAAAACATTTTAATAACAAAGAATTTATTGAAGTGGAATTTTGATCGATGCTTTCACAAGAAATGGGGATTGTAGGTAACCTAACATTAAAATTCGTTTAGGTACACCTTTATCATAGTTTTTCTCAACTAAGATGTTTTTCCTTGCTTCTTTTTGTGGTTGTAGAAAATGATGAATATGGTTCGAAAAATGTTACATTTCATTAGAGTGTAAAATATACATACTTGTTGAATATGCTCGTGACGAAGTGTGCTTGAAGTAGATCAGCTGAAATTAATTAAGATGATTACAACTCCCCTTCAAATAGATCAACGTTTGTACCTTTGGATCTTATTTGCGTGTTTATTCTAATTGAAACTAGGTATACAGTTTAGCATTCGAATCCCCCATCCCCCTCTGATTCTCCTGTTAGAACTTACATTCTTCTTACATTAATTGCGGTCTTGTTTCATTGATATGCCGCAATTCTCGTTTGTTCGACGTATTCCAATACGAACGGCCCGTCAAGTATTCTCGCCGCAAGGGTTCCTTGCAAACAAGTGAATTCCATTAGCGCCCTCCCAGCGGCCAGCTGTACCAGAAGTTCCGTGGTATCTATCTCACTCGCGAAACAGTTGGACAATGGGATCGCTTGGCCCCCTATAAACTGAAGTAGGTACCTACCCAACTTCGATTGTGATTGGTTTGAACTTGATACTGAAAGGGCTGATAATTTTATTGAGAACTATTATGCACAGCCTCTAGATGCCCGATCCGGCAATGTGCCGGACACAATTCGTTTAGAGTTTGATTGGATTTCGACCGATCATGCACTGTAAGACCAGCAAATCACGTTCCACAAGGACTTAACTTTTGGAAGAAGGAATGTGAACACGAGGGAGAATCTCAAAGGGAGGTTTTAGTGTGTTTGAATTTTCTTTTTTATGTAGGATGCGCAACAGGGCTGTCAAATTCAAAAACTAGAAACCTTTGCGTCATCATTTGCAGCATTTTTTTTAAAGACAAATGAATGGAATGTTGCTTAAATTTTAAGAGGGGTTGATTTTTTTTTTTTTTTTTCGACCACTAAGTTTTATTACAAAAAAAAAACAAACAGGCGGTATTTATGTAATGAGTTGAGCAATAAATCTTTGTGCAAAAGAACGTGATAAGGTTTTAGAATCTCAAAATAATTTGAAAATGAACGATAATAAATATTTTGACATGAAATCAAGCTCAAGAAGTTTAAATGCCAATCATAACAATAGAATTTCGGGCAATCCAAATGAGCGTTCTACTACGATTTTCGAATTTGAAAAACCAATCAAAATGTTTTTAATATAATTCGCAATATATTAAATGAGTTCGCTGATAGGGCGAGAAGCATGGTTTGCGCTTTTTCGTAACTCACCGGCGCACAGTGGGCTGGATTGGATATTTAGCTGAAAAATAGGCAATTTTTAAGTTACCGAAATGCAAGTTTGAATGGGATGTTTCGATCAACGAACTCCACTACACATACTACTGATATTTGTCAGGCTTCACCAAGTATTTTTCACGTAAAATCCATACTAAAAAGCGATTTAAAAAAATATATACCTATATATTTAAAGGTCTATAGGTATGTAATGTATGTATATACCTAGGTATGTAACTTTCTCTCCAAGGGAAAAAATTGCTTTGAAGGTGAAAACCCCTACATATTTCGCTGTTTCAGCGTGTCAAATGCGAATTAGGATAAGATAAAGATGATTTAAGATTAGAAGATGACCCGTGCTCTACTGCTCAATAACTATAAATAGCGGATATATTATTTTTGAGGTCAATTGAAATCTGCCAGTGGTCGTAGGAATTATATAAGTTCTGAAGACTCGAAATAATGGGAAAATATACGTCAATTTTCCAAAATTTGACGATAACGACACAAGCTTCGTTGTCATTTTCGGATTCAGCACCCCAAAAACAAAAAGAAAACAAATTTTGTAAACCTGCATTATTAAAAAATAAAAATAAATAACTAACATAAATCCAAGATTATCTCAACAAAAATATTTTAGAATAGTATTACTTGATAAATATTTATCATCTACATTATTATAAAAAATTATGCCGCTAATGACCCTTCTAGTTGAGGTGTATCTATCTATCTTTACTATTTATAAGAATGAAACTCCGTTTGTTTGTTTGTCTGTCTGTCTGTCGTGTCTATGCACGGCCAAACGGCTGAGTGGGGGGAGTCTACGAGTGGGGGGATCTTCTTGGGATTTTCCGAAAGGGGGAGCGAGCGAATTAAAAATTTTCTAATCCCACCCGAACCATGGGCCGTAGGGCGGGAGGGGGGTCGAAGTAAGAATTAATGTGCGCTTTTTGGACTTCCCCGCTTCCCTACCCGTCCAAACGGCCGTTGAAAATTCCGGAAAAATACCGATTTCGTAGGGTTTTGAACGAGAAAGACGACGGCGCGATCGGATCGCGAAAAAAGTATCGGGAAATGCGTCAAAAAAATGCGAGAGTACGGACCGTGTTTTCTCGAAAAGTCCGACGAAAAACTACGTTTTTTCCGATTAAAATATACCCCGTAAAGGTACGTTTTTCGGAACGGTTTTCGCGGGCGAAATACAGCTTTGATCCCGCCGAATCTGTATCCGAAATCGGATATCGAAAAAAGTGACGTGAAGTCGGTCAAAATGCGAGCGGAAGCGAGGGAAGCGTTTAACATGAGAAATTAATATGTGCCGTGGACGTGAGAAGGCTCTACGAAGACGTCAAGGGGTTCGATGTCACAATGTTGCGAGGCGAGCAGGTATACATAGGTACCTACCTTGCGAGCGAAGCGAGAGCCATTTCAACAGAATAAATACGGACTTTGTCCTACACATATACAGGTATACCTTGCGAGGACGTGGAGGCGAGCGTAGCGAGCCGGAGCGGCTAGTTATTTATAAGAATGAAACTCGGTCTGTCTGTCTGTCTGTCGTGTCTATGCACGGCCAAACGGCTGAGTGGGCCGGATCTACGAGTGGGGGGATCTTCTTGGGATTTTCCGATAGGGTGTATAAGCGAATTTAAAATTTTCTAATCCCACCCGAACCATGGGCCGTAGGGCGGGAGGGGGGTCGAAGTAAGAATTAATGTGCGCTTTTTCCACTTCCCCGCTTCCTCTATCCCTCTAAACGGCCGTCGAAATTTCCGGAAAAATACCGGTTTCGTAGGTTTTTGAACGAGAAAGACGACGGCGCGATCGGATTGCGAAAAAAGTATCGGGAAATGCGTCGAAATATGCGAACGTACGGACCGTGTTTTCTCGAAAAGTCCGACGAAAAACTACGTTTTTCCCGATTAAAATATACCCCGTAAAGGTACGAAATACAGCTTTGATCCCGCCGAATCTGAATCCGAAATCGGATATCGAAAAAAGTGACGTGAAATCAGTCAAAATGCGAGCGGAAGCGAGGCGAAACGATTAATAGCAGAAATTAATTGTGCCCCGGACGCGAGAAGGCTCTACGAAGACGTCAAGGGGTTCGATGTCACAATGTTGCGAGGCGAGCAGGTATACATAGGTACCTACCTTGCGAGCAAAGCGAGAGCCATTTCAACAGAATAAATACGGACTTTGTCCTACACATATACAGTTATACCTTGCGAGCGAAGCGAGCAACATCTAATAAACTTTTCGTGGTTCCACGTAGTTTTATAAGATTTAATTTGTTTGTAAGAATTTCCAACAGAAAAAAACGTCTGCCAAGTTGGGTGGGCAGTATAACTTCCTCAAGGATATACAGGTATACCTTGCGAGCGAAGCGAGCAACATCCCCTAATAAACTTTTCGTGGTTCCACGTAGTTTTATAAGATTTAATTTGTTTGTAAGAATTTCCAACAGAAAAAAACGTCTGCCAAGTTGGGTGGGCAGTATAACTTCCTCAAGCGAGCGGAGCGAGCAACATCCCCTACAGAAGTTAAAACTACCCTTAGAGATCTACCGTTTGCGAGCGAAGCGAGCAACATCCCCTACACGTTTCAATTGTAATACATCGCATGTATACAGCCACACTTTGCGAGCAAAGCGAGCAACATTCCCTACATGCCACACTTTGCGAGCGAAGCGAGCAATATTCCCTACATGCCACACTTTGCGAGCGAAGCGAGCAATTTAATGGGGGGTCCGGGGGGCTTGCCCCCCGGCTGGACGTGGAGGCGAGCGTAGCGAGCCGGAGCGGCTAGTATATATATATATATATATTTTTTTTATTTTTTTTTTATTACGTATGGGAAGTGTGGAACAAAAAAACTGACCGTGGTTCTAGCTGTAACCTGTACTAAACATTTTCGACGCAGTACGGACTTTGAACGGAAAATGAAAAACAATTACTAGAAATTTGAGATAAAACTAGGAAGGCGGCCGGTGGGGTAGTGAGCCACTATGGATTGGGGGGAGGGCAGATCTCTGCTGGAGCGAGGGAGAGTGGCTTCGAACTGGGCGCGTTATCATTCCAGTTGTATAGTTCGTTGGTTTCGATAGGTGTTTCTGAGGAACTTTGCCCTCGAAGGGGAAGCCGCACGATGAGACCTGAAACTGTGAAGTTAACGTTGTTTCTCCTGATCACTTCATTATGCTCCCCTCTGGTGCGGCGACCAGTTCGTCGTCTAATCAGTTATTTTTTCGAAGGAAGTATCAACTCAAGGAAAGTAGAAAACGTTCTACATCGTAACAATTTGAAAGGGTTTTTTTTTTTTTTTTTTTTTTTTTTTTTTTTTTTTTTTTTTTTTTTTTTTTTTTTTTTTTTTTTTTTTTTTTTTTTTTTTGTAAGTACAGTCTTTTTAAATTTTTAAAAATAAATTTTAAATGAACGAAAAAAAAATTGCAAACAAATGCAAAACTTATGATTTTTTAATATGTGATCATTTAGGAATATATTTAAAAAACGGCCTATCCGAACCCCGACAAGAAGAAATACGTTGATTTCCGGTGCCAGGTTTCTCCACCTAGAATAGCAACTCAGCCCACTGTGTGGCGTCTCGTACTTGCAGGTCGGTCCTGAATTCAGTAAGCTGATTTCCTCATGATTAATTTATGCGAAAGAAAAGAGTATTATCGCCGGAAATCTTGCCGTGTTCGCATAATAAATATTAATCCCGTTCTTTCAAAAATCTCTCTGGCCAAGTTTTTCAGTTTCTGTGGATGAATATGCTAATATAGGAGGCTGGGTTTACGTTTTCATTTCTTTCAATTTCCAGCATCCGCTCCTCCTCATTCCGACTCCCAAAGGCCGCAGTAGAATATTAGGCTCCGTATTCAAGCAAAGTCAACATCCGAGTAAAAATTGATAATTCATCACCAACAAAGACTGAATGTTGCTTCCTCTTTTTCATTATTTGTATTTGCTGTTTTTAGTTACACAGCCGTTCAAAGAAAACCTTCAAGGCATTCATGAATAGGTTCGAGCATTCAAAATCGAGGTTTCATCGTCGTCTTACCGACGATCTTTTTTTCATAAGCCCCAGTTCATAATTTAACATAATCACAAGAAAAATTTAAATTTAAACTTCCCACAATCAAACAGTCATGCAGCATGATCAAATGAACGCACATTTGTGCGTAATAAATTATTGTATTTACCCATATGTTAAATTGTTATGGAATTCCAGCATCTTGTGTGTAATGAAATTATGAACTATCAACGTTATTGCAAAAAAATGTAATCTAAATAACAGTCTGCTATTTAAAAAATAAAAGTTTTTTTTTTTTGTTCTTAGGTTGTTTTTATCAAAGTTTTAACTCATATTAATGACGTTCAAGTACAATTTCTGCATAAATTTTTGAATGGTCTAGTTTATACTAGATACATTTTAATTGAGTAATATTATTTCACAGAAAATATGCATTGAACAATTTTTAGTTTAACGAGTTTTAGCACATACTAATGACATTCAAGTTAAATTTTGTGCATACATTTTTTAATGGTCTAGTTTATACTAGATACACTTTACTTGAGTAATATTACTTCGAATTTTTATTTCAATTGGTTAGTATTAATTTTTAGTAGTTTTTTTTTTTGCCATTTTCAGTGATATTTTTACATTTTTTGAAATTTTATTTAAATTAAACAGTTTAATGTGCTAAAATATTTTGTCCAACAAAGTCATCCATTCTAATGGAACGCTTGATTTTTTGGCGGAAGAACTTTTTTTTTCCCCCATTAGAAATGACGCGTATATAAATACATATAGGTAGGTATAGGTAATGTATAAATACAAATAGGTGAAAAAGAATCCAAGATTCGTTTCAGAATGCCTCAAGCTGGATTTCCGGTGAAAAAAAGTTTAAAGAAATTGTTACATTTTCAGGGCTAATAAAGAAGACGCAGAGGAAGAAAAAATGTTCATTCACAAAAATACAGGTAATTATTGAGAAATAATGAAGTTAAAAAATTAATTAAAATGCATGGTTTTAAAAACATTCCACTGGGAGTCCGGGAAAATTGACACTCAAAAAGAAAATAATACAAGAGTGAAAGCAGTCCATTAGATTTCTTCCTTTTCATCAACACAGGTAATGGAACAAAATGTTCACGCTACCGGTTGAACTCCCTGACATAGGACAACCAAGCCAGTTTACATTACTGAACCAAATCTGACGAGGCCGCTGATTATATACAAATTTCTTGGTCTCGGGGAAGAGTCATCGTACCAAAGATGGGTAACCGGAACTAAGCAAGAATAGGGGAGATGCAGAGAAAGTGGTGACGCACATGCAAATTGCACATAGAATAGCGAGATATCGATCGACGTATAGGAAAAGGCTTGGAGTTCAAATTCACTGTCCGTTCTTTCCTTGATCATCCATCTACTCTAGTGAAGTGGAATACGAGTACCTACCTATCCAAAGTCAGATTGCTGGACTTGATGTTTGGATCCTGTTCCCTGTATAGTGTGAAATTCTCTGAAGTCTTTCAAACGAAGGTTTACGATCTTCAATGGACCTCTGCACAATGACACCCGTTTCCACTCTTCATGTCTTGGTATCGACTGGTTGGAAGTCTCTGGACACGTCGTAAATTGCCGCCATTAGAGTTTACTGCTCCGTCCACCTAAGATTACCCATTATGACCTCAAAGGACACTCTGAGGGTGGCAAGAAGGCTACATAAGAAATACCCATTGCAAGTAATGGTGATGTGAATGGAGAGTGAAAGCAGTCACTGTCTGAAGTCCAGTCTCCAAGTACAAGAGATACCCTGGAGCGAATAGGGGAAGATGAAAGAGCTTCTTGATAAATGCTAACAGAACTCCCTCTGCGTATCATGAAAACCTGAGAGGCGTAGCAGAGCAAAGCTCTAACGATGGTATTAAAAACATGGACCTTATCCAGAAGGGGGATCCACGAGGTGGCAAAGATCATATATATTGCAGGAAGGTGCAATAAGTATGAATTTTATTGCGATTGGTTGAGTTTTAACCGTAAGAAAACACTAATAAATAAAAAGCAGTTATAAATAAATAAAAACAGTAATAAATAAAATAATATAGATAAATGAAAATAATTGACAATGACGGAACTTAAAGACTAATTAATGACCGATTTTAGTTAAATTTACATGAATTGAGCGAGTTAGTTTTCAGACGATCCCCTGTATATTTCATCGCCTTGCGCATGCGCGAACGTGAATTGTTTGTATAACGTCTGTTTTCCATGATCTATCGGTCCAATTTCGTGAAAATTGAAAATTTGACGACTGGGGGGGGGGGGGGCTCAGGTTTAATCTAGGAATGATATCTCATGAATTTAATTTTGATGGGTTTGTAACTTTCACATGCGCAAACCTAAAAATGTTTGTTAAAGACAAGACTCCGAAACTAATGGATCGATTTTGATGAAAATGATGAAATATTCAGGGATTATGATGGCTAGCTCTTATATGATTCCATATATACACTGGATAATGAATGGTACATAGGGTGCGCAACGTAATCATGAATTTTAGCCCTATTTCGCATATTAGCTACCTACTGGATGTGGATATACGAGTAGCTACTGCATATCGAGCTGGATTTCCAGTGTAATACTAGTCTTCTTCAACTGAGAACAACAGCTTCTCTAAATGCTTATTTCTCAACTGGAATAAGAGTTTTCAACAACTTGCCATCCGACATCAATCGTGATTTAGTAAATCATCCAAAGAAGGTCAATATTATTGACATTTTCATGTCTTTCATATGGCACATAACAAAAAAATCGTCACGAAAAAAATTGTCCCAAGTGGCCACAACGATGATTATGACCATCAGAAATGACGTTGACCATTCATAGGTACACACATGAAAATGTCCCAATGCGTTGCAGACTCGTATGCAAGCGTTAGGTTTAACTTAGAGTAATTTTGATGATTTTTTTGGAAAGATGTTTCTTACGATTGCAGGATACAGTTTAGACTTGAAATTATACGTTACGTAAGAAGATATGGTGTAGTATTATTAATAACTGGAACGTTAATTTTATAATTATTTTGCACAATATATAAACTTTAATGTTTTGTTTTCCACTAGTATTAAATAAGATAAGTTCAAATTGCTGGTTAGCTGTAGGTTTTTTTTTTTTTTTTTTTTTTTTTTTTTAAATCTTTTAATTATCTACGTGCAAGCTGACCCGTCGGACTTTGTCCCGCCTAACATATTATTCGTACAGTCATGGTTACAAATAACAATAATTTATTCATTAGAATTCGTTATATAATTGAAGCGAAGAAAACATTGAATATAAATAATCAAGTAGTAGGTACGTATAAAGGGTGAATACAGGTATTTTAATTAGTTTCTGTTGACCTATTGCCCAACCTTTTGGAGACGTTGAAAGATACATCGGACACTGAAAGTGATGTTTCGTGGAAAGAGACCATCATTTTATTCGTTTCTTAATGTCCTAGAGAGGGTTCATATAAATTTTAAAATCCTTAGGATTAATAGGAGAGAATTTAGCAGAGTCAGCTGATCTGGTTGGAACTCGTCATTGCATTCGACTCTAAATGTCCAAGAAAGGCTCCCTGTCAAATTTCACATCTTAGTGTGAAAAGGAGAGAATATAGTTCACTCACCCGATAAGGAAAGAGGCCATAATTTTATTCGTATCTCGATGCCCCAGAGAGGCTCCGTATCAAATTTCCAATTCTGGGGATTAATAGGAGAGAATTTAGCTGAGTCAGCTGATCTGGTTGGAACTCGTCATTGCATTCGACTGTTGATGTCCTAGAGAGGCTCCCAATCAAATTTAAATTCTTAGGATTAATAGGAAATAATTTAGCTAAGTCAGCTGATCTCGTTGGAACCCGTCATTGCATCCGTCTCTTAATGTCCTAGAGAGGCTCCCTATCAAATTTCAAATTCTTAGGATTAATAGGAGAGAATTTAGCTGAGTCAGCTGATCTGGTTGGAACTCGTCATTGCATTCGACTCTTAATGTCCTTGAAAGGATCCCTATAAAATTTCAAATTCTTAGGAAATAGGAGAGAATTTAGCTAAGTCAGCTGATCTCGTTGGAACCCGTCATTGCATCCGTCTCTTAATGTCCTAGAGAGGCTCCCTATCAAATTTCAAATTCTTAGGATTAATAGGAGAGAATTTAGCTGAGTCAGCTGATCTGGTTGAAACTCGTCATTGCATTCGACTCTTGATGTCCTAGAAAGGCTCCCTATCAAATTTCAAATTCTTAGGATTAATAGGAGAGAATTTAGCTGAGTCAGCTGATCTGGTTGGAACTCGTCATTGCATTCGACTCTTAATGTCCTAGAAAGGCTCCCTGTCAAATTTCACATCTTAGTGTGAAAAGGAGAGAATATAGCTTACTCACCCGATAAGGAAAGAGCCCATAATTTTATTCGTATCTCGATGCCCCAGAGAGGCTCCGTATCAAATTTCTAATTCTTAGGATTAATATGAGAGAATTTAGCTGAGTCAGCTGATCTGGTTCATACCCTTCATTGCATTCGTCTCTCAATGTCTTAGAGAGGCTCCCTATCAAATTTCAAATTCTTAGGATTAATAGGAGAGAATTTAGCTGAGTCAGCTGATCTGGTTGGAACTCGTCATTACATTCGACTCTTAATGTCCTAGAAAGGCTCTCTGTCAAACTTCACATTCCTGGGCTTAAATGGAGATGATTTAGCTGATGATTTAGCTCACTCAGCTGATTAGGAAAGATTCCATAATTTTATTCGTTTCCCGATATCCCAGAGAGGCTCCCTAACAAATTTCAAATCCCAGGGGTGGATAGGAGAGAACTTAGCTAAATCAGCTGATCTGTTTGGGACATGTCATCGCATTTTTCTCATAATGTCCTGGAGAGACTCTCTGTCAAATTTCACGTTCCTACGGTGAAAAGAAGATAATTTAGCTCACTCAGCTGATCTGGGCCGTAGGCACTATCAAGTTGAAGTCCCGCAGAAGCTACATGCTAAATTCCAGCTTCATATGGTAAATATCATACGAAGTAGCTTTAGAAGCTACTCAGCTGATGGGCCCTTGGCATAGAAGTCCTTATTCTATCTACCTTTCAAACTGCCTTCATTTTCTGTCTGCGATATAGATCATAGATCTTTTTAATTTGATGAAACCGAACATATGATTGACCTTGGAAACCATAAACAACGTCCTTAAGGAAGACCGGGTTCTCGATGAAGGAAGGAGATACGATTTTACTATAGCCTAGGTTCTATTCCGGAACTTGCATGTCAATTTGCGCCTACCCTCATGAAAATCGGTTCAGCCATTCTATATTTAAAGATAAAACGCATAAGGGAGGCCATAAGGAGACCTTGTCATTTTGACATGAATGGTCCTTCCTATCGTACTACTTATATATTATAAAGTTTCCTATGAAATATAAAATTGTTTAGATGTCAATAAGATACGCGTGGAAAAGAGGTAGGTATTAAAATTAATCACGTTAGTTAAGTTAAGCATTTAAATGTAGGTAAAGGGTCCTATTGAATAATTAAAGGGGAGAAATACTTTCATTCAAATTAAATGACAAGAGTATTGCAAATATGATGACAATTTCAGCATGTATATTGACGATAGCTCTTGAGATAATGATAATCTATGTATTTAGATTTCTAAACCGTCCCGCCATGATATACCAAAGAGCGTAGAGAGCAAGCTGTTTTTTCCCCTATACATCATTGCCCAGTGAAGTGAGGTAGTGGTGAAGAGGTGGTGTTGATTCTTTGCTATTGAGTCAATTAATTACTGGGGCTATGAAGTGTCCCCTTCAAGTTTTTTTTCCTTTTTTCTTGCGCTTTTACCTTAGCGGATTAATCAGATTAATCTATTTGTTTTCATCTTAGTTAAATGACTTTTTTTCATCATAAATCGACATTCAACTCTTCTAAACAACACCAATGGTTTACTATTTTTATTCCTCACTACTGAAGGTAGGGGAGCTTGTGTTCGTGATAGAAATTAAAATATAAAAAAATTTGTCCTCCTAAAACAAAATTTCCACTTGGTTTTTTTGTTTCAGAGCTAGCTGACCAATTTTGGTTCCGTGTCTGTCTGTCTGTCTGTGGTAAATCCTTGTCACGCCCAAAACTATACCAAGTTTCAGTCCGATTCCGATGAAATTTACAGGGATTGTGCGGGTTAGCCCCTAGACAGTCCCCTATAATTTTCAATGCCGTCAAACCGTACGCATGCGCATTTCTCATAACGTCTCTGTGGGCCTGATTTTGTTCAAACTCGCTAGGTGATTGTGTAGGTATATGTTCTAGAAAAATTCCTTATAAATTATATCGCGATTGGTAGATTAAAAACCATTGCGCATGAGTAAAACTAATATAGATTGACACTGGCAAACTTAGAGTCTAATGGAACGATTTTTATGAAAATTTACAGTGATTGTGCGGGATAGCTTCTAGACGGTCCCCTATAAATTTCATTGCCGACTCGTAAATAGTAGTCTGTGCGCATGGACAAACGCTAATTCATTATAACGTCGATTTATTATTATCTATTGATCCGATTTCGTTCAAACTCGGGAAGTAGATGCGTTTATATTCCACGAAAGTTCGCTATGAATTATACCGCGGTTGGTGGAGTAATAACTACAGTGCATGAGCAGAACTAAAATTGGTCAACAAATACAAAACTCCGAGACTACTGCACCGATTTTTATGACATTTTCAAGGATTGTGCGGTTTAACTCCCAGACGTTCCCCTATAAATTTCACAGCCGTCTGTGCGCATGCGCAAGCAATGATTTCTTACAACGACAATTATTCAATCATTTCGATCCGTGCTCTGTTCTTCAACTAAGTCTATACGTCCATGTTAGTATGTGTAAGGAAGCTGTACTGCCCACCCAACTTGGCAGACGTTTTTCCTTTCTAGCCAATTTGTCACTAATCAGTTTATTACAATATTAATGTGTTTATGAAGGTATTTATTTAATGAATATGTATTTGAGTTTAGGAACACTCGCCCATGTAACAAATATGCGGTAACATATTCTTTGTTATTTTCAATAATGAACCTTTGTAATCAGTGTAGATTCCAGAAATTAAATTTTTAAACTAAGCCGTCCGTCCGTCCTGAGCTTTTCTCCTAATCTTTTGGACCATAATAAAACTTGAGTCAAAAATCACATATGAACCTAGTTGGTCTAGAAGCTCGGCATCAAATTCGTTCAACTCTAAAGGGTAGAATTTAATGGCTGAAATAATAAAAATCGAGATTTCGAAAACTTCAGAAATAACCGTAAATTTATTGGGTCTCATTCATAGATACCAGCCCTAAAAATCGAATTAAACCACCTGGGAGGCTGTACGTGTATACGTTTGCTCTCCTTAAGGACTAGAACTTAGACAGGAGAAAGAAAACAATCAACATGGGAGTGAATCGCAACTAGTGAAAAGTAGTAAGAACCGCCTTCTGAACTAGAACGATCGTATTCGATGATGTAATTCTAATGGAATTTCCTCTTCACAAAATCGAGTTTATTATAACTCGTGACACCTGTGGAATGATGGACTTGTGGAGCGTACGGAGGTGATTTATTTCAATAAAAATTTTCGGTTGGCGGGTCAGGTCGTGTGTGTTTACAGAAGGACTGATAAATTGTAGTTGAGATATTTGATTTAATATTATTTTCTCCTCGGTAATCGCATACGCCTATGCAGATATATTTAGATGACATATTAAAGACTACGTCAGATAATTATATATAGACTGGTGCTCTGCGTAGAGGAGCTATCCAGTACAGAAAGGATAAACCTTTGTGTAATAATTTTAAACATTTTTTCTACATTTGGTCCAATGAAATGGATATGTGGACAAAGTGCTCATTCAACCGCTGATTTTTCTGCAGCTCCGTTTGCTCCCTAAAATCGTTCCGTGAAGTCAAATCTTCGCTGTGGCACATTGTGGTTGCATGGATGAGAAATGAGGAGAAAAACCTAAAAGGTTCATAGAACTTTAATTTGGCTCTTGCTTATTGGGTATACAACTTTTTTGACATGGGCATGTCTTTTAGCTGGGGGTCAAGGAATTTTTCGCGACACTTTTTTTTCTCCACACAAAATGCAACGCTCCGACACTTTAGATTATTATCAACTCGAAAAGTGAAGGCTAGGTAGAAATCAATGAGGTACTACCGCAATGTACTTCTACAAAATATGCATGGACAACTGATGATCTAACTCCTACGTTAAACAGTTTACTTTCCCAACATCCCAACAGAGTGGAAAGTAATGTCCATTTTTAGTTTCCCAACATCCCAACAGAGTGGAAAGTAATGTCCATCTTTACTTTCCCAACATCCCAACAGAGTGGAGAGTAATGTCCATTTTTACGTTCCCAACATCCCAACAGAGTGGAAAGTAATGTCCACTTTTAGTCTCCCAACATCCCAACAGAGTGGAAAGTAATGTCCATTTTTACTTTCCCAACATCCCAACAGAGTGTAAAGTAATGTCTACAACTTTGACATATCCATGATCTATTGTTTTTCCCCTCAAGGGAGAAATTTTTAGTTTCACATGTCAAACTAAAAATAATTTAGTTTGAAAGTTAGTTTCAGATGTCAAACTAAAACTAAAATTTTTCGTTGTATGCATAGATATAAAGGTTATTTATTTGTTTGTTTGCTGACAAGGGGACAATTGTTGTTATGAGAAACAATCCGCATCTAAATCAACCACATAATTCTAACCATTAAAGGCGCATGCGCTTACTCAGATTTCGATGGTAGAGGCGAGTCTCTTTACCAAATTTCAATATCCTAGGGTGAAAAAGAATGAATTAAACTTACTAATCTGATCATGATGGATTTTCATTCAACTCTTATTGTCCCAGAAAAGCTCCTGGACAAATCTAAATTCCCCAAGATGAACAGAAGAGATTTTGTCTTGCTTAGCTATTCAGGAAAGAGCACATAACTTTATTCGTCTCTTGATGTGCCAGAGAGGCTTCATATAAAATCCTTAATTCCTAGGGTGTACAGGTTGAATTTTGCTTATTCGTCTGATCAGGATGAAACTCGTCAATTCATTCGTCTCTTAATGTCCCAGAGAGGCGCTCTATCAAATTCCACATTGATATGGTGAAAAGGAAAAGAAATTGGAATGATCCAATTCACTTAATCAGGATAAATCCATAATGTCCCGGTATTTCTCCCTATCAAATTTCAACTTCCTTGGGTGAAATTTTAGCCTTAGTATCTCCACCCGAAAACGAAACGTTTATGTGTAACAAAAATGTGTTGCAGCAATTTCTGATGATTTCCGCTTACAACCGAGTCGTTGATAGGGAAATGGTACTTAGTCATTTTTCATCCCACCAAATTCGTTGACCATTCGTTCGAAAGCTCTCGATTTATCCAACCAAATCATGTTATATACTCGAAGTGCGTGGCCAACAAGCTGAGTGTTTTAAGCATGGTTATTTGAATAATTATTTACACACAGGTGATCATTCTCAATAATTGATATTGTGAACATGATTGCAACCGGTTGTTAATTTCTGATGATTTCATTGAGGGGGTGGTGAGTCGTTGAGCTGGTGATAAAGAAAAATGCGGGTTTCACGGATTTATGTGAAACTCGTGAGCTAAAACATATTCTGTGTTACAATAATTTCATTAGAATTATGTAAATAGAGGTAACCGGGGGTCCCCTGGCATGACGCTGAGTGTTATTGTTGTAAAAGAGTGCTTCACGCTAAAACGTTGTCCTAAAGTGCACAACTAAGACTAATTAACCAATAAACAGTTTGAGTGTTTACCAACTGCGTAGTGATATATTTTTTGGCTGGATGTTCGGCGTTACCTGTAGATTGTTTTAAAAAAAAGTAATTTTCTCACAGTTTCGGATATCTTACTGACGTGGAAAATATATTTAAAAACCAATCCATTATGCGGTCTGTATATCGTGAGAAAATTTGAGCTCAAACTATGACGAATTTTTTGAATTTTGAAGCATACACAAACCAACTTAATATTTTGTAGATACAGAGGATTAATGAACTTTCCGCTATGAAATCGGATTTAATTGGACGAAGTTAATCAATCGTTCGATAAGCAACAGCGAACTGCACCAGATGTGTTCCGCTTCTAATGACACAGATAAACTGGAATACACTTTACGAGCTCAGCAATAAAGTTCAATCCCATCCAATAAAGGATAAGGGCTCACTTTCATCACTATTGAGAGCTCTCCAGCTCAATAACCAGCTGCAAAAGTTCCCGCGGAGCATTGATAAACTTTTTAAGAGCTCCACTAACAACGCTTGTTGCTCTATTGGCAACGTTTGTTGGTGTAGAGTTAGAAAAGCCAGCGAGTCAGAGCAAAACAAGATTTATTAACACGTTCAACAGATATACAGCCTCACAAATCAGCCCCAACTTCTGAACACAAAGGAAAATTGTCAGAAAACACCTTCGTGATTTCCAGGCGGGATTTATTTATTTATTCCAATTATTTATGTTTACAATACATAGGAATGTACGAATAAAAAAAGTTAGAATCTTAGATTCATTTAAATTTAACATATATTTGACACTACTTACAGACTGCAGAAGTGAATCAGTAATAGATGAGTATACATACCTGAAACAAAATAAGTAAATGAATAAATTATAAGGAGTAAATAAATTATATATACACTGAACAACGTTATAGTATATACGCATAATGTGTAAATAATTAAAGTAGCAGTTTTTAAAATGTATTGAGAATCAATTAAGTTGACACTTCGGATCTGCAAAATATATTGCATTTTCAAATTGAATTCGTCCTTTTACAAAATAAATTCATCCTTTTACGAAATGAATTCGTCCTTTTACAAAATGAATTGGTCCTTTTACAAAATAAATTTGTCCTTTTACAAAATGAATTCGTTCTTCATAAAGAGTGACCAAATCTTGTAGGTATCTACGAGTAAGTAAAGGCGGTGCTCGGGGCTCGGGAAAGCGGTCGCGGTCGGAATGCAGTCTTAAGCATTCTCTCTTATCTTCTCTCCTACAATCTACGCACATCAGACACAAATTACTGTAATGCAAATGCAAATGCTGCAATGCAAATGCATTCCTTCATACCTTGAGTAGCGTCAGGGCTGCTTCTGAATTAAGGGGGGAAAACGCTGCAAATTATTACACAGAGGTTTATTATTTCTGTATTGTGTAGCGCCTCTACACAGAACACCTGTCTATATTATTAACACCACCCTCCCTCACTTCTACCTAAAGGATTCAAAAGTCTGAATGAGTGTTAACATTTTTATCTCTCCTCAGGATTTTAAAAGAAAACTCCGTTTTGTGCCAAAAAAATTGATGATTTCAAAAAAATGGATGCGCTTGTAGGATAGCACTTTTTGAGCATAATAAATTATTCAAACTCCAAAAAAAATGAACTGAAAAAAAAAAACACTAAAAAGTCATTTAGGATTAAAAATCCATAAATTTGTGTTTTCCAGCAGAATATTACTTGAATAATGTTTATCTACTATAAACTAGAACATTCAATAATTTATACTCAAAATGTATTATGCTGTAAAAAGTACATGAATGGCATAAATATATTATGTAAAAATATCAATAAAACTGAAGAAAATAAGTGAAAATCCAAAATTTTATTTCGAATAGCAGATTATTATTTAGAATTAGTATTGACCATGCAATTAATAGTTCACAATTTCCTTGCTCTACAAGTAGTTCAAATTTCAAATCAATTTGGCATAAATATAATACGATAATTTACTAAAATTCGCTCATAAGATCATGCAGCATGACTCGAACATTTTCTTATTACACGGTCCAAATCTTCAAATTTTGAGTTGAATGTTGTATTTTCTTAGTCGATTACAAAGGTTGGTTATAGAAAATAATATACTAAAACAATTAAAAGTAATGTATGATGAGTTCAGGGACGTCCCTGTGTCTGGTTTGTTGCAGTAAATCTAAATTATCATTGCTTTGCAGATTCACTCGTTTTAACTGGTTGTGTCGTCATTAATTAGCCATTTTCACCAATCTAGAATCAGAAAGAAATGAAAAATCCCCTTCCCAAAAAAATAAATCACAAGAATCACCCCCCCCCCCCCCCCTCCCCCCCTCCTCAATAATTGATCCTCTTTGATCGATTGATCTTATTGAAGATCGGTAATTACCTTCTCCCATTCCCCCTTGTGACCTTCCGGAGGTTTCCTGACAGAACTGAATTGAGCACCAAAGACAATATTTCGTTTAAAAAACACATTTTTTAGACATCAGTCCTTCCATTTTCTCTCTTTCATTATGAAATTCATTCTATTCGGGTTAGAACCAAGTTGGGATCGAACAGAATATGGCTAACGAAAATCGTTTCGGACTTGTAGTCAGGGGGGAGTCGACAATTCACACACAAGCACAAACGTGTACAGAAATTTACCTTTGGGCTTTTCACGGATTCCGCCTTAGAATGATTTTGTATTTGGTTACTTTTTTTCTCATGTTTGAGTTGTAAACAGGGGTAGGGGGGCGCACCATTAACCATTTCTAATAGGGTGTGCGAACCCTTCCCTGTATTGTATTGCTTCAGAAAGACATCCTAAAAACCTAGGAAATTAGCATACAATGAAACTCTGGGCAACATACATACGATTTGGTTTTAAAACGCTGCAAATTATTACACAAAGGTTTATTATTTCTGTATTAGATAGCCCTTCTATGCAGAGCACTGGTCAGTATTATTAAACCACGTTCATCGTCCCTCAACTTATTATCGAAACTCGGGGCTTCGTGCCTCGCAAATGCGATCACTGCATTACGGAACCAGGACCCCATCATTTTACGCTTTTTAGAAAAGTTGAGGAACAAAACTATCTATGACTAAGTCATCATCCCATCAAGTAGAAGTTGCATACACTGCATATTATTTGAAATTATGTTTGTTCTTTGCACATTATTTACAATTAGTGTATTTCAGTAGGTTGATTAGGGAAAAAATCAGTCTTAGAGGACCCTCAGCTGATATGTTGTCTTCAGTATTTAATAACATTGTTTTCAAGCCGTTCCAAAGGCGCTCTATTCCAAATTTCATCACCGGAGTCACCCAGGACGGAATTTAGCCTGTGAGATCCCACAGCTGAACACCCCACCTCCATAACTTGTACCAGGGGCGGATCCAGAAATTTTTTCCGGAGGGGGTCACAGGGTAGAACAATATAAAAAATAACAACAAATAACAAAATAACCAAACGAACAATACAAACCGAATTTTCTTACAGACTGACAAAGCCAGAATAACCTTATGCCTAAATTCGTCCAATTTGTCTACTTAAAAACTAATTGTAATTATTTATAAAATTCATTGTTTATGTAAAAAATATTTTTTAATATTTATTAATTATTTAGCTGATTTAGCTGGTTTTATTTTCAATTTCCTTCTAAAAAAGTGTCCTAATGTGTTTTCAAACAAAGTGGCGCCTTTTATGGCAGCGTAGCTAACTTCAGAGTTTGCAAATCAAAACATTGATACCACAACAATCGATTGTTGATCTTGATCTCAGTGAATTCAGGATCGTTTTTACTGAATTTGGCAGAAAAGTAAACGAGAACGGGAGTTGAACTTCTGAGTTAGAATTTCCTTTTGCATTCACGTTTTTAATTATATGCTGAATTCTTAATCGATTCAGAATATCTGATCGATCCCACAACCACCACCTGCCATACAACACTTGTTCTATTTCAGATCAAAATAAATGCGAAAACTGAATAGTCTTCAATATTAACGAGGCCAGAGCTCGATGAGCAAGGAGGTGGGCTCTTAACATCTCTAGCATAAGCGTGACCTGTCGTAACTTCTTCTGTACTGAGAACAGCATAAATTAGGTTGAACAGATCGTTTAGGCTACTCTCTTCCATGATGACCCCTGCAGCGCCCATAAACGACAACAAATGGCAGAAGCTGGGCTTGCATTGCTACACGTTCATCGCGACATCGAATTAGACATCGATGCGATAATCAACAGATTTGCGAAACAAAATAGAAAATTAGACTTTGTGTTATAAATGATCGTCCCAGTTAGAACTTTTACAAATGTAAACAATCACAAGTGTTGCTACAAACCAAATACATAAAAAAATCAGTATTCTATAAAAAGATTAGTCGTTATTATTGTTATATTTTGTTTCCAATGTTTTTAGTTAGCAATATGGTAAGTTAACTTTGGTCGTTTGGTTTGTTTCTGGTTTTTGATTTTATAAAAATTGGGTTCGTTTTGGTCGTTTGATTTTTTTTTTTTTTTTTTTTTTTTTTTTTTTTTTTTTTTTTTTTTTTTTTTTTTTTTTTTTTTTTTTGTTATTGGGTTTGTCAACAATTCGTTGTCGTTCAGCTCTGCTTTTTGAAATGCAGGCTGTGATTCTGGGGGGGGTCATGACCCCTGTGACCCCCCCCCCCTTGGATCCGCGCCTGACTTGTACTTGGAAATGTATTCTACGTGTCCCAAAGGAGCTCAATCTTAAATTTCAGCACCATCAGTGGATTAGAAATGGAATTAGCCTTAGGGGTCCCACAGCTGATCAGAGCCCCTCCATAGTTTGTAATAGTATCGTAAATGGTTTACAACTCAAGACGCTCAAAAACTCTACCTTGTCTATAATCAGTAATCAAAATCTATTATACATCAAATATCTAAATAAATGTAACTGCATAGCCCTAGATGTCTTCCGAGGAGACGTTAATTTAATTAAACAGAACACCTTCAACACTTTACTAGTCCTTCTGTATTTAACAAGAGCTGACAAACTGAAAATCAATGAGGTACGAACTAAATAGCTCGCGACGAAGTTGTGGAAACCCATTTCACTAACTTCCGTTATCAATGAGGTGATTACCTACCTACGCTTCACAAGCCCAATAGGATACAGAAGTTATAATAACTTCGATTTCATGAAACCAGTTGGATTTATATCAGCTGATTAAACTGTCACAGATTTCAGGGAATTTTTCATACGTTTTGCTGGTTAAGATTCACTCCCGTGTTGATGTCTTGGAGAAAGCAAACGGATAATATATGCACAGCGACCGGGGTAGTTCCACTATTTTCTTTGGGCGGGTATCCATAAATGAAACTCCAAAAAACATTACTGTTACAATGAAAGATTTCAAGATCTCAATTTTTTATTATTTCAACCCTGAGGTTCAACCCTTTATTGATGATCGGACGTGATCCCAATGTATCAGGCACAAACAACCCCGGGCGAAGTCTGATTTGTAAGCCAAATTTCTTGAAGTTTGGTCCTATGCTTTTTGAGAAAAGCTTTGGACGGTTTTCCGGGGGGGGGGTATCGATTTTCGGATTCTACGCATCTTGAAATGTAGACCAACAAATTTTGGAGGAGGGTTAAAAAACATTTTTCTTGGTCGATTACAAAGGTTAATTCTTGAAATTAAACCTAAAAACGTCTGCCAAGATGGGTGTCAGTGTAGCTTCCTCACTTATTGGACGTACTTATAGAATTAGTTGAATGAACCAGTTATGACCGGATTGACGTTTTCAGAAATTTATGAAATCCGCCTATTAGTTTTAAAGTTCTACATGTGTCAACCAAATTTAGTTTTGCGATGGTTATTAACAAACTAATCGCAATAAAATTCATAGAGCATGTTTCTGAAACATTCACCAAACTACCCTCCGAATATCAATGAAATCGGATAGGTAGATAGTCAGAAACGTACTTTATAAAAAACTCACATTTGCGCTTAGCACGCGCCATTATTGATCTGACGGCAATGGGAATTGTAAGGAACCATCTGAGAGCTAACCCACATAAATCCTGACATTTTCATCAAAATCGGTCTATTAGTTTCAAAATTTTACGTGTGTCAATGAACTTTGGTTTTGCGCATGCACAATGGTTATTACACAACCAATTACAATAAAACTCATAGGGCACTCTGATATCTACATCGCAACCACCCTCCGATTTTGTATAGAAATTTGATTGGTAGATCTCGAGAAATTGACGTAATGAGAAATTCCCGTTCGCGCATACGCACTCGCCATTGATCCAAAAGCAATGAAATTCATGGGAGACCATATAAACGCTCACCTGCACGAACCCTGAAAGTTGCATAAAAATCGGATAAAAGTTAGTACAGTAATGGGTGTGAGAAGGAAAAGGCTCAGACACAGAACCATAATTTACCAACAATCTCCAAAAGGCAAAAAAAAAGTAGGTAGGTAAAAATTTTTATTTTGGTGAAAAACAATTTTTTTCGACCGCCTGCGCCTTCGATTGTGAGGATGCAAAAAGAAGTTTTTATTGTGCTCTTGCGAAGTAGTATTTTTACTTTTTTAAGCAAGAACTGGCCCAAGGGTTGATTGTATTGGGATGCGACCCTGAAAATTTGATCAAAATCAGGTGACATTTGTGAGAGCTACGGACCTTCTGGAAAATTCACGTCTGAGCCTGTTCTGTGGCCCAATTGGTTGTTTTCAATGAAATATGTGGATGGCCTCTGTACACCTAAGACCTGATAAAGCCCAATCCCTAAAACTTTCAAAGACATTGCATGGAACTACAAGGAACTTATAAGCGTTGCAAAAAACTTCTCGTTTCACACAAGTCAGACAAAATGTTTCATTGCGATAGGAAGGGAGAGGGAGGTTTAGAGTATTTCAGCACCTTTAAACTTGACGGATTGATCAGATGATTAACCCGTTTGTTTTCATGTATGTTGAATGTATTTTTTTCCCATTATAAATCAATATTAATTGCTTCATGACATACCCACCACTGAAAATCGAGGTGTATCCTTCCTTGCCCTTCTTGGCCAATTTACCATGAATATATTTATTTAAATATTAATTGTATTTATATGCTAATAAGTACACGAATTTGAGATCGCTTGACCATGTAGTGTGTGATCTTCTTTTCTATAGATTTGGTCAAAAGACGTGGGCATCGGGACAAAGAGACATGAACAGTGGACATTGAAATCAATCTTATTGCTGCTCAGTTCATTCCAGATATCATTCTGTGAGGTCTTAGTAGGTCACTTCACTTCTATTGTATGTTTTGAATTAAATACATGGATGGCCGTACTTCTAAGACCAGATTCTGCAGACTGAATGCTTGATTCCTGAACATTGAATCTATTTAATGTTATGAATTTAAAATTAAATTTAAAATAAAATAGAAAATGGTGACAAATTAAATTATGAAAGTACCTAAGGAAGTAATACGTGTGGTAAATCCCGTTATGTTTCTCGCATGTCAGGCAAATTTTTTTATCATAATGAGATGAAGAGGATGGTTTAGAGCCTTGTCTGCACAAGTGCATAGCCCCCAAAAGTTTCATTATATCTCGTCAATTCAATCACTTCCAGATTTCTAAGTTATTTGATAGGATTATTTCCTATTTGCTGATATTTATTTGCAATATTCAGGGCAGAGTCAGCGCCCATAACATTATTTTGCCTGGATGCTTACAAAGACGCAGCTGGGGCCTGAATGTGACTTCGAGACTTGGGAACGTTCGGATCACGTCCACAACGCTCAAACTTTTACGAGGAGAGGAAGAAAAACTGTCCAATAAAGGGATGAAATAGCTTACGACCGTCTGCTGCTGAAAATGATGACCCCAGCTCAGAACATCGTGAGTTGAGAAGGGCGGTCGTGATCCGGAGATCAACAACTCTAAACGTGAATCTTCAACATATAACAGTTGGTTCATAAAACCCGTGTTATGGCTTCAGTATTCACCATCAACGCTAAATCTCACATAAACTGTAAAATAGTTCTAAAACTATTAGAAAATAATATTCAAAACAAGTGTTACTCACAAAGCATACCAAAAGAACAATTTTTTCAACTTTCTCTGAACTCGTAGTTCTAGCAACTAGAAATATACAAACTTATTGCCCTATTTCGATGAAGTTTTCGGGAGATGTGAGTTGTGCGGGATGGGTTCTAAGTGGTCCTTACGAATTCCACCCCTGCCTTATGTTTTGTGTATGAACTTATGATTCTAGAAACAAGCACAACTAGTACAATTTTTTCTGGTTTCGATGAATAGCGAACTAAATCACTCCGGATGGAGTTGTGGAAACCCATTTCAATGAAGGAAACGGGAGTCAATGAATAACGTCGTCTATTTCCCCAAAATACAGAATTACAATTAGAACGCTTAATATTAGATTGCTTTCGACTGTTCATCAGTAACAATCAATATATAATGGAACATATATTCGAAGAGATACAGTTTATATATAAACATACCTATAGGGGGAATCTCATCGGTCGCGAAAAAGGAGGGAGCTGGACGATCTAGCCAACCAAGTTCAGACAGAGTGAAAGGGAGATCGCTAGGTAGTTTAGGGGAAGGGTGTTGTTGAATTTCATGAAAGAAGGATGAAAATGAACGGGGTTAATAGAGAAACTGTGTTTTGGTTTATTATTTCCAATAATGAACCTTCGTAATAAACCAAGAAAAAAAAATAACCCCCACCCCCAAAAATTTATTGGTTTACCGGCGAAAACCCGCATCTAAATCGGTCGAGCCGTTTGGGCGTTAATTTACCTTAGACAGATAGACTGTCTGTCTGTCTGGGTCATATTTATGTCTCTCCATAACCAGTAAGAACGGTTCACCAGTTTTACATACACCAGGCCCCCACCAACTTTCTAAGAAACAGTCGTATGAGGCGAATACAGGAGCATTTCAATCGCTTGTCACGCTCTGGCGATCCATTAGATTTGTTCTGTACCACGGCAAACCTCTTCAAGAGGCGGATTCATGCCCTGGAATGTGGGCAATGAATCACTCTGTTGTAGCGATCTTTTATTCATGTTAGCGAATTTTTGAAGAAAATTATGCTATTGCTCTCGCCTCAAAATTTGTAGAATGTGAATTTTTGAAAACATTTTATGCAGAAATCCGTTTCAGGCTATTCTGAATCATATTCTGAAGTTTAACGCATTTTTTTATGTATGTATGTATATATGTATGTATGTATGTATGTATGTATGTATGTATGTATGTATGTATACATGTATGTGTCATTCCAGACGATAACTGTCCGTAGAATTGTGCTGGAAACTTCAAACAAATTTTAAAATGTTAAGGACACAAAACGAAAGTTCAAGTTCGTTGGCCAGGATGATCGGATTACATCTTCGGGTTGAAATTTTCAAAAATGTGGTCAAAAATTTCAAAATAGCCTGTTTTTTGCGATTTGTTGTGCGAAATAATTTTTTCAGCATACTAACATGTGATATATTCGGAATCAGCGTAAAATTTCCTATAAGAATATTTATCACGTTTTCAAAAATTTCAAAGTTGAAAAATCAGTCAAAAATCGAAGTAATGCCGTTCGCTAGTTGTAAACATCGGTAATATTTGCATGGAACATTGTCCAAATTCAGATTGAACTACTCTTATGGAAGTATCCCTGTATAACCAATCCTAGAACCATGCTGTTTAAAACGTAAGTGCTTGTTAAAAAAAAAAAAAAAAAAATGTAATTACAACTGATGAGTTTACTCTGTGAAATATTCCTTCCTCCGATTCTCTCGGTCGCTCTCTTTAATGTTTTACGCTCAACTGTTTTAGGACTTGATGTAGCTTTAATACTGACTGTGGCTTAGAAAATATCAGCCAAGAAATTATTAAGAAGTTCTATTTATGTACTTCTAAAATTTCTCTACCCGATCAATAGCGACTGAAATGTCGAAGATTTCTTCAAAAATTCGCTCATGGGGTCATGCTGCATGACTGGATTTTTAAAATAATTTTTATATCTTATGTTGCAGCGGCGTAGCTAAGTCATTTCTCATGGAAGGGAATAGTCAAGGATTTCGTTTTATTTAACAGTTTTAGTATTAATTTCTAGTAGGTACTTGTTGTTGAATATACGAAGATTGTATAATAAACTGTCAAACGTTCATATAATTAAATTTACAATGGTTTTTTGTAATGATTTGAAATCACGTGCGCTTCCATATTCATAAACCTTCCTATGGATTTTTAAAGCGTACCTAATTAATTATTTAAATAGTCACTAACAAGAAGAGCTAAATATTGAACAGACGCTCCAATTCCCTGCACAAGATTCTTCTTATTGGGAATTGTAGCATTTTTGTACAAATCTGTAATAAATTGTTTGTAAATATTTTTTCTGAATAAAATGCATATTATAAAAATACCATTTAGAAAAAATATTATCCAATCAACTAATAATCAGAAAGTTGAAAACTGCGATAAATACGAATACCTACGGAAGAACTGAGGAGCACTAGGCTAATATACCTACTATTGAACTAGACTTACTGCTTGCAAAATCATGTATTTAGGTATGTGGTCGCTTCTCTGCGTTACTTCAACGCAAAAAACACTTTTTCTGGACAATATTACTAAATTGAATTATTAAAGCATGCGGAATAAAAAACGGGGCAAGAAACCGAGAACGACAAACAACAAAATGTAAACAAAACAAACTCAAATCAGCAATATGCGAGGTTAGACTAAAAATATTGCAACAATATATTATTTTAATATTTTCTATTAAACTATTTCAATCACTACAGAAAGCTACTATTTATGGTTTTTTTTTCTAATTTATTTTAACTGTGATTTAATTTGTAAATGGTATAATAGAAACGATATACCAACCAACAATCAGACATTATTAAAAGAATACGGGAAAAAACCAAGCTTGGTTACTGAACAATGGATATTTTCCTAGAGAAAAACAGCATATGGGCTAGCCCCAGAAGGTAGTGGGAAACGACTTGATTTCAGTTTGCAGTATCCACATTTCCGTTTCGTTGACTAGATGATTCTACTCCTCTCCGAAGGGCTGTACAATATCCACGCCATTTTGCCCTTACACAAACGAACCTAATTTTTTTACTTCTAAGGGCGTCCAAAGTGGCCTGGCAACCGGATCCGTTTAATTATAATAGTAGGTAATTGTTTTTTACTGATTACCTACATTCTCTAATTGAAGATGTTAGGTACTGAAGTTAGAAGTGTAAAATTATTAGTTTTGATTGTATACATACCACGAACTTTTGCGTCCTCTGTAATTCATGGAGGAACTTTGCCCACCATCCTCAAACTACGTCACTGTTATATAGTATTTTGTATTTATCTTGTATCTTGTATTTATCATGGCTTTCTTATTGTTCTTATGTAGTATCTTGCATTTATCATGGCTTTCTTATTATTCTTTGTAGTATCTTGTATTTTTGTTCTACTATCATATTGTAATTGGGCATCTGCCCGTACATTTATCAATAAACAAATAAACAACAATAAACAGACAGACAGAAGTACTTCTCTCTTTTATATTGGAGGATTGTCTTTGTCTTCGTCAAAACACACCTATCCACAAATATGGCTATACGATTTGAATTGTTTTGATTTGAGGACGTCACCTGGTCGAATTAACAAAAGATTTGAGGCTGATACAAAATGAACAACTCTCCTAATTACAGTGTTGTGAATAATTACGGCGTAGATCAGGCGGAAAAGGGAATCGGAAACTCGAATTTGCCAACACTTAAGTTCACATGTGCGATTGAGAAATCCGAGAATAGCAACGATCATAAGAGAATCGGTGCAGTTTAGAAGTAAAATACGTACACACACACACGCGCACACACACACACACATATAACGCAATCTCTACAAAATTATAAACGCGATTATAGCTACTGAACTTCAACAGGACAATGGGGGCTGGCCGGATACGAATCGCGATCGCAGCGAACCTGGCGGTGTGGAGGTAGGTTCGGTACATTATAGATTATCGAGTTGATGTGTATAGTTGGTGGTCTGGATGCTCGCAAGCTCGCATCTCAAAATTACATAACATCAAATAGTCCAATCCCTTAGTAAAAATTCAGATTAGTTGGACACACCTAGTACCAGGTTCGCTGCGATCGTGATTCGAATCCGGCCTGCCCCCATTGTCTTCACTGAACTTCACATAGGTGTTTATAATTTGGTTTATAGTTTTATATACACAAAACACTGTAGCAACTGGTTGCCTTTTGCTGCTTACAATAACAAACAGATAACCGAAACTCGGGTTGAAGTGAATTATTGATGATTTATATTATTTGATGCGAAAGCCGCGATGGATGTTGTGACCTTTACAAAACTGAGGAGCTGAAGTGGTCATTAGCGCTTGTAAAGGGCTTTTGAAGCAGTTCATTTTTTATCCTGCAACCTCCACCATTGTTATAGACCTCGTGATTGTTCGGTTGTTGTTCCGAGTTATTTTCAAATGTCGAAGCGCCCCGTAACAACTCCGTTAAAATCAAGTCCATCGCAGATCCGTCCCAAGAAGAACCTCAAATTCTTCAAACAAAACGTGAAATCCCAGTCTTTGATATTAGTTCGAGGAATGGGTATTCCGGATTACATCGACATAGCCACGTCAGTACGTACCCATGTTGAATTTTATTTTATCGTAGAGTTAATTATATTCCCGCTCGCTTTGCTCTTAAAACTTACTTCAGATATTGAAAATGTACAGGGTGAGTGAGTATAATGTGCCATCTATGCGTACCTACTTCCCCACAGATTCCGTTAGCTGATCAGAATGACTAATTTTTCTCTCTATTTCATCGAAAAGTAAACTCTTGCCTCTTTTTTAACTGAGGCAGGCACCATTGATTCAAGAAATCACCGATTTGCATTCAGGTAACCTGAGAGATCTATGTATCATAACTCAATTAATCCAAGAAAGCCAATTGGGTTCCAGTAGGTCTGAGTGCACCAATTCTCGAAGGCACATACACAAAATTTGATCCAGTAGAGAAATAAGTATATATTGGAGTCTATGGCCCAGTTTCACCAATAGGATTCTCTCGAGGATTAATCGATCAATCGTGGATCAAATAGTTAGCATCCGAATGGCTGTTCTTAGTCCAAAAACGTATGAATAACATCTGATAAAAACGGAGATACAGAACTTTTTGTCCATCACCAATAACCATTATGATATTTTAATGACTGATGCCGTGTTCAGTTTTTAGGAAACGTTCGCGACTTGCCTTTTCTGAGATCAAATCGAGGATAGCTGACAAATCCCGGATTCAACGATTTCACATTTTTCAGACCTGATTCATACTACCAGTAGAGCGAAGGATCGTCCGCTACCAAGTCGAAACTAATTGCCTCTTTGGTTAGATGAAAACTATAACAACTCTCTGAAATGTACATAATAGTCCACTTTTTTAAGTAGGTAGACCGTCGAACTTTTAATAGCACGGTCAAACCCCCCATCACCAGTGCGATCTGGATCCAATTCCAACACGGTAGGTACCATTTTTTTCTTCTTCATATTCAACTTTCGAAACATCATTTTATTGAACTATTTAAATTACGGGCAAGCCCAATTACAGATTGTACAGAGTATATATATAATAAAAATTAGAAACAATAACACAACATAGTTGTCTTCCAGAAGCTCAGAACAAATCATAAGGAAAAATCGTAAGAAAGAAGAATGATTATAGGGAGCTATTCAAATATATGATTTCTGAAACAGGATAGCGGGCTTGTGAAGAAATCTAAGTTTTCTAACAATAAGTTGATATCGCGGGGAATTCTAGAAAGAGCCCCATGGTATAGATAGATTGAATGTAATCGGGATTGAAAAGTTGATTTTTGCGAGGTGTGATGGGCAATCAATAGGCCCAATAATTAACTTGTACAGGAGAGACGTACAACCATTTTCTTAGGTCCTCGAGCGATTGCAGATTGCAGGATTACAGAAGTGCATTGTATTTAAGCACATCGGAAGGAATGTGAAATAAATGAGCCACATAACGTAAAACCCGCTTCTGTATCCATTCCAACTGGGCAATATGAATTTTGTAGTGTGGAGACCTCACTACTGACGAATATACCTACTCAAGGACAAGAAGTTCGAGGGGCTTGTACAGAAGTACAATGGCATAAACATCAGTGAAGTCTCTCGTGTGTCTTTTCAGGAAGCAAAGAGATCTAATTGTCCTGCTTGTGATCATGTCAGTGAATATAATAGAATCTCTCTGTCTCTCTCTGTTCTTTATTGTCAACATACTCGTACAACAAACGGTATATAACAAACGTCACAGCAGGTCATAACAAATGAGGTCACAGAAGGTAAGACCCGGATCAAGCAGAACTCCGAGGTCCCGGACTACACTCACTCGTGGCAAAAATGTGCCATTGAGATGGCAATTAAAGTTTATTGTGTCGTGGACACGACTAAATATGGATACAGGGCACTTATCAACATTCAGGGATAAGTTATTCTGTGTGCACCACTCCCCAACGCGATCCATGGTCTCTTGAAGTGCCAGACAACCATCATGTGTCTCAGTAGGTATAAGAAAAAACTTCTCGTCATCAGCGACCATAAGACACCTAACTCATCTGAGCACCTCACCAACACCATTGAAAAATCGTAATTGGCGAAATCACCATTGGCAAAATATTAATTTTATAATTCCAGAGATGGACAAAAATGGGCTTAAAAAATGGTGAACTTAATAGAAGGGGGTTCTGCACCTGATATCCACGGCATATCTTCGGTGCTTTTAAAAAGATTCGTTTATCATCTTAAAATACCAATGTTGTATATACATATTCAATTCAAGTATTAGATCATCCATATTCCCTGAAAATTTTAAAATCGCAAAAGTATGTCCACTCTATAAAGAGGGTGATAGAGCTGACCCTGGTAACTTTCACCCTGGCTCCATGCTTAGCTGTGTCTCTAAGATTCTCGAAAAATGGATTAAAATGTAGCTATGCCAGTACTCAAATGGTCTACTTTGTGTTGAACAATTTGGATTCAGATCGGGTAGGGGTGTAGATCAAGCATTATTCAACTGGTCCGGGGACTTCTTTAAAATATAGGATGATAGGAAAAAAGCTGTCTTGGTTTTTTTTTTTTTTTTTTTTTTTTTTGACATGTAAAAATGCTTTGACTTTATCAATCGGCGAATACTATTGAATAGAATGGAAAATATTGGTATTAGAGGTCAATCATTGGCAAGGTTTCATTGCTCTCGATGTGCTCACATATGAAAACAAGTTAAAATAAATAGTATAATACGATCATTTACGAAAATTCTCTCATAAAATCATGCCGCATGACAAGAACATTTCCGATTTCCGAGGTTCTTTATCACATCTCGAAAGTAATCACAATGCTTTCACAACCTTGGTAGACTTGAAATAAAAATTTTAAAATTTATTATATAGGTACCTAAATGATTAAAAATAAAGACAAGTTGGTTGTGTTGGGGCGCTTGGCGAATTGTTGTGGGGCTCGACGAGACGTTCTGGCCTACGAGTTTCGACTCAAGGCTGAATAACTAGAGTTATCAAAGAGGAGGTGAAGTTTAAAGAAGTGAATCAGCGAGGTAATTGACTAGTTAAATGCTTCCTTGTCATATTTAACTGTCGGTTCACGTTGTATGAAACTGGCGCATTTCGCTTCCTCACCACTGAAGGAGTGAATCCAATGATTTCCTACGACTTAAAAACGCTTCAAATCATTACGAAAAGGTTTATCATTTCTGTATCAGAAAGCCCTTCTGCGCAGATGATTGGTCTACATTTTATCATTAAACCACGTATGTAGTAAATGACCAAAAATGGCCCATCGTCCCTCCAAAAAAGGGTTCACACCTTTACAGTTCCAGGACCCTATAATTTTACGCTTTATAGTAAATGTCAAAAATTAGAGGAATTTAAAATGATAATAGTAAAAATAAAAAACCGTTCCAGGTTAGGGCTTTTCGTCCGAGCTAGTCGGACGAAAAGCCCCAACCTGTAATGGTTACTTTTTTATTACTATTATCATTTTACATTTTTTCTAATTTTTGACATACCATCATACTAATACCTGAAGTAAATACTAATACCATGACTTCACACGGGGTTTGAATTGAACTGTAAAATCCGGTTGTCCGATCTTGCCTAGACTTGCCTATATCGAAGTTATTTAAAAGTAAAGCAGTTGTTACATTGAAATTATTCTCAACAAAAAAAGTAGGGAAGTAAAAAAAAGTGTATGAAATTTATCGCGATCAAAATAATTATGTTCAGCATGAAATTTCCCATAAGAATTGCTTGTACCTAACATTGCCATGTCAAGAAAAAACGCATTTCGCCCCACTGAGCGCCGTTTCCAAAACTCTCGGACCCGCACCAAAAACTATACAGCATATTGCGAGTATCGAAGGAGTTTACTGTTGGGTACTGTTTCGATCTGACGATGATGTTCTTACATCGAAAGCACTTGCTACTGCTTTAGCACTCGACTTGCTACGGATAACGGAGTCCGGATGACGATTTTTCTCTTATTATAGCGAAAATAACCCTTTAGATTTAATATAAGGTATGTGCTGACTCGTTTCCCTCTGAAGACTCTGTATGATTTCAGCAAACAGAACACAAGGAAAAAAGGAGATATACCCATATATGCCACCCAGTCGTGATTATAGGGATCGTGACGACCATCATCTACGTCCTGTTTTTCACTTTTGAGCTCTGTTACATGAATTTCGAAGCTTTTAGAAACTTCATTCACAGGTAAATAACTTCCGTATTGAATAAAAATTGCATTCCGATCGCATAAGTATTTCAGCGAATTTTCGTAGAAAACGAAGCTAATGCATACATTCTGAAACGATACCTAGATTTTCACACTTTCACACATATATATAAATATATATATATATATATATAGAATAGAATATATATAAGAATAGAATATATATAGAAAACGAAGCTATTGCATACATTCTGAAACAATACCTAGATTTTCACACTTTCATATATATATATATATATATATATGAAAGTGTGAAAATCTAGGTATTGTTTCAGAATGTATGCAATAGCTTCGTTTTCTATATATATATATAATATATATAATTTATATATATATAATATAATATATATAATATATATATATATAATTTATTTATTTATGTATGTATGTGTCCATCCAGACGATAACTCTCCTTAGGATTAAGATACAAATTCCGTTCTTGCACCAAAAAATCAAGCTTTCCAAACGAAAGGATGAGCTCATTGGCCAGCACTTTTTGAGCTCATTAAATTGGTTAAATTCCAAAAAAATGTGCTAAAAAAATCACTAAAATGGCTAAACTGCTAAAAATCGTTAAATTTATCATTTTTAGCAGAATATTGCTTAAACAAAGTTTATCAAATTTAAAATAGAACATTGAAAATTTTTTGTACAAATTATGCTGAAAAATGTACTTAAATTTCATGAACATTTGCTATAAAATCAATATAAAAAAAGCAAAAAAAGCTAAAAACCCAAAATCTCTTTTTGAATAGCAGATTACTATTTAGAATACATTTTTTGTCATTAAAATAATAATTAACATTTTCTTTGCACTCAAATTTCAAAACAATTTAACATATTATACTCAGGGGCGGCCGGTGAGGGGGGGGGGGGGGGGGGGGGGGGGGCACCGGGACGTTGAACCAGTACTTTTGGGAAAAAAGTAACAAACCAGAATGAAGCCTTTACAAGTAACACATCGTTTCAAATTTGGACGGCCATGCTGTGGCTCCAAGGTGGATCCTAGAAGAAATAGGTTTATGCAAAGGATCCATCTACGAACAACAAAATACGTAGATTGTGATATCAATCTATCGAGAGACAAATTTCGTCAATTCAGGTTAGACTGTGAAGGGGAAAGTACAGGGAAATAAAGGACAACGAACGGGAAATAAAGTACAAGGAACGGGAAAGAAAGGTCATAAAGGGATAGGTCCTATGATATTCTGGGCCATGCCCTATGACAGTGTTTCCGCTTTTCTAAAACCCGTAGAATGAAATTTACGTCATGAGTGGAGTGGTTCTAGAGGAGGTTCGGTTAATTTCATTAGCCAAACTGATTCTCTTCTGGTCATTCCATGATTCAAGGAGGGACCACTTCTAGTTTCATGCCTTCTTTTACTCTGTGATATCTTCCCTACCATCCATGCCAAGAGTTCTCTTTGCAAAATGGCAGTGGAAAACTACAACAACCTGTAAAGTGTAAGAAGTAAGATCATGGTTCAGATCCTAGGTTACATGTTACATCATTACTTTTATATTCTATAATCTAGAATCCTAGGTATTTATTCTGCTTTTTTAAATGTAAAAATGTGTTCAAATTTCTCTAATACATTCCCAGTTCCTATACTATGCACCTCTTACCTTTGATAAGGACAGGCGCCAGAACCAGAACCTGGTGCCAGAACCAGAACCTGGCGCCTGATCCTGATGGAATAAGGACTATTTGAGACTAATGATAAATCACCTTCACATTTTATTCCTCGTTGTCGTTTGTACATATATAATAACTTTGTTTTTACTTACATTGTTGGAACTTGGTAGCAATGTTTCCACGTGAGTCAAACACTGTGTCGAATTTGCGATCGAAAACCTCTACAGATCGTAATTATGAACAGAGGGTGTTCATTAAAAGTTTGGGGAGAGACACCTCTCACTTGAAATTAACACAAGTTGCTAAAAACGGGAAGGGAACTCGTAAATTCAACCCTGAAATTTATAGCAAACAAGGAATGGGTGCCCTAAAAAGAATGGTATGTTTTGTTTTCCTTGCCTAATATTAGGTGGAGATTGATTGTGGACTCAGAATGATGTGACTGATATAAAACATCTGACAGATCGGATTAAATCTCACGAATCTAATTGAAAAACATCTCAATAACATCACAGAATTAGCTTTGATTGGCCAAGCTAACATAGCTACTCAGTTAGATTCAGCCAAAACTGACGACATTTTGAGGTCACATTTGGAAAATGCTCCAGTGTTCAAAGCACCTCCAAAACCATACAGAATGAGTAACGAAAACATTTCAAATCAATATTTGATTGATTGATTGATTTCAGTAGAATATTGATCATTCTTCATATGTTGCATTAAAGAAAAACGTTATCCATAAGTGAATGGTGGTTGTGGGGTTGGACAAAATTTCTATAGCCTTTTG
Organism: Adelphocoris suturalis; assembly: GCA_030762985.1. Classification (NCBI taxonomy): domain Eukaryota; kingdom Metazoa; phylum Arthropoda; class Insecta; order Hemiptera; family Miridae; genus Adelphocoris; species Adelphocoris suturalis. Next base: position 24,117,236 of record CM061040.1, on the reverse strand, counting down.
AAATATCCGATTTTTAATTGACATCGGATGTCACACTTCTATCATTTCATTCTAATTTAATTTGAGTTCTATAATATTCCTTCAGAATTATTTCTCCTAAGTTGTCCACTAGTGCAATACAATCGAAGCCTTGATAATGTTTAATACTTTTAATAATAACACAGTCCATTCTAAAATTTTTAGATACTTAGTAATTAGGTATCTATAAAATAGCATTTTTAATTTAATTTATTTAATTAATTTATTTATATTTAATTTATCAATAATATTTTATGATCATGATTTATTATTATTTACTACTAGTCATATTCTTTCATAACGGTTGCCCATGGCATTTGACATGACCCAAGTGGGATGTTTATGTTTCATGTTTCATGTGAGCAAATAATTCACACTGAAAGCAAAACAAATGGACGAAAACCTCAATGCTCTTCTTGATTGTCAAATAGGTAAATATTTTTGTGTCCCACTCCTATTGCAGACCACCGGCCGCCACTGAATGTACTTAATACGATACTTAAGAAAATTCGCCCACACGATGCTTAATGATTCAAACGACCGATTTAGAAGAACGTATTAAGATTAAATTGAAATTATTTGCTTATAATCCAGTAAAATCAGGGCAAAATGGATTTCAATAAGGCAGTTTTTCTAAAATTTGTATTTTAAAATTGTTGGAGCCATGTACCTAATTGCTTCATTTTCTACGGAAATTTTCTAAAAGATAGTTACAACAAATTAAAACTAGAAGGTTTGACAACGGTTAGTTTTGCAACGGTGATATTCGAAAACTGTTTGACAAAGGAGGAATTAATATCAGCGAACCATTGATTACACTCTACAGGAAAATGGGCCACAGTTGAATCCGATTAAATATTACTCCATAGAAAATCTTTAGATTCAAGATTATGTGGGAAGCAGTTAACACATCTGTATTTATTTCAAAGTAAACTTATCTATTAAACATGAAATCTTCATGTTGTACTTGTTATTGGTTGACTTATTTCTATAGGAGGTACTGAGGCTGAATACTGAATACGAAGTGTAGGTATATAATATACCCTTATGAAGTTTTTGATAAACAACCCTTTAGATCCAATACAAGTATAATGCTTTGTTCGTTTTGAAAATATTTTGTGTTTCCATCACTTATATATTATTTACTGCCTTGTTGTTTTGTACGTATATTTAATTATTGTGCTGATGTATTATGTTTAATGTAATTATTTGTTAATTAGGAAAATTTTTCAGACCGGTCATTGCGGGGCCATGTTGCCTTTCGCCTCACAGAAATGTTATTTTCGTATCCATATCCCCATAAATTTTTCCAAATTATTTGTAGATTTTATAACTTGAATAAATGAACAAATCACCACGTTTGTGTGTAGTTTTGAAACATTGCGTAATACTTCGAACAGTATCGCGAGATCATAGGAAGAGACGCTTTTTCTCCATCCTGAACTCCTGATAGTGGCAAAGATTTCTTAGTCCTGGTTCCTCTACAGTCCCTTCCCTCTCAACCATGGCCACCAGGAATGTTTTCTTTTTCTTTTTTTTTTTTTTTTCAGACCTTCAAAGCATCTAATTTGGACATGGCCTTGTTTGACCTTGTTGAGCGCATGATTCAGATTTCTCCCTTCATCATACCTATCACATGCTCTACGAAGGTGAGGAGTAGTTCTGGATACCTCATGCTCAGAGAGTCTTGGAATTGGGTTTGGGAACGATTGAAGCCTTGTGCTGCCTGGGAGATCACTATGAGGCATAGAGAGGCTTTTTCCATTAGTGATTCGCTGGAGGATGCTTCATGATTCCAAGGCCTGCCTTTGTACCGCATTTTTACTGCCCTCACTGTGAGCTAGTTCTCTGCCTTTCGTAGCTACTACGTGTATACCGATTTAAATGATCGTGTTCGTTCGACTGGGCTCCTTGGACAATAAATCTAGTCAGGACAGCGGTGGCTTGAAGTAACGAAGCTTTCTTCATCTGTAGAATTTGGATATTCTATTGCCATCCCACCAAATTTGACTGATAGTGAAAGAAGCTCGTGTTCGATTTCAGAGGGTAGTTCAAGGATCGCCAGCATCAGCTGATTGCAGACCATACCATGCAAAGGCACGTATTCCTAGTGTAGGGTAGGTAATTCCATTCATGTAGCAGAGACATAACAAAAACTGCGTATGTGGGTTGAGTGCTACGAGCAGCACACTCAGGTGCCTCACATGATCAACCCACCTGTATTGTATTCGTATTTCTCATTCACGTGATCCTGACATGCGGTTTGAGAACCAATGATGATCCCTTTTATTAATGCGGATGGGAACTGATCACCCTGATCCCGGAAAACAGTCTCTGGGCTTCTTCTGCTTTTCCTGGCTTCACGACGAGATAAGTCTTTATTGGTTCCGGGCAGTAGCCCCACTGCGGTCCTTCCTGTTCCTGAAGATTTCCTGATGATCTCTCTGCACAGGCAGAGTCATCAACATACAAGCTATAACTCCAACGATGACGTTTCAACTTCCTGATGAGGGGAACGGTGTCAACTGCGTGCATTCCCAGTGGATCATCTTGCGTGCAGCCCCCTTTGCTGAGGATCACTGCGTTACTTGGTCTGAACCTAGTCCTCGTGCAGCTAAGGAACGCAATAAAAAGGAATGTGGAGCACCATGGCTAAAGGATTTGGGCATTTCACCATGCTAGAGGGCGGCTCGTTGTGTGAACGAGTTCTTTTCATCTATTATAGAACCCCTTCACAGACACCACTCACCTCGTAAACGTGTACAGACTCCTTTATTGCGGCATTAATCCCTCCACAATGTTGGTCTGCCAAATGGTCTTTGCAAAATTTTTACTTTTCTGACACCAATCGGGGTCCCAGGTGGGAAATGAACCCACAGCCTTTGGTTTTCTGTACCAACGGATTCAGTTTCCTGATGTCTTATTTCTGGATAAACCACCTGCCGGACCCTTACGGTGACTAAATAAATTAAGAAACACGGTTTGGTCGAAAATTGGGAGATTTCCTGATTTTCTTGGAGTTTATGAAAAATAGTCCCATCTCTAAAAGGGTGGTGGGTGGTCGAAGGATGAAAGTTAGGTAATGATTTTGATGAGAAATTGATCACTCTACACAATGGTGACTTGACCCAGTTGAATGTACCCAATCTTCTTCAAGATTCTGAAAAATGTTTTTAAAAGTGCCAAAAAATTGCAGTTTTTGCGCTACAAAAAAATTTCACATCCTGTCAGAGTCCACACTTTTTTCTACAAAGTCCTTGTACCCTAAGAAACAGAATACAAAGATAAAAATAACTCCTCCTTTTATGAGGTTAACTTAAAAAAAATATGATTATACTGGACAACAGTGGGGAAAGATTTTGGAGGAATGGAAAACGAGCAAATCATAACCCCCTAGTATCGATTGGGTGTAGGTTAGAAGCATTGGAAAATATCTCGTGTAACGTGAATTCATAACAGATCACGTAACGCTATTTTGTGGTGATCGGGCGAAAGGATGACATCGTCTTTCATTTTCAATACATAAAACACCAAAAGCGTTAAAATCTAGCGTTAATCTTCTATTAAAATTAATACCGTCGTAAAAATATATAGATATTTATAACCGCTATACGCTGAAGTAGGCAGTATTTTTAATCCAATCTACGAACTTCAGGCGTCGAAATAACTAAATTACTCCCTTTCTTCGTTATAAGTTAGCCCTTTAATAGGGGTAATAGGGGTGGTGGATGGCCGAGCACGCAATTAATTTAATAAATTAGTCTTTGTTAACAGTCTCAAACGCCTGGAGAACATCAAAGAGTGGTTCAGAATCATTTTCAAGCCTTGGGCATCCGATAACCGTGACCACTCCCACGTCGACGAACTTCATCCCAACTTTGAACTAAGTACGGAAGATCCCGTTGACGAGGCCAACCTGGACCCGGAAACGGATGTCCGAATTGTCGGGTGATCAGCTGAATTACTACAGAGTCTGATGAAAATTCGTGGTCCCACCACAGCTCTGTATTTACTATTAAACTATTTGTTAAGTCAATCAGTCGCAATTCAATCCTCTAGATGCCCATACTTTTACTATTTAAAAAACGCTACGAATTATTATAAAAGGTTCATTTTTCCTTGGTGTATAATCCTTGTGAATAGATCATGATTCAGTTGACAATACCTTCGTAACAAACCAATACCTCTTCGACAGGGCAGTCCATGACATATTGGTTCATGACAATACCATGTTTCGCAGCTACGGTTCTTTTTCAGCTATCGTAAATCTCAGTTCACCACAATTTAAACGAAAAATGGTTAATGGATCGAGCCGAATTAGCAAAAGTCACAAGCTTGTTGACGATTGGTCATGCACTGCTCTAGAGCAGGGGTTCTTAATCGTTTTGAATTGGCTGACCACTGATAAATACCTAATAGAGATGGGATGCACTCTATTCTTTATTATTTATTCTATTTTATTTTTGTATTTATGTATTTTTATTTTTTTGACATGGATACCTATGTCTTTTGGCTGGGGGTCAAGGAATTTTTCGCGACACTTTTGACATGGATATGTCTTTGCTTTGGGGGGTCAACCGAAAATTTCCGTGACGCAAAATTTGTGTCACAATTTCAGTGCTTTTCACGTACAACCCAGCCGTTGCTAGGGGAATGGAACTTCCGCAGTTTTCATCGCACAGAAATCGTTCGCCACTCGTTGGAAAGCGCTTGATTTATGTGATAAATGTTCACACCTCAATCTACCAATTTCCCCCTCCTTACGTACCTGGCTACATTCCTAAACTATGTTGATTGGACTATAAACAATTTTAATAAGCCGGTTACAATATTCTTAACGTAAAGCAATAGCATCATTTACTCCACTCCATAGGAAACATTTTCATCCTCTTGACAACAGTCGACTGTTAACAACAACTCATTGTTGTGGGTTGTGGCTTCTCTCCACAGTTATTTTCAACATTTCTATTAGGAAACCGTTGTTTTGTTGGAATTAGTCGGGATGCGGCCCAGGGATTTGTTTAAAGTTAAAGGATTTGTTTACAACTTTCGAGGACAACCGTTATGAAATCCCCAACCAAAGACATATCCATGTAACATGGTATCTGCTTGTAAAGCAGATAGTGGAACTCCTTTACGAGTTTGGATAGTTTTTTTTTCCACACAAAATACAACGCTTCGGCACTTTAGATTATTACTAACTCGAAAAGTGAAGGCTAGGTGGAAATCAATGAGGTACTACCGCAATGAATTACCTACATACCTAATTCCGCCTTCCTCACCAACCGACTTAGGCTTCTGTTTTAGCATGGAACGAAAGTAGCGCGGGAGTTTTTACTTTCCCAACATCCCAACAGAGTGGAAAGTAATGTCCATTTTTACTTTCCCAACATCCCAACAGAGTAAAAAGTAATGTCCATTTTTACGTTCCCAACATCCCAACAGAGTGGAAAGTAATGTCCACTTTTAGTTTCCCAACAGAGTAGAAAGTAATGTCCATTTTTACTTTCCCAACATCCCAATAGAGTGTAAAGTAATGTCTACAACTTTGACATATCCATGATCTATAGTTTTCCCCCTCAAGGGAGACATTTATATATGGGTTTTTGGTTGCATTTGGTAACATAAATGGTTAAAGAATAATTACCAGTGATATCAAGCTCCGACTTGAGCCAAAACAGAATGAATCGCGCTTCTTCATCGTTATCAGCTCTAATCCGAGAACAGAATAAGATATCGCAATTCTGGATTCACCATCGTGTTCAGCACTAAAAAATCTTTGAAATGAGGTGTCACTCGGCAAAAAATAGAAAAATTATTTTCGAAGTATCCAGTAACCCCTTCCCCCCTGGGTAGTCCAAAAAATGTTTAGATTGTTTTCTGATATGTATTCGTTTAAAACTTAATATCAGGCACCCCATGAACGCTCTCCAAGTTTAACTTCGATATCTCAAAAATTGTGGAAAATATTAGGGAGGAGGGGGTTACTTCTCTTGAAAAAAATGCTCAGATTCCATTGTTTTGGCTCAAGTCGGAGCTTGATATCGTTGGTCTTTCTCAGTGTTTGAGAAATAAAAAAAAAGAAAAGGAAGCATGCCATCTTCGATATATTATGAACATTGTCCGATTGATCTGGGGTCTTTGACGTCTACAAGGAAAAGTGATTCCTTAATTCTTTTGAGGTATTTAGATTGGTTGTAGAGAGCAGAATGAAAAGTTTTAGAACAATATCTCAAAGTTTGGTGTCTCTTTGTGTTACGACGAAGCACTTTTGCACCACAAGAAACTCCGGTTCTCGATACAATGGTCATCTTTGCAGTTCCTGTCCTTTAGTGACTCTAACAGATAGGCTGTACTGAGATCACTTCGATACTAAATGGATTACTTACCATTTTTCGGATTGCCATTGTTTTCTGTATCGATTGTATGATGTATTTATTTACAATAAGGTACAATAGTACCAATTACGGGTATTTTAGTAAATTTAATATAATAATCAATGCATAATAGGCTACACAAAACATACAAATTCAAGCACAATAGTTAGCGGTCTGAAGCAAAAGAAGTAAGATATACAAAACAAATAATTAATATCACTATAGAGTTTGAGAAAAAAACACACTTGCGAAACTGGTAGAAGGAAGTAAAAAACAACATTAGTTATACTCCGAGCTGCGAACGGATAACGGATTTGAGCGCTGACAGTGAAGAAGCAAAGAAATCAAAGTCGTGAGATGACGCCAACTCATTTGCAAACCAAAGCAGGCAGAGAGAGGTCTATCATAGTGGGAGAGATAATTGCGATCCGCGAACGGGACATGAAACAATTTATGGGATCCTGGTGGGTTTCTTGGTCGACTATACTGGCGTTGCTGAGGAAGGCAGGATCCGATGTGTCACCATTGACCAGGCGGTGGAAGACCATTAAGTCTGCATTTCTTCTACGATCCTCTAGCGAGCGCAAACCATGCTTGTCCATTATGTCAGGGAAGTCCAACACTTCCCTTGGCATATGGTCCTTAAAAACAATATAGCGCAAGAACTACCTCTGTATACTACAGTACTCCAGAAGGGGTTGCCTGGTGGAAGGTATTGTGGCCTTGTAAAGAATGACAATTGCAGACGGGTCTCTAAATTCAAGAGTGCTGCGTTTCAAACTATCCAATGCTCTCAAGGCCCTGTTGCAAATAGAGTCCATATGTGGAGAGAAAGAGAGATGATGTTCAATGAGAACACCCAAATCCCGTGAAAGTGTAACTCAGTTCACTGGAGTCTCGCTAATGAGGTAACGACGGTCATGTATCACCTGCGATCTACCGAGGGACATCACCGAGCACTTATCAGGGTTGAGAGGCATGCTTCTCCTCGAATATAAATCCAGAAGTGTATCCGTTTGCTCCTGCAGCCGATCACTATCCTCAGGGCACTTAATTGGACAGAAAAGCTTTGGATCGTCCGAAGAAAATGAGGAAATTTATTCCTGAGATTACTGATCCAACACCATTTATGGCCAGCAAGAAGAGGAGTGGGCCAATGTTTAAACCTTGTGGTACCCCTGATAATACCCCTGATAATACCCTTTACGGCGTCGATAGTACATTCCGCAGCCTGACCCTCTGAATACGTTCCACAAGATAACTTCTCATTCATTCGAGAAAAGGACTAAACACCCCCAATGATTCCAACAAGGCTAAGATATACTGATGCGGTATTTTGTCAAAAGCCTTTGTGAAGTCCGTCGAAATCACATCAACCTGGATTCCCTCATGAAACCCACGGTGGACACTCTCGATAAAGGTTAGGATATTGGTTGCTGTTGATCTGCCCTTGAGGAAGCCGTGCTGCTCAGCCATCTTGAAGTTGGAGAAAAGTAGCGTGATACACCCGACAACCAGCCTCTCAAGTATCTTCGAGATAGCCGAGATGGAACACACTCCACGATAGAGGTATACCTCCCTCCTTCTACCTGACTTATGGATCGGTGTCACATAAGAATCCTTCCATCTGGAAGGGAAAACACCTGATGTCAGTGACAGGTTGAATATAAGGATGTGAGAGGGGCAGCAAGCGTACCACCACATAACTTCAGAAGAACTGGCGGGATCCCATTAGGACCAAGTCCTATATTAATATCGAGCTGATTCAATTCAGCAAGGGCATCCTCCTCTGAAAATGACAAGAAGCCAATGGACCTCCTTACCGGGAACTCGGGGGCTGGTGTAACTGGTGTCTCATAAACAGACGCGAAATAGTTGGCGAAAAGTTCAGCCATTTCCTCCGATGAAACTGATGATACCACAGTTGTCAAGGAACAAATCGTAAATAGGTGGGCTCGAGCTTCCTCGTTTTTTCCTGCTCACCTACTTAAGTGTTTACGCGTATCAAGTTATCGAAAAGGTCTCACGGACCACTTCTAGAATCTTGCGGACCACAGGTGGTGTGCGGACCATAGGTTATGAACCGCTGCTGTAGAGTATGGGTCTCCATACTACAGCCCGGGGGCCGAATCCGGCCTTCCCACGTCATCCAGCCTGCCAGCAGTAGCTAATAGCTTAGTTTTGTTGTTTTGGCCGACTTTATTGTTTCTCAGAACATTCTTCATATAATTTTTTACTCTGCGCCATGTTAATCGCGGAGTGCGTCTATCGCGTTTGATAACTTTCACCTCATCCGATATTATTTGACCCAACAATCCCTGGGGTCCGATTTTATCGTTCTTCCACCAGTGTGACCATCTCATTTCTTATCAAGTTATTTTATCTTATTTCCCCGGCCGGTTAGGTGTTTGATAGTTTCAACATCCGTACGTACTTTTGGCTTGTAAATCCGTGGATATCCGGGTGATCAAACTCGGTTTTGGATTGTTGGATTTTTTTATATCGATTCGCCAGATGTGCTGTGCTGACTTGAAAGCTTTTTGGGCCCCAGGATTCTCGTGAAGGGTCTGCAATGCTTGAATTCCCTCAATCAATGTAAAACATCAACTTTTGAACTATCAAGGTCTAACAGTAGTTGTATTTAATTTATTTTCTTACATCCAACCCGAATAAATACTTACTTCGTCCGTTAAGATCACGTAGATACATGAAAACTGTGGTGGAACACTGTAGTTAATTTATTTTAGGTGGCACAATAATGGCTCCACTAATATCTGTTGATTTATTGTTTCAATAACGAAACTTTGTAACCGATCAAGAAAAACTAAATTGTAGCCCCCTCAAAATTTCTTGGCTTACGTTTCAAAATGCGTAGAATCCAAAAATCGGATATAAAAAAAAAATCCGTTCGTCCTTCGTACATCGTCCAGAGCTATTCTCCAAAACTACTGGACCAATGTTTATAAAACTTGAGTTGAAAATAAACGAACGGTTCATTTGTTTCAGTGCCTAATAAGAGCTTCCCAAATCAGCTTCCAATATAAAACTGAAGACTGGCCCATTTAAATAAGGAAGTGTTTTCCTTCTCTACCCACCGACTACCTAAGCCATCATCTTCTCCAAACAGAAATTTTCGAGTCACGGAAAAAATGTCCAAGTAAAACAGTAAAATAGCTATGTAAATCAGACAACAAATCTACGGCCTTGGTCATTCAATTCCCTTTCCTCCAAAAAGAAATAAACTGAAAATCCAGCAATGCAGAGAAATTCAGGAATGGCTAAGCTATGACCATACTGCTTTATCATTATATTCATGCACAAATTGATCCACATAGGTTAATTATTTCCGCATTAAGAAGCCATTCTGCGCATATTATTGGTCTATAGATACTTCTTAAACGGAGCCTATGCCACATACTGCTAGTGACTCAGCTGACCAGGTAACTCACAAAGTTTGAAGATGCACTTTCTCGATTAAGCATATCGAAACCATCGAATAATACTATAAACACGTATGATATAATTCGTTGTGGGTACCTGAATAAGTACAGTCTGCGCTCGAGTCTGAACTAGTTTAATTACCTCAACAATCTGGTACAGGTATGAAAGCGGGCAGTATTGAGTCAGGCCGTTGTCTATCCATCCATTCTATTCGAAACTTCTCTAGTTGATCTTTACAACTAGCTCCTACGGTAAGAGTCCCACCTTTCAAAATTATCCTCCCTTAGAGTGCACGGTGATATTGAATCGCAATGCTGATCCTTCTTAATTTCCTAGCTTTGCTCCTAGCTTACCTCACTCTCTTATTAGTACAAGTCTCAAGTAGGCTAAATAGTAGCTAGGATAGTCAGTTCGAACATCCAACTTAAATTCATTCTTTAGGTGATCAGAAAATAAAAATAAACGACAACGAAGTTGAAAAAAAGACAACGTTCTAGATTTTTCGATCAATATCGTCGACAAATGTTGACAACAATATCTTCTTTGTACCGAATTAGATCGTTCTGAAAGTCGTCCCAATCGATTCAACACGTCATAAACTATCGAAATCCAAACCAGACACGTAGTTCTGAGGTTTTTCGTGGATTACTGCATTCGTTTATAGCATACTTGAGAACTACTAATCTAGTTTTAAATCTGTAGCTCAGAAACTGTGGCTCGAAGCGCGGAACAAATAAGCAAAAGCAGGCTTTGTCAAAGTATAGTCTCGCTTCGTTTGTCAACTAGAAGACGTAGGCACCCACCAATATAAGGTATTCACTCTGGTGAGTAGGTACGTACAGACATGTATGAAGATGCCCCCCCCCCCCTCCCTGTTCATACAACCTCAAACTCTATAGTTCAAACCTATGACCTACGAACCAACTCTATTTTATAGCCTGGCTATCACAGAACTGAGAACATTTTTCTTTATAACGGTTTTCGTTACAAATGTGCGAAATCATATTCCCCAGTCCTTAGAGATGTCCATGTCAAAAATGAAATAAAAAGAGAAATAAAATCTGTCCGCCCTCTCCAGAAGAAACGGATGTCAATTTTCGTCAATGTTGACTTGGGACATTTCACCTTGAAAGGAATCGATTGAAAAGTTACCAAAAAGACCCTGTTCGATACAAAGACGCTGTTTTGCTGGACAACTGGGTATTTTGTCTCTGACCCCCTCTATCTCTCCATATAATGGAAACGATAGAGTATTAGTTTATTGTTGGAACAGTTAAGCCAATAGAAGGTAAGGGAAAGTAAACGGATAGATCAAGTGAAGCTTCCTTCGTCTTTGTTCCGGCTTTACTGTACCACGTGGGTAGTAGGTACCTACGTAATAATCAAAGCAACCTTCTCTCTATTTCCCCTTGGAAACAGTTTGCCCCATGAACGCAAACCCTGCGGGCGAGCGCCCGAAAGACGCGTTGGGTTTTGCGAGTTTATTTATTCAAGCGTTTTTAAAAGACCCCTCGAGGATGTGCTCCCTGACCTGGAACTAATTCCTTAAATTGTACATTTAGCAGCGGCCCTTAAACTCCCGTCCGAAGCAATAAGGTGGAATGTGAAGCGGTTGACGGGAGGGGTTTTTCATGAATGAAACTACCTATGTCTAGTGTTATAGGGCCGTTTCCATACTTGCAAAAAACCTTTAAATATAGTAGCCGTCGTTTTGAAGATCCATTCAATAACAAAGGCATACAACTCCCTATTAAACGATGCTCTGCTCGTAATTTTTACACAAACATGAATTGAACATCTAATTCATTTGTATTATGTTACTATTCAGTTATATTATGTTACTGTATCGAGAAAAACGCTGGAAATTACTAAACAAAGGTTTATTATTTTGGTTTATTATCTTCAATAATGAACCTTTGTAATGGACCAAGAAAAAAAATTGAACCCCCCCTGAAAATTTTTTGGTTTACGTTTCAAGATGTGTAGAATACAAAAATCGAATTAAAAAAATCCGTCCGTCCACCGTCAGCCGTCCAGCGTCCGTGGCTTTTCTCAGAAATTAATAGACCAATCTTCCTGAAACTTGTGTTAAAAATCACATTTGGGGTCTAGATGGTCCTAAAAGAAATCTGAAAATGAATGACTATTGTAATCGTGTTCTACACCCTCTGAAACTCAATGAAAATGCATCCCCGCCCCCAAGTGCCGCCGTGCGGACGGCTGCAATACCCCTTTTCTACGAAACGTTGGGTAAAAAAATAAATATATATTATGCTAGCTGAACACGGAGAGACCCCAAAGTGGGAGATGTTGCGCTGAAACCATTCACTACGTTCTCTACTACCAATCTATGCTAGCAAAGTACAAAGAGAGAATATATAGAAAAGCGTTAAACTCTAAGATTCGTTTCAGAATGTCTCAAAAAGGGTTTCAACGAACTAAATTTTGATTTTGAAATTTTCGAAGCCATTGCAAAAATAAAAGTGAGGAGGTCCCTGAGAAACTGAATGTTTACTACCTGACGAATTTCTTTAACTTTATTAATATGATATAAAATGAATTGGCATATGGGCTCTACAAACCGTGTTTTCGCATTCGTTGAGTCTCAGTCCATTCATAAAATGAAAAATTGTTATTGGTGATGTGATATGGAGAGCGGGATGTAGAGAATTCCATTATATTGCTCTTGGAAAATATATAAAGAGAAAATGTAACAATTGGAATCTCGAGGAGCGGATGATACCGAAGATAGGAGAAGAAATACAGCTATTCTCGTACGCCTGTTTTCCGATTGGAATATAAATCTCGCGGAGTGCGACAAACACTATCTGATAGATAACATCGTACTGAGGTAGGTAGGTACCTACCAAGTTCCCAGTTTCTTCTTTTACTTCATTGTGTTATTTTAATTTAACGAAAAAACGCTGCAAATTATTACAGAAAGGTTTATTATATCTATATTAAATAGCCCTTCTACGCCGATCACGGGTCTATAATAAATAAACCCCTTTTATAATATATTTATTGTCGAAATTTGGCGCTTCGCGCCTCTAAATGGCATTACAGCACTGCATTACAGCACCAAGACCTCACAATTTTACGCTTTTTAGTAAAGTTGAGGAACAAAACTATCTATATATTGGAGAACATCTTAATATTCTAACCCGCATTATTAATAACTTATCAAATGAACGACAAGACGTAAGCTTATAGAACTTTATTTGAGAATAGACTCAAGTTGGTAGAATGGATGGCTGATGACGCAGTTAGGGGCGTCATCCCTTCCCTTCTCTACATTCCTCAAGCCCGACACCTCGAGGGTCCCAAGCAAGCTAGTTCAGTTCGTTTTCAAACATCCTTCTGACTAGAAGACCTAATAACTTCTGATATCAGTTATCTTTAAGTTAAGTTAATCACTTAACTTTAAACTAAATTAAGTAGGGGAGTTATGGCTTTTTCATGTGTTGAGGTACAAAACAAAAAAAAAGAAATCTTAGAAATTATTTAATAACTCGAAAACGAAGCGTTTAAAAAAAATACGAAGTTTTTCTAGAATCGACCCCTTGATTTTTGCCCAAGTTCGGTGTGGACACCTTGGATAAAATATAGTATCAACTTTAATGCAACCATTATTGAAGGTTTCTTCATTCATGTTTTAATAACATGCTTCTAAATCGCACATTTAAAAAATATTAGCGTCATTATTTGCCTACCTCTTACAGGTTTTTTTTTTTTTTTTTTTTTTCAATTGTACGAAATGGAATGTGATGAAAGTGACGTAGTTCTAGCAGATCATATTCAAACAAATAAAATGTAGGTAAATAAACAAACAAAAAGTCCTTTCCAATCCCCTAAATACATCATGACAACAAGTTTGTTTAAACAAGTACCTACCACGGTAATCATTTTGTGACCTTGGTGAAGAATAATTTTAATTCCACTTGCCAATTCACTTAAGAGTCAGTAGGATTCAAGTCAAACACGAAGCGTACAGGAAATGCTACTGACGACGGTTGGAAGTCGGGTTCGAGCGCGTACCATACAAATTATTCGGTTGAGCTCAATCCGTCCACCGCTCTCCGACCCTCATTGATATGGATTGCCTGGTTAAAGAGCCTCGTTGATAGGTGGTATTGAAATGCAAAAGCAGGGTTATGTAAAATGAATCAGTCATGAGCCCGGACTCGACGGACCTGCCGTCAGTGTAACAAGCTAAGATCATACAATCAACAGTACGACTCTGTTACCCGCCGTCTCATCTGAAATAAAACGAAACAGTCGAAGTTACGTGAGTGGGAAAGACACCATATATAAGGATCGTGTAGATACCACAAGAGATATAGGTATGCTTGAGAGTGTGCAGAGGAGAGGGGAACCACTCCCACCATCACCAAACAAAAATGTATGAAATTTGCAAATAAATATCAGCTACCCTAACGAACTAAATCACTCGTGACGAAGTTATGGAAACCCATTTCAAAACGGAAGTTAGTGAAAAACGTTGTCCATTTCCACGAAAAATAAAGAGTTACAATGTTAAATCGATTTCGACGGTTAGGCCATCTTCAGTAACAAACAATAACACAACAACACAAACAATAAGTTATTGTTTGTTACTGATGATGGCCTAACCGTCGAAATCGATTTAACAATGTAACTCTTTATTTTTCGTGGAAATAGACAACGTTTTTCACTAACTTCCGTTTTTAGCTACCCTTAAATCATCTTTATTTAGCACTTACTTCTCCCTCATTTTTCATATGCGTATATTTTTAGAAGCCTATTCAGAATGATCTTCTTCACCTTCAAATTAGTTTCAATTAAATGGCTCGCTATGTTTTCATCAAAGGATAATAAAATATGACCATATTTTACGATTACTCGACCCCATTCTCATTTGTTCCCAAGGACGACTTTTCAAAATTAGAATTCTTCGATTCGTTGTTCCACAATTAGCGGTGGAGGACCCAGCCCTGAGTATCTGAACATGTTTCCTTTTGGCGATGAAGGTGGCTTCGTATTTTGGTTTATTATTTCCAATAATAAGCCTATGTGATCGTGTAGCAAAAAAGTTTTATAACCCCCCCTCAAACTTTGTCACTTTACGTTTCAAGGTACGTAGAATCCAAATTTGAAATGTCCGTCCGCCGTCCGCCGTTCGCCGTCCGCCGTCCGCCGTCCGCCGTTCGCCGTCCGCCGTCCGGGCCATAAAAGGCCTAAGAATTGACTTAAAAAACCCGTTCTTTCGCACATAGACTCCATTTGGGGTCTAGTTGGTCCTAACGTTTAACCATCCCGATCGCTTTACTCGCATAGATGCTATGGGCCAAAAACGGGCAAAAAAGAGTCTTTTCGACGCGCTGGCACGCTTGGCAGGGGGTCACGGTGGTTGGGGGGTGAGCGGGGAGGAGGGGGGGTGGAGTGAGAGGAGGCGCCGGCACCGCGGCTTGTGGTGGTTACGGCGCCGGCGTTCGTTCGAGGCATGAATATGTATTTTTCAAGGTCATATTTGTGTGTTAATACCAAAGCTTTTCCTACGCATATTTAATAACATATCCTCTCGACTTTTCGTACGTACTTAGATAATGATATTATTAAGGCAATAACTATTTGAATAGATTGGAGCTCAAATCGAGAAATAGAAACATGCTTATATAATTATAGAAGTATAGGTTGTGGCAACTCGAAGTAGGACACGCCGAGGAGTCTGGACGGGCCTTATGACGTACGCTAGCTAACTAAAACTACGATCATACCCAATTGAAAAAATAATAAACCTTTGTGAAATAATTTGCAGCGTTTTTCTCTTCAAACCATCAGAAGTCAGGGCTGCTCGAGCAAAGCTCTGGAATTCCCTCCCATCTCCCCAATAGCTGCTGGTGTCTAGAACCCTCTTCCTTCAAAACCCTCATTGGAGAACACAAACGCCTAACATTGAACATTAATTTATTTTATTTATTATATATATATATATATATATTTTTTTTTTACCATAGGTACCTATTTCAACTTATTTAATTATATTTGCTTCCTCACTACCGCAGGTAAGGAAACATTGGGCTCGTGATGGAAGTCGAAAAAAATTGTGTCCTCCAAAATCAAAATTCCCACTTGCTTTTTGCGTTTCAGAGCTTGCTAATCAATTTTGGTTCCGTGTCTGCCTGTCTGTCTCGCTCACGACTATTCCAAGTTTCAGTCCGATTTCGGTTGTTTCATTTCGATTTTAGGGATTGTGCGGGTTAGCTTCTAGACGATTCCCCATAATTTTCTGTTGTCTGTACGCATGCGCAAATGTGAATTTCTCATAACGTCAATTTCTCATAATCTTTAGGCTCGATTCCGTTGAAATTCGGTAGCCAGTTGGGTATGTAATCTAGAAAAGTGCCCTATAATTAACATTGCAATCGGTGGAGGAATAACCATTGCGCTGGCGCAACATTAATATCGATTGACACAGGCAAAACCCTTAGTCAAATTGAGCGATTTTGATGATATTTTCAGGGATTGTGCGGGTCAGCTTTTTCACGATTCCCTATAAATTTCATTGCAATGGAATGAATAGTAGTCGCTGCGCATGCGCAAACGGTAATTTCTCATATCGATTTCTTATCATCTATTGTCCTAATTCCGTTCCAATTCGGTAGAGAGTAGGGTATATGCTTTCGAAAAATGGCCAAAAATTTGATCGCAATGAACAGAATGATTAGGTGCTTCGGTAACTGACTGAAAACAAGAAATATGCAGGAGACAGATATTTCAGTAACGGGAACAGTTTATAATGATCACAATTCTTCAGTTCAATCTTAGTTTTTTTTCCTCCTCCAGGATTGATGAAAGGTAGATTCTAAGAAGCTGAAGGCTTGGCCCTTTCGGCCACCAAAAGACTAAAATGTTTCTAGGAAGGGTATTCTATACAAGGTAACTAATTCTAGGAAAATAACACCTCACCCCTTGTTTCAGAACAAATTGGTGTATTTATTTATTTCGACAGTTCAAATTATTACAAGGCTACAAAACAAAGGACTTTCTGTCCTTAAATCGGTTTTTTTATTGATCTCCAACGTTTCTCCCCAGGAACTGGGGTTTCTTCAGGGAGGTAAAAATTGAATTCAAATTATCGAATTTTGAATTGTAAAATATCTGTAGTTTTCTTTTTGTGATAAAAATCAGTTTTAAAGTAATCAGTTTATGAGAATCATATTTAAAATGGTTTTTCTTTATTCTGGTTCTTTAGGTAGGTCATCTCCCTGGACAGAAAGGTCTTTTTTGTAAAGTCTCGTAAGAAATAGGTAAGATTTATCACAATACTCTCGTATATAAATAGAGCCGCAGGATTGTAGGATACGCTATTCAGCGAGTAAAAGATGACCGTCTTCATGATATAATCCAAAATGTTGAAGAATATAATATTACTCTTAATATGGGACAGGAATGTCATTCGTAGAATACGTAGAAAATATGAAAGGTGAAATTATTTTGAAACACCCTGTTTGTCAAGGAAGTCGGTTAAGAAAGGTTACAGAAACATAATGTCACTTCTAATCATTGTTTATACTGACCTCAAAACAATCATGTTTTGGGGTACTTATATAAGTTATTATAAGAAATTTAGTTCTAAGTTGGGTTCTTCATCCCCCTCCAAGCTTAGCGCCACCGTCATGTTTGATTCTTTCAGCTCACCCGCGTAACTTTGTAGCAACTTGAACCAAAGTTGGTCGTCGGTTGAACTCAACTTCTCTCCGAGTAAACAAAGTCAGTTGAAAAGTTAAGCCCCTATAAGAGAAACTGTGGGGTGGAAATAAGGAAAAATAAGCTTTGGATCATCACCTCCACTTTTCCAAGTTGCGGTAAATCGACGACCTTATCGGCAGACGGAGGGATTAACAAGCTTCTCCGAATCCAATGAAACTGGTTGGATCAGAACTTTTGGAACTTTCTGATTTATTGTTTCAAAACTAATCATCAATAAACCACCGCTTAGGTTCCGATAGATCTAGGAAAAACATAAGTTCCTTGAGTTATTGGTCGCGGATGTGCAATCAAAATAAAACTAATGCTGTTTTGCTGGTAACTGACTCATAACTTGCCAGTCAAGAGCAAATGTTGGTTCATTATTTCCAATAATGAAAAATTTTAACCCCCCTCCCTCTAATTTGTTGATTGACATTTTAAGATGTGTGGAATCCAAAGAACGATTTTAAAATCGGAAAAATGATTATTATAGTCATCGTCTTTTGAATGATGAACTGTTGTGGAAAAATCTTAGTTCTCAATACAATTGCATGCATACGAAATCGCAACACAGCGAGATATTTCCTCAGCGAGACATGCCTCCATGGAAATTTCGTTCAGGAATGAAAATTGTAGCCGCTATCATGGCAAACAATGAATTCTGGATAATACCTCAGAACCACAGTCTGGTCGGTTGGCATCTTGGCCGATTAATAATTCGAGAGTTTTGGTAGAAAATAAGAAAAAACGTATCGTTATAACGCAATCGTAATTCTTAGGGGATGCGCTGTTGCTGGAACGTCGAGGTATCGGCGTAACGTTCAACGCATCAAGTCACGATGCGAAAGTAACATCAAGTTTGCATTTTATGAAATGAACCTACCTCAGCAAAGTCGTAGAAATGTGTAGAGTGGGCCTTGAAAACCGCATGTAAAAGAATAGCCCAGTACCGGGGTTCGAATTACACAGGGGATTCGATTTGGGGAATTTCTCTCGAGAGCAATCCTAGCTTCTATTCAGGTAAGAATAAAAGCCAGCATGATTAAAAGAATTAAATCTATTCATGCAATATTAAGAAAGTTGATTCAGATCGTATTGACATTCATCAAAGCAACTGTGATTCAGGTTCTCCCCAGAGGACCTCATTTTGCTGCGGCGATTGCTTCAAGTCCCAGCAGTATTCCATTCACCCGGACGGACCGGGTCAACGGCTTAACAGCCTTGTTTACGGTCCTACGAAGACTGGCATACCCTAACAGGTGGGTTGATTTTAGGGTTGCCAGATCTACTTTAATTTAAAGTATACTACTTTATTTTTGTTCAAAATACTGTATACTTTATAAAAAATTTAAAGTAGACCAAAATACTTTATATTTGAAACGAAGAAGAAAAGTTCAGCCCCCGCACCTACTTACTAGTCAAGGACAAGGTCTAATTAGCGAATTTTCTTGAAAAATAAAGCTATTGCATTGGCTCCAAAAATTTTAAAATGAAAATTTTCAAAAATTTTCTTCATCGAAATCTGTTTTGAGGCATTCTGAAATGATTCCTGGATTTTAACGCTTTTTTATGTGTAGGTATATATATACCTATGTATATATATATATATATATATATATATATATATATATATATATATATATATATATATATATATATATATATATATATATATATATATATATATATATATATATATATATATACATATATATGTATGTATGTGTCATTCCAGACGATAACTCTCGATAGAATTGAGATAAAAACTTCATTCTTTCGCCAAAAAGTCAAGCATTTCAAAAGAAAGAATGAGTTCGTTGGACAACACTTTTTGAGCACATTAAATTGGTCAAATTTCAAAAAATGTACTTAAAAAATCACTAAAAAAGGCAAAAAACCGCTAAAAATTAACAAATTTATATTTTTTAGCAGAATGCTACTCGAAAAAAATTAATCGAACATAAACTAGGACATTTAAAAATTTAAGTACAAAATTGTACTGGAAAATGTACTTAAATTTCATTAAAATAAGCTAAAAATCGATAGGATCACTTGAAAAAATTGTAAAAATCCACAAAATCGTTTGTTCACTGAAATATTACTGACAAAAAGTTAATTTGCTATAAAATGTATAATAAAATTTTTATTTTTCCCCAAAGTGCTCAAATTTCAACAGAATTTAACATAAATGTAATACGACCATTTATGAAAATTCGCTCATACGATCATGCTGCATGACTGGAACTTTTTACTTTTTTGTCAAGTATTGAGATTACTTTCAAATTGTCAATTTTCAAAGTTTTTCTGAATTTTCGATTTCCACAACTCTTTTCCAAATTTTTAATATTTTATAGGTACAGTGTTTCAGAGAAAGAAAGAGGGACAGAATGAATGTAACTTTTCGAGTTCCTAAAAAGTTCCGTACGTCCTTAGTCCTTACGTGCCCAATAGATGCACGAGTATTTTTTTAGTTAGACCCAGATTGAAAATGATGATCCTAATTACATTTATGTATGAAACACAACCTTACTGAAATATGGACTCGTTAATATTGACATGCCTAGCAATGTTTTCTAGTGTGTAAGTCGAGAACGTTAACTTCAATGTATAGGTACTTTAACTTTCATTGAAATACTTTACTTTTCCTTGGTTTCAGCCAGAATATACTTTATAAGTTCCAAAAAATTTGGCAACCCTAGTTGATTTAGTCTTAATTCTGACTCATTCCCATACCTATCACTACATTCCCATACCTATCACTACATGTGTATTTAACAAATGTGCCAATTAACGTAGAACACGGCGAATAAGTACTTATTTGTTGAACGCTGGGAAATATCTTCAGTTCTGAGAATGTTTTCCAGTGCATGGGTGCAGGCACACCGCATATTGTGGTGCAAAAGTCTTTGGTGATTCATAGGAAAAAGGAGCGAGAGATGTTTCTTTCTTTCTCATTACCTTCCAGGAAGGCCGAGCAGTTCCGTACATTGGCAAAAACAAATCTTACTGTAGGTAATCTGGAATTTTTTTTTTTTTTTTCTTTTTTTTCGTGTTCTAAGAATGTTTGTTCTTGCATGTACATCACATAATGTAGGGCATAAGTGGTTAGTCGATAGAGAACGAACGGTGAATGATTCTATTTATTTTATTTTTATTCACCGACGAGTGATTCATAGAAAAAAGAAGCGAGAGATGTTCTTTTCCGTGTCTTTACCTTCCGGGAAGGCCGCGCAGCGCCGACATGTGCAAAACAGGAAATACAGAGAATGCGGGGAATAACAGAAAAAGAGAGATGCTATTTTCTCCTCTCAACCTTCCAGGAAGTTCATGGAGAGTGAAAACTTGAATACAGTCAGGGGGAAAATATAGAAAAAGAAAAGAAAATGGATGGCCGGTTAATCCGAAGACCGGTTGAGAGAAAATGTAGTGTATTTGTTTTCAGGCCACTAACAGACGAATTCATGATTCAATGAATTTCTCCGTGATAATAAAGAGGACGTTGAACCAAGAAAAATTTGTCCCCCCCCCCCCTAAATTTGTGGTTTACGATTCAAGATGCGTAGAATTTAAACAAACTAATTAAAATAAATCCGTCCGTCCGACGTACGCCGCGAAGTGCAGAGCTTTTCTCCGAAAATACTGGACCAAAGGTTATTAAACTTGTGTCATATCTCACAAATTGGGTCTACTCAGTTCTAAATTTTGGAAAAAGTTATTTCTAAAGTTTAGAAGCTCGGCATCAATTATTTCGACCAACCCTAAAGGGCTGAAACATCTAAAAAAAATCGAGATCTCGAACCATTTTGGAAAAAGAGTAGTTTTCTTGGCAGTCATTAGTAGGTATTATCCCAATGAATCGAATGAAACTACCCGGATCAAAATTTGTCAGGAAAAGAAAACAACAACTTTGCGAGCTAATCATAACTCGTGGACATAGTGAACATCGCCTAATAAACTAAACGATGATCGTATCAGCTGATGTAATTCCAATGGCATTTCACTACATCGATTTTTTTATTACTCTTGTCACATATAGATGGACTAGTGAAGCGTAGGTGTGATTTATTTACCTGATTTAGTTGATTATTGTACCTGAGTCAGTGTCGACATTTTACCTATCAGAGGTATTTGTGGAGGGGAGATGTTATAAGTATTTAATTTATTTTTACAGTGCTGAAACGTGAAATGGAGGTTCTTTGAGATATTCTAAAAAATAAAACTGCACAGCGAGAATGAGAATGATAATGAGGATAAAAAAGATCGCCCATTTCGGCTCAACAGAACCCTTACATATTGGTATTCAAATTCAAGCTCTAGATCTCCTGACTGATGTGTAAAAACCTTAGTTTTCCAAAATTTCGAACCAAAATCGTTTAAATTGCGAAAGTGTGTCAAAAAACGTGGTTAGACTTGGTTAGATCAAAAAGCCCCCGTTGTTTGAAGAGAGGGGTTTTTGCGAACTTCTCCGCCCGCCTCCTACTTCCCAGGTGTGGGCGGTATAAATCTGCCAAGGAGGTGGGCAGTATAAATCTCGCCAAGGATGTGGGAAGTATAAATCTCGCTAGGGAGGAGAGCAGTATAAATCTCGCCAAGGATTTGGGCAGTATAAACCTGCCAAGGATGTGGAATGTATAAATCTCGCTAGGGAAGAGGGCAGTATAAATCTCGCCAAGGATTTGGGCAGTATAAATCTCGCCAATGGGGTAGGCAATATAAATCTGCCAAGGATGTGGGCAGTATAAATCTCGCCAAGGAGGGGGGCTGGACCACGCTGGAACATCGCACTAGCTGCGCAGAGCGACTGCACAGTACTAATACTCAAGCACGCTGGAACAAACCTATTGTTGACACTTGACACATAACCAAAAATATTCCTTCAATGAATTAAATGAGCCCAGATAGATTGCTGTTGGTTTTTCTCTTTGCTGCATTGGTAGCATCTGGACAGAATTTTTATCTGAAAGCTGACGATGTTCTCCCAGAACGCCACAATAAGTATGATGTGTCCTTCTACAGTAGCTATACGCCTAACATCTGTGAAGCTAACTTATTTAGGTACCTTTCAGAGTATGTGCGCTACGTCTAATGATATGTCATGTCTTGCAAGTCAAGTGCAAAACTCTTGTAAATATAGATAATTTTGAATCAAAATGAAGATCAAAACTCAATTCATCTTTGCGTTATTGTTTAAAAAAGTGATTTTCCTCAGGCCATCATAATAATATGAAGGTGAATGCCGGTTTCCTTTAAGCGTAGCCACCCATCCGTCATAGCTACCTCCCTCTACCCATCACGTTCTGACATATTGCTGTCAATTTGTTAGTCTTCCGTTACTCGAAGCTATCCCTGTTTATCCAAACAATCAATCCATGGGTGACATTTTTCGCATAAAAGCACATAATCTGGGAAAACGTATATCAGATAGGTGGCTGAAATGAAATTCAATATAAACAGATAACAGATATATCAAGCGAATTGAATAACTCTGGAAGTTATTAAATCTAAAGGGTTATTTCCTCTAATAGTAAGAGTAAAATTATCATTTACATACCTTTCGAAGAGTCCGTCGTCACTAGCAAGTCGAGTACTAGGGGTGAGTGCTTTCGCTGTAAGAAAATCATCATCAGCACTCATTAAAGCATTATTGGAAGTCGAAACAAAAGTTTATCCACTACACCTTCGGAACTTTATGAATCATAACTTCATGATTCCTAAAATAATTATCTTGAACCACTCCGTGGTGAATACGCTGTCAGAGTTGAACTTACTGGTTCTTACAGCAGAATTTTGGAACAATAAACAAGCCCCTCAGCCAACTACAGCTTTCTGTGAATTAGCGAATTTCACATCAGGATGTGAGAAGTTTAGCAAATTACCAATCAACACTCTGCCATTAGGAGCGAACTCGAGAATAACTGCTAACGTGAACGCTACTAAACAAGACTGTTACAATCGCAATCCAGCCAACTATTTTACCAACGTAATAATAAATGGAAAATACGGTAATGCAAAATTGTTTACTGATTGCTCAAAATCTGCAAATATCTCTGGACGCGCTGTGTATGACCCTCAACTAAATTTCAGATATGGATATAAACTTACCATGTTTGAATCCGTACAGTGAAACTACATGCTACATATAATGCAAAGATTTATGCAGTTACAGTTGAGTCACTGGCTATTATTATTATTTATTTTTTTTTTTTTCAGATAGTTTGAGCTCTATAAGTCAACTTGAGCAACTGCCAAATCTACGCAACATACTGACATTAAGAATCGAAGATGGAATGCATCGGCTGAAAGATGAAAATGTTATTACACACTATGTGTGAGTGAAGGGTCATTCAGGCATACCGGATAATAATGAAGTTGGTTGAGCCGCAAAATCCGCCATTTCTTCAGGGAAAATTTTCATAAAAGACTTGAAAAGAAAATGCTAAGAAGATTATATAAAGAATGGTAGGAGGAATATATCACTGATTTTACGGAAAGAGGCGAACTCTATACAAGTATAGAACAAAGTATATCTAAACATTATATGGTTCAACGACGGTAATCTAAACCCCAATTACATCCAAATCACCTGGTCGCTGCAGTTTGATCATCGTCATCTTCCAATTATATCTCTACGTACTACACTGTACTCCATTCTCAACAAGATTTTTTCGCATTCTATTTCGAACAATGGACATAGACCCGCATCAGTCATTGAAGTATTTAAAATATTTTTCATATGTTTCAAGCTACTGATTGCTCTCCATTGAACTACAGGATGGCTTCGGATGAGTGTGAAAAATGTTTTTGGGCGAAACTACAAGTAGACCAAATATGGGGTATTGGGGTAAAAATGGAGTAAAACCCGTTAAGCGCTATTTTCTATTTTAATCCATTTTCGAGATATAAATAGGAAACGGTGAGGAAAGTCCGGAAAATCTCAACGAAAAATGCCAGTTTTATGCACAAAATGAAAGTAACTAAAGTATTTTATAGATACCTGGTATCTATAATTAAGAAAATCAGGATTTACTTAGGATTAGACTTACAAATATGTCTCTTCGAATTAAGTGTTTCATTGCCACCTTCCGAATTTTTTCAACTTCTCCCAATTCAGTGAGAACTGAAGGAGTGATCAAATCGTCATCCCCCAACTATCTTCCAAATTGGAAAGAGAGCGGATAACTAGGGCGTGAAAAAATTATACTTGGTAGAATTTGCGTTTGCGCATGCGCAGAGTTAAGTATTGAGTCAGGATCGATGAAACTGATAGGAGATCGTTTACACCCTAGCTCACAAATTCCCTGAAAATGGCATCCAAATCGGATGAAAACCGTGTAAAATAAGCTAGTTACAAGGATACGCGGACACACGATAGACACACACACACAGACATGGGATCAAAGTTATTTAAAATGGTCTAAAACGTAAAATGCGAGTGTTTTTCTCCTCATAATCTTCCACCCTCAACTCCTACATTGAAAAATTATTTTTCTCGGTCGATTACAAAAGTACTTTACTATGAACAATCAACCTATACTGTTAATCGAAAATGTGAATCCATTTTTGGATGGACCATGGCTTTATTTATCCCAGTTTTCGTTTTTCTAGAAAACCGACGCTTGATTGTTTTTTCCCCCTATAAAAATCGAGAAAAAATAACTCTCAAAACCATCAACATCCTGATGGAGATCCTGACCCTAACCGCAGGACACTACACGCTTTTCACTTTATTCCGAACCACCAAATTCTCCTTCCCCAATTCCTTTTCTCCTTTAAGCTTTCGCTATCCTATCGGCACTTCCTGGAAGCCACAAACCTCTTTTACCACCACCTTCCTCGGATCTCAAAGCTTTTCTCCTGATCTTGAACCTTTACAACTCAAGGGATCCCGGATTCTCTCGTTTTTCCTCTTTTTCTCTTTTTTCCTGAGCCGTTAAATCCACCGCTGCCGTTTTGTTGTCGCACACCCTCTTGTGGCTCCTGCGATTCTCACTGTTGGTTAGGCGCTGGATGTTTTTGACCTGAAGCCAGAATATGAAGGTAAGTGCTTTTGATTCGGTCGATATACTTTTCGATTCAGCGGGTTCTTTCACCTGGCATTATTTGAAGCGGACAATCCATTTGTCAAGAATTTCACGTATCTGAAACTTTTTCCACGGAAAAGACTTGAGAACAATACGCATTCGTTATTTTCCTGTATGTGTCTTTACCTAGTAGTTTAATAATCCTTCAGCAAATTGACATTCTGTTATCAGGAAATTCGTCGAACTGTTTCCATCAAAAACTAGAAAATGCACCAACCTTCTCATTCTCTAGGCTTCAAGATGCACTAATTTTGCACATCTCAACCTTGAATAAAACAAGGAAGGGAACTCATGATAGCATCACATCATGCTGTATTAAGGTTTGGTCGGAGCTGTCACACTTCTCTCAACTATAATGATATGCGAATTGAATCAATTACGCAATTCGAAACATATTTTGGTTTTTTTTTTTTCAGTTTTTAATGAAATTTAATTACATTTTTCAACGTACGTTTGTGCAACCAATTTTTAGTGTCCTAGTTAATCGTTGATAACTTTGTTTTGACTACAATTCTACTAACAATAATAAATTTAATGGATAATGTCAGTTTTTCTTTTTTAGTGACTTTTTAGACATTTTTTCAAATTTTACCAATGTAATGTGCTGAAAAGTGCTGGCCAAAGAACACATCCTTTCACTTGGAAAGCTTGATTTTTTGGCGCGAAAACAATATTTTTATCTTAACCTTGAGGAAATTTATCGCTGGAATGACACATAAATTTATATATATAAGTGAAGGGGTGATCTAGTAGAAAACGATTTTTAGAAAAAGACTTATTTATTTTGGAACACAATAAATCAGAGCAAAGACCGAACTACACGCTGCAGGAACTGCGAACAGACTGACTCGTGAGTCTAGCGTCGGAGGGAAACTCCGATGAGAGTGGGGTGAGGGTTCTGTTGAGTACGCATAAAATGTGCATAGGGTCAGCACAATATGCGTACGTAACTCCTCCATCCCCAGAGGAAATTTTCGGACAATTTTGAGAAATTTTAAAATTGGATTTAAGGTTAAATTGAAAGTTTGGCTGAAATTGATAGAAAGTTTCCTTTACAAAATTATTGAAATGTTTTTACAAAATTATGAAATACCTAATATTCTATACACAATAAATATCTGCTGTTCCAATTAACGATAATGTACCAATAATCCATAGGTAGACCTAATAACTAATAAACTACACCCAAGGGTCATTATACGAAAATGTAAGTTAAAATTATAATGAGATATAATACACAAGTTATAAAAACCTAGTTATAATAATCTTAATGAAACGTAATACACATAATAACCTAATATAACAATAGGAAATATACATAATAAGAAGTCATGATACACATTTCCTATGCTGTGAAAATGAGCCAAATTTAGGCATTCTGGATATCTGGAAAGTCTTGTACTTCTTCTAATTTTGAGTATACGGTAAACATTGTAACCCATGCAAGTTATTATGAGAACGTATAGCAAAACGGTCCATAGACTGGGTCCTAGTTCGATATGATGTATAGGTATGGTTGCATGGGGTTGGATAAGGTGAAGGTAAAGATCCTGGAGTTGGATTTCGAACTCTGGTTTTTGGTTAGGGTCTAATTTGAAATTTAGATTTCCCATTATTAAAGGTTGACCAACAATTTCTTTCTGCACCGCGAATAGGGTATGGTTTTTGAACTTTATGAGGCTTTTGCTAGGGCTTATTAAGTAAATGCCCTTCAGTCAGCAGTCCAGGGTTCGACGTCAAGTTTCGTATTTCAAGCGCATCCGTTCCGACCGTCAGGAGGACGACGAGGGTCCTGGAACAAGAGAAATGTCCGTGTGTTGTCGGTTTTTATCAGACTCGTCGTTATCTTTGTTAGTTGCTTTAGATTTCTTACGTGGGCTTTTAATATTCGACACGTGGATCTTATCCTTGGTGTTATGATGCCTGGGGATTATTTTAGCGGTCTTTCGTTCTCTGTCAATTTCGGCTACTTCCTCTTTACTATATTTATTTTTGCTTTCCTCTGAAATTGCTTGTTTTTTACATAGACTTCTGAACGGATTTCAGGAATTTCATCGCGGTTCTGATTTCGTCGGGTTATTACGTTTTCTTAATGCGCAAACTCCTATAATGTATTTCCGAGTATAGAACATTCATCTTGTCCATATGTCGTTCGACATAATCGTTAATTACTCTCTCTTCAAGATCAAGTTTAAGGAGGGTATCGCTATCGATGTGGCCGTATACAATTTCAAAAGGGGTAAACATCGTTACAGAATGACTGGAATTATGACTTTGGTTTTTATTGAATCTGTGGAAAAGTCCTCTCGGTTATTGAGCAGTCTAAGATGTTCCACAAGTGTGGAATGAAACCTTTTGATTGGTCATTTAGAATCCGGATGTTGAGAGCTAATGAAGTGAATGTCAATTTTATGTAAGACTAGGCATTCCTTGACTAGGCTTGAGTTAAATTCCGCGACATTGTCTGATTTTATCATTTTAGGCGTGCCGTGATGTGCGAAAAATTTAACTAGGTATTTCCCGATGACAGTAGGTCATACTCCGAGAAGGTTTCTATAAAAGTCAGAAATTTCCCTCCATGTAAAGTAATTTTGGCAACATGTAACAATTCAAAAGGTCGAGTGATTGTTGGAGTGAGGTTGTATGTGGGTTCAATTGGTGCTCTGTCATATTTACAAGTTAGGCATATCACTGATTAATGAATTCTTGTATGGTTTGTTTCTGGTTTGGCCAAAAGTAGAGCCTTTTTATTGAAGTGTAAACTTCTATAGGCGCACCGCGTCGAAAAATTTAGCGGGGTGTGAATACGATTTTACCGTCACGTTTTTTCCGTCACGCTGTTTTGAAAACCAAGCCGTTGCTGGGGAAATGAAACTTTTTTATTTTTCACCGGACGAAAATCGTTCTCCACTCGTTGGAAAGCTCTCGATTTATCACGCATTTCTTTCGTACTTGTTCTTCTATTCATGTCGTAGTTTTATATTTATTTATGTTATAAATGGATACAGTAAACAATGCCGCTTGTTTTGTTGTCACTTGGTTGAGAAGTTAATCTTGCTTATAGTAGACGCGCACCATAACAGAAAATTACCTACTTAGGTAGGTACTCTGTTCTAATTTCGATTTTTAAAACATTTATGTCGTAGTTTTAAATTTATTTACATTTACGAATTAGCGGGAAGAAAGCATGTTCCATGTTTTAGCATTTTAGCCGAAGGCTCAAGGCGGAAAGTTACCGAGGGTCCAGGGGCGGAGCCTGTCCACTTTTACTTTCCCAACAGAGTGGAAAGTAATGTCCAAATCGTCATAGAAGTTTACACTTCTCCTGTGTGGTCTTTATTTTTTCATATGTTTCGTTTATTCCTCTATGGTTGTATTTGCCCAAATGGTAATTGTAGTGGATTTATTTACGTTTGACTTGGAGTCGGAATGCCTAGCGGAATATTGCGAACAGTGTTCTTGAGATGGTTATGTGGGCTTGACCCTTGAAAGTGTTCGTATGAGAGATACGGGATAGTACCGTTATTGTCTCTAGTATTGTTATATTTCGCTGAAAAGGAAATATATGAATCCTGTAACAAATCTGCGACAGGTCTAACTTCGCTACGTGAGTCGAAAAGAGACTTCTCCGCTGGGGACTATTGATACTCAGGTTCTAACTGAGTGCTCTCATTATAATGAGAGGTAGTATTTTTGGGGTACTGAAAAGTACCTTTGTTTCCGTGCATGTCATGCACTTGGTGCGTTCGATAATCACTCATGTCCGTCGCGTACCCGGCGGGTAGCTGTGAAAGGATTTCTGCTTTCGCAGTGAAATCGCAGTAGTTTCCCTTTGAAGGGGTCTGAGGATGGTAGACAGCGTAGATAACATCTGCAGAAGATGTGTATAAATGCGTCATATCCGAAGCTCGATCTCGCCGTGTTTCAGGGAGATGAGATGGACCGGCGTCTCGCACGAAGACGGCCGGAGTTACGCTCGACAGCTCGTCAGCGTTGGGCCCTGAGCTCGCGTGAGCGGCCCGCTCCGGAATGTAATAAGGGGTCACGTGCGGGGGCGGTCAGTGGCGTCTCCTCGTCTGTCCGACAGGGAGGCCGCTGACATTCTTTCCATTTAGGAAATTTCGGCTTCGATGTTCTGTAAAAGAACGAGGGGGTGCAGGGACTCACTTCCAGCAGATGCTAGAGGGTCCTCTGTCTGTCCTGATAAGGACAATTATGACGGGGACTTGCTTCCAACAATTACTTGTCAGAGGGTCCTCCGGGCTGAAAAGCCTTTTCAGTTGATCAACCCGTGAGAGGGTCTTCTTGAGATTCGACTGGCGAGCCCCAGCGGACGGCAGACGAGGGATTTCGTATGCCCGGGCGACTCGACTCGAAATCCCCCAGCGGACGTTCAGTGAATCAAGGATCCTCTGAACCGGGTGAGAAATCTGATTGGAGATAGTTGGTAGTGAGTAATACAGGTTGTATTAGACTCGAGCTACCAGAAGTCTTGAATGAAAAAGTAGAGCGTCTCGTTTCCGGATCGTGTAGAAAGCTTCGTCGTAGAGAGAAGAATCATCAAATCAGAAGGTTGAGAATGGTATAATCGGACAGCCCATCAAATGCTATATTTATATCAGTCCGGATGTCGGATGCTGCATTTGATTGGCCGGCTCAGTTTACCTCTAGCGCTCGCGTGGGTGGAAGTAGCAATCGCTTTCGATTTGATTGATTGCGCCCGGTGAGCGGAAGTTGAATCATCTTCTTCCGCCTTTTCTCCGTAGAGCCCGTCTGGCCTTGTTTGCCCTTGATCGGATTTGAAAGTCATTTGATTCAATGCAATTTTTGTGTGTCCTGTTTGCCGGCTCGTCAAGCTTCGCTCGTGCAGTGATTTTTGTTGGCCCTGAAAAGGCCAGTGAGGTGGTGAGTTCACCACAGTAATTGCTGATGATTTCGCGGATCCTGGCGTCGTCTTCGACGTCTTCTAGCAATTTGGAATATTTCGTGATTTTAATTTCGGATTCTTTAAAATTCTTCATCATTGCGTTTGAGAATTTTTCGTAAATGTCGAAATTATCGTCTTTGAAGAATAAGGCATATTTGGCATTGGGCTAAATGAATTCTTGGACGAAATTAATTATGTCTCCTTCAAAATTATTAATTGATAATTCAATATGAAATCTCTTTTTTGAGTCGAAGACGTTGATTATTTTTACAGTTTTAGGATTATTATTTACCTGTTTTATTATTACTTGATTAGAGGTATGGATGACTGGGCCATCACTAATCGGTATGGTCAAACATACGATGCCCTCTACGTTAGAGTGTACTGTCAGGGAATTCTGGTCTAGCAGACTGCCCTGTGTTTACATCAAGGGAATTATCGTCGTCAGTTGGCTCAGTTTGGGGTGCTACTGGATCTAAAGCGGATGCGTGGTGTCTATAAGCTACTTGAAACAGATCATTAATTATCTCATTAGAATCATCCTGTGCTAATAGAGGCGACTTATCATTTGTGTTAAGCTCGATCCTAGTAAGCGCGTCAGCGAAATGATTAGTTTTTCCGGGTTTGTATTATACATCGAACTGGAATTCCTATGAACCTGAAAAGTTTTGATGTTGGTTCTTTCAGACTTTTACCGTATAAGTAGGGTCTAAAGATTTTTGTGGCAAACAAAATCGCTAGGAGTTCCATTTCAATAGTCGCAACTCTTTTCGGATTCACAGAGCGTCCTTGATGAATAGGCCACCGGTAATTCTTGGCCGTCTCTATTTTGACTCAGGACCGCACCTAATGCTACGTCACTAGCATCACAAGTCACTATAGAGGGTTGAGAGAAGTCGGGATGTATTAAGATCGGCTCGATCGTCAGCAAATGCGTACATGTCTCGAAACATTCCAGATATTTAGGGTCTTGTTTGTTTATTATTGCACCCTTTTTTAGGCTTTTAGTGAAACGTTTCGTGATCTTTGCAAAGTCCTTAATAAATTTTTTGTAGTATCCCAAAAGACATAAAAACCCTTTAATCTCTTTAGTCATTCCGGGGAGAGGGTATTCTTGGATGGCTCTAATTACCTTATTATCTAATTAGCTTATTACCTAATTATACCTGGTTATAAAGAATTCATTAGTTCGTCGTATGTTAACAAGGCAGGAGGAGTTTCTGTGTACGTAAAAGATGAAATTACCATAAATTCAGTTGAAATTGATGCTATAGAAGGTTGTAATTCAATTTTTGTATCGCTTAATTGAGATGATGTGAATTTGGCACTAACTGTTATTTACAAATCACATGATATAGATTCTGTTGATTTCCTTGGATATTTGGCTAACCATTTGAAAAATGTTTCAAACTTTTCAAATCATGTTCTTGGTGGCGATATAAATATTGAAATTCTGAAAGATACAATGTTAGCATATCAATATAAAAATATACTGAGTGAATTTGGGTTTGTCTCAGCTATTAATAAAGTTACAAGAAATTTAAATGGTTCGGCCTCTTGTATTGATCATATTTTCATCAAATCTATTAAAAGTTATGAAAGCCATATTTCAGATCATTTCATGGTAATATCTAAAGTTGAATTCATCCATAATATCAAGAAAATAGAGGATCTAGTTGTGAATTTCGAAATAGTGATTGTAATTTTGTTACTAAAGTCAATTTTGAGTTACTTGAATGTATGTTAAAGAATGAAAGCTGGAATGAGTTGTATTCTACTACGGAGGTGGATGAAGCCATTGAGGTATTTTTTAATATTTTAGGAAAGTAGGCAGGTAAAGCTAAAACAATGGATTACAAAAGGTATTATTGTGTCAATCCGTAAACGTGATAAAATTAATAAAAAAGTTCTGAAACAGCCGTATAATGAAGCTTTAAAACCATATTTTATAAGATACAGAAATATTCTAAATTCGGTCATACAAAGAGCAAAAAACAAATTTTTTCTTCATTAATTGAGGAGGCGCAGGGTGAAGCTAGGATTCTTTGGGATACTATAAAATTGGCATATAACAGGGTGTCTAGTAAAAAAGGCAATATTTTAGGAAAAATTAAAGACAGTAAAGGCGTTGTTTTGTATGATCAAAAAGCTGCTGCTAATGAGTTCAACGTATTTTTTTCGAGAGTAGGTGCCAGTGTTAGAGATGAAATAAATATTCCAAAGGATTTTACTGGAGATGTATTAAAAAATAAACTTGTTGGTGTTTCCTAGTGAATCCTTGTATCTAACTCCAGTTTTCCCTGCTGAAATAGAAGGCTACATTAAAAAACTTAAAAACCATTGTTCCTTCACATATGGGGGTGTTACCAATGTTATATTGAAGAAAATCTCTTCTTTGATTAGTTGGCCACTTGCTTTTGTCTTTAGTTTAGTTTTCACCTCTGGTAGCTCTCCTGGTCTCTTCAAGAAAGCTATGGTGATCCCACTCTATAAGGCTGGCGACAGGAGTGATATGACTAACTATAGACCAAAATCAATCGGAGTTTATGTTTCCCGGATCCATCTATTTTCTTTGGCACAAGCCATGTGGTGCATTCCAAGGTGAATGATTAGGACGGATTATGCCTTGCTCTAACTTGGAATCGATTTGTTTCTTCTTTGCGTCTTGGAAAACTTGTGGGTGGCGGTATAGTTTAGAGTAGACGGGAATTTCATCCGTCGTTCAGACATGATGTTTAACTTGATGCGTAAAGGTCAGGGGTTTGCCTTCGTGGTGGATTACGTCTGAATATTCCTTCAACAAATTTATCATAGAATTCCTCTATTCTGAGTTTAGGTGGTTCAACCTTAATTTCGGAAAGTCCAACTTCGGTTTATTCGAAGTTTTACTAGTATTGAAGTTATTGAAATCGGTTGAATTTTGAATTTCTTCCTCTACGTTGTAAATTTCGACTTCAGCGGATTTGATTAATTGATTTCGATTGATTAATTTTGACTGGAGCCTCGGTGGGGTTACTAACAAGAATGTGGGTGAGCCAATCCTTTACCTTTACCAAACATTGGAGAACCAACAGAATTTCCGTTACCGTCATTTACCTTAGAATAGGGGATTATTCCTTCGGCATTTCGCATATTGCCGACTCGGATTTTGATCAGACTAATCGTTCTAGGTTCGATAGTGAATGTCTCGGGATGTTTATTTTCGGGGTATAGGAGGGAAATAGCTACATTGGGAGCTCTTAACAAGTCGACACCTAGGTCAATTAGTGCACCTAGCATCTTTAAATTGTCCACTCTTAAGAGAAGATCGAATTTCTCGTGAAACTGAAAAATATGGAAGGGCAGGCGAAGATCGGGGGAATGAAAAATGTTTGGAGGCTTGACCTGTTGCAGGGGGCATCCAGGTTTTGTTGGAGAAGTTGGCAGTCTGAGGGGTCACGGAAGGAGATGAAGAGCTTCAGGTCGTCAGCATATATCAAGAACTGAGTATGGTGCAGGAAGGAAATAACGCCATTAATCACCAGATTGAAGAGAAGGGGACCAGAAGAGAAGGGGGTTGTTAGCCGGTTGATCGGGGTACATACTCATTGTTTCAAACTGATTTGCTATGTTCTGAATATCAGTTTCTGGGTAATGTTCGGGGAAGTTTTGAAAAAGTTCATAATAATCCGGCTCTAAATAATTACTTTCTCCGTAATCATCGTAACCATATGCAATTGGTTCCGCTACTCTCCTGGTCGGGCGTACTCTCCGTAATTAAAGTTAGAGAGGTTAGCGCTCGTTTTAGTGGTGCTAATAGACTTCGGCACTGGGTAGTTCCGTGTCACATTGATGATGTTTTCCGCGGGTTGCACCGCGGGGATGTATGACCTTGACTTGGTAGGGATATGGAGGAGCTCCGAAGAGATAAAAACACCTACAGTTATCCTACCCCAGCAAAACACGCACACACAGAAAGACACGAAACGAAAGTTGTTCAGAATGGTCTAAACGTAAAATGCGAGTTGAAATTTTACCATTGTAAAAAAACACCGTTTGATTTTAGTGGAGACTAAAAATTATCCGTCTCTCAAAAGTAAAAACAACGCTTTCACTACCTATAGGTAGACTAGGGAGCAATTTAAGAGATTAAATTTAGTATTTAGGTACCAATGTTTCACTATTAGGTACATCCGCACTGACAATGGCAATTGGAAATTTTTATGTACTCAGATTTCACTATCTACCGATGTTTTTTGGAAGTTAGAGATTGACTGACTAATCAATAGATTCGCTAGTAGCGCATGATTTCTCTGTCTTGAAATCCGAAGGTGTTTTACCGGAGTTCTAGCCCTGGGATACCGAACCGTCCAACGTATAGCGTTGCAGATTGTTTCAATCGAGTCTTTGGAATTATATTTATCATTGACAAGCAAAACTTCATTTCTCTCACCTTGAAAGTTTTTGAGATCTCGATTTTGAAATGTTTAGCCCTTTAATACTACCATTTAGGTTTGATAAAAATTGATGTCGAGCTTTTAGGACCATCTAGACATTCAATGCGATTTTTAACACAAGTTTCATGATGTTTGGTCTAGTGATTTCGAAGAAAATCTGCGGACGGTGGACGGACGGATTTTTAATTTTTATTCGATATTTGGATTTGGACGTAAACCAACAAATTTTCAGAAGGGGTTAACTTATTTTTTTCTTTTTTTTTTTTTTTTTTAACGGGCATTTTGACCATTTTTTGGTTTATTATTTTCAATTATGAACCTTTGTAGTCGACCAAGAAAAAAAAGTTAACAGCTCATGAAAATTTTTCAGTTTACGTTTCTAGATGCGTAAAGTAGGTACTAAAATCAAATTTAAACAAATCCGCCCGTCCGCCGTGCGTCGTCCGCGGCTTTTTAACGAAAATATAACACCAAACTATACGAAACTTGTGTTAAAAATCACATTTGGGGTCTAGATGGTCCTCGAAGCTCGGCAACAATCTTCATAACCCCAAAGGGTTGTATTAAAGGGCTAAACATTTAAAAAATCGAGATTTCGAAAACTTTCTAAGTAACAGTAATAATTTTTTGCTTGTCAATGATAAATTTATTCCCAACGAATCGATTAAAACCATCCACAACGCTGTACGTTGAGTAGTTCGCTTTCCCTAAGGGCTTCAACATCGAAAACAATAACTTGTTACTGATGATGGCCTAACCGTCGAAATCGGTTTAACATTGTAACTCTTTAGTTTTCGTGGAAATAGACAACGTTTTTCACTAACTTCCGTTTTGTTCAGAATAGTCTAAAACATAAAATGCTAGTGGAAATTTTACCACTGTAAAAAAACAACAACCGTTTGATTTTAGTGGAGACTACAACTTTTCTATCTCTCGAAAGTGTAAACAATGTTTCCGCTACCTATAGGTAGAATTGGGAGCAACAAACAATAACTTGTCACTGATGATGGCCTAACCGTCGAAATCGATTTAATATTGTAACTCTTTGTTTTTTCGTGGAAATAGACAACGTTTTTCACTAACTTCCGTTTTGAAATTGGTTTCCACAACTTCGTCGCGAGTGATTTAGTTTGTATTCTGAACAACTTTCGTTCCGTGTCTTTCTCTCTCTATCTCTGTGTGTGTATGTCCGCAAATCCTTGTAACATGCTTAATTTCCGCAATATTCTTATGAAATTTTCATGGTATGTGCGGGTTAGGGTGAAAATGATCCCGTATGAGTTTCGTTGTTCCCAAATCAATACATCACTCGGCGCATGCGAGAAAGTAAATTCCATCAATCATCATTTTCTCGCGCCACCGTTGTCTGATCTCGCTCAAATTTGGAGGATAGGTAGAAGAGATTAATTTGAGCATTTTCTAGCAATTGTGTACTCCGAGGAACAAAGTCTAGTTTTCATCAGACTTTGATTACATTTTCTGGGAATTAGTGGGTTAGGCTGTAGACTGTACCCTACCGACTTCATTTTTCTCAAATCATTACTCCATTCTGCGCATGCGCTAACGTAAATTACTTCTAGCACCATTTTCCCGTTTTTTAAACATCTTTACTGTGAAGAGTAAAACTGCGGGATCTTGGAACTATAGTGAACCCTATAGTGTGAAACCTTCTCAGAGGCACCTTTGCGCCATGTTCTGATCATATACTGCATACGGTGTTAACTAATTATAGACCAATGATCTGCGCAGAAGGGCTACCTATCTAACACAGAAATAATAAACCATTGCGTAATAATTTGCAGCGTTGTAGCTTATATAGAGTCTAGGGTAGGGTAGGTAGTCTAACGTTACATAATTGGTATCAGGCGACTCAGTGGCTATGGTCCTCGCAGGATATGCAAAGAAAATTGAGTGAGCGGACAGGGTGTGGTCGGGTAAACGCCACATGTGACCCGAAGTTCTGCTTTGTTACTTATCTCAGCGCGCCTCGCTGCAATTATTGAAAGCTTGGCAATGCGATTGCAATGGTTCATTGAAAGCTTGGCAATGCAAGAAGAGCGTCTCGCTTGATCTCTACTGAGTCCAGGTGCCTTGTTTAACTTTCCAATGCAATGTTCCTTGAGCGAAGCTATAGAATCACCATTTTGAATTCTCAGTTTCGAGCACATGTTGACAATACAAAATTTTAGGACTCAAAGTTGTGCTAACGATTTTCTCCCTTCCAACACTCAAGCCCATTCTGAGGTGAGAACAGCTGGTCTCACAATATTCCTGGTGGTTTCATTCGGTCCATTGAAGTTTACCTGAAACAAACGAAGGAAAACTAATTAGCTTGTGATTTTCCTGTTGAAATTTCCTGGATTATAACAAATACTACTTTCTTTCCATATTTAACATAGGTACTTATACTTCAAATACTTAAGTTTTCAAAGAGAGAAGTGATTGTTATCCTGTCTTTCAGAAACATGAAAATGATACGTGGACCACGAAAAGCCAAGCAAGGTAACTCCTAATAGCTGGACACTGTATTGTACACTGTTAAGGTTTTGACGACGCTGTCACACTTTTTACCGCTACTTGGTAATGTGGGCCTTCCTTCATATTCATACGATTTAAAAACTCAAACAAACTATTCGCTCGTGATTCCTCGAGTTTCCTCTTTCTGGGCAAAGTATTCTGTGGAAAGAAGTTTTGGTACCGATTAGTTCATAAGAGTTTGAGTTATAATTTTAATATGTTCGTATTTTGCTAATGTTCGTATGGATTTTTATAATGAAGAAACAAAAAAACTAAAATTGAGGATAGGTATTTCCTATAACTTACAGATGAAATAAATGCAGTCAACTGAAGTCTTAACTGTGTTATTTAGGTAGATACCACAGCAATTCCTTGGAATTGTTCATAATGTTTGTACATTCAGTAAGTAGTATGGCCTCCAGGCTCCCGGTTTACGCCTAGCAGTAAATTTTTCGCCATGTGTTCATTAAAAATCAGGAGGTCTTTAAAAAAAAAATTTTTTTGGTCTGTTGCAACGGTTTATTATTGAAAATAATAAACCAAAATTATAAACTGGTTGCATAATAGTATTTTCAAAGCACACTGGCGCATGCAGTTCAATGGATTCAATTAACCCAGTGGGGAGAGCCCATTACCCCGCGGGAAATTTTAATGGGAGAATAGTATCCAAAACACATTTACGATTTAGTGAGGTTTAGCGAACACATGGTTTACTATCCTGTAAAAGCAATTCCGAATAATCGAAATTCCATAAATTTTAAGTTGAACGAGACCAATTCAAAATTTGTACGATCATTCTGAATGATACTATTGAATGTCGAAGTTAAGGGTATCCCGTTCCCTCACTTTACCCTAAACATTTCGAAAAAGAATCTACTATCAAATCTACTATCAATGACTTTGCAATGCATTTGCATTCGGAATAATTCTAAAAAGCGTTCAAGACACATTCGAGAGGTACATTTATTACGTGGCCAATCGGCTGTCTATCTGATAGCCGTTTCAACTGCTCTGTAAAATTTGATGAAATTATCCGACGTTTTACTTATTCTAATATAAATATCACTTTATTCTTAAAATAAAAAGTATAAAGACTGGCGTCATTTAGCCCATAAACATGTTAAGTTCTATGAAATACATGCCCACATGTTGTCTAAAATTTTATTCTTGGAAACCTCACCATCGACCTCTAAATTGTCCAGCGGATTAAGTAGGTACAACAAAAAAAAAGAAAGACAGTGATAATCCCCCCCCCTCTTCCCCTCCCCACATTACAATTTGACAGATCCAGTGGTCAGTTAGTTTCACGACAAAACTAGGTTTCAAGTAGATATGACGGCATTCTGAATAATTCCTGACAAGACGTATTTTATTGATGACGCCTTGCTAGCCTAGAATAGAATCTGGGTCACACAATAAATTATCAGCCGGCTCGCGGCGATTAAGACGCCTGAATAGTGCGAATCAGCGTTGTATAACCAATTGATCACTAGTCAACCCAATCGTTTTACTTCTCAGGAGGGAGAATGACGTCGCTAGGGTTAACCCTGACCGCCACAAGTGTTATTGATGGCTCTCTAGGGTTATTGATGATGGTTTCACCCTAAATGGAGTCTGGTAGTTAACTTGGTAGGCTGAGGACAGCCAGAAGGGCCCCGTGAAGTTAATTCCTGGACGCCCCAGAAAACAGATCAACGTAATGGGTAAATAATGGAGGCAACTTCCCAAGGGCGGCGTTTCTACTTTCGGAGGAGCGCGATAGCACAGCATTGTCATTTTTCATTAAGAAAGCAAACTGAAGTTAGACGTTCCAAGTGAATACATCAAGCATTTGAGAGGATTACTGAATAATTCGTCTTAGCAGCTTCGTTTTAGTGGAAACAAGTTTCCAAATTTCCATGCCATTCCTCAATTCAATGTAAGCAACTTCTCCAGCCGTTTTATTCGTATGAAAATAAACAAAACTTGATGTTTTCTTTTGCTTTCTCTCAATTTATTTTTAGGAAACTCAACTGGTACCTGTTTAAATTATTCAGTTCAAATATTCCTATAATTTCTATTCTAATGAATACTGCCAATTATTGAAAAATTAAATACATTATTAATAATTACATAAATAATTGCTACATAATACTGCGGCTTATGATTTTCAATAATGAACCTTTGTACCTTATCAACCAAGAAAAACTCGGCCCTTCGGGCCTCGCAAGGGGCTCCGCCCCTTGACCCCGCCAGGGGGCTTCGCCCCCCTGGACCCCCCCGGATGTTATTACTTTGAGCCTGACTGCTAAAATGTAAAAAACATGGAATCATGTTTTAGCTCCTCGCTCTCACTTTATTATAGAAATTATCACGACGATTGAGCTCTTGTGAGATGATGATCTCCTAATAGAAACTCGCGAGTAAACATTCACTTTATTATAGAAAGAGGCTAAAGAGGCTACATACGAAATTACAGCTTCCTATAGTGTAAAGTATAGAAATTACCTATTAAAATGATTTAACCACCGCTTCACAAATCAAACCGTTCTCGCAATATTCGGATCACCTGCTATGAATCACATAATCGAAACACCAGCTCAATGAAATCATCAGAAATTAACAAGCGGTTGCAATCATGTTCACAATATCAATTATTGAGAATGATGCTCATAACTCAGCTTGTTGGCCACGCACTTCGCAGTAGTTAATATAGTATGGTTGGATAAATCGAGAGCTTTCGAACGAATGGTCAACGAATTTCGTGGGATGAAAAACGACGAAGTATCATATCCCTAGCAACGACTCGGTTGTAAGCGGAAATCATCACAATTATTGGCGCTACTTTCATCTCACTTTATAGTCTCACTTTTCGGCGGGGGATTCATCGCTAAAACATGATTCCATGTTAAAAAGTTTAACTCCTTCAAAATTTGTTGGTTTACGTTTCAAGATTACAAAACTTGGGTAAGAGAGTAATATACGAGATCTCCAAGTTAAGGGTTTCCGAATCCTTAGTCCATTTTATTCGTTGTTGAAGCGTATAAAAGGAATTCTCCAGATCATTTTTACCAGAAGTTATTCAAGCAAGCTGAATGCATTGCCATTGTTTCAGTCGGTTCATGAAACGAGAGGTAAATTCTGGTTCCTCTGTTGGCAGAGATACTAAACATTTTTCTCTTTTCCAATTTACTATTAGTAGGCATTTGAGGAGAAGCGAAAGCCCCAAGAGTAACGATTGTTAAACTATGCCAAGAAGAAAATTCTTCAACTCGCGTAAGGAAAATCGGATCAGGTTAGCCAGATTTTGATTTTTTTTTTCTTCTCTGAAATGGGGGTCACACTTGGAGCATAGTTTACATCGGGTAATTACCACACATGGAGAAAATCTTTTGTTGGGAAGCTCCTGCATGCGATACCTGATATATACGAAAAATGTTTGCCGTATATCAAACCTTGTTGCAAATTAGTTGTATTACGTGGGAAACTGATGTCAGGTGGATGGCTGTCGACATGACGTCATTCAAAAATTGAGGACACCGAGATATGAAGCAATTACTTTTACAAAGACTACAAACAGGTTTTCCCGGGGATAACAGCATACACGACGATTTTTCGAGTTTTCTGACACGATTATTTACGTTTAAAGTTCTTGTTTTTATACTTTCAGCGATTCTGCATCTGTTGACAAGAAATTCTTAACTCCTTCATGGTTGGATCTTCGCGTTGATTGGCGGTTACTTACTCTCCAAAACTTTAGAGCGAATGGTGTCGAGCTTCGGAATCAGGATATGTAAACGTAAAATGTTCCATTAATCTACTGAAAACTCGAAATACTCACAAGACGATGGGGGCAGGCCGGATACGGATCGCGATTGCAGCAAACCGTATGTAGGTAGGTTCGGTCCAATATAGATAGCACCTCTGTATTGTTTAGTGGTCTGGATGCTCGCATCTCAAAATTGCATAACATCAAGTAGTCAATCACTTAGTAAAAATGCAGATTAGTTGGACAAACTGCCAGATTCGCTGCGATCGCGATTCAAATCCGGACTGCCCTCATTGCCTAGTGTAATACTCTAATGCACGCATATGCTGCGTTATGGGGTTATAGAATGATTGCAAAGTAACCGCGTATTTTAGTCAGTAGTAGATATTCCAAGTCAGTTCCCAAGTAATCTTTATATATAATTCCGAACGGTCTTTGAAATTGTGAAGAACTTCGGGGTCCGATTTTAGTGTAATACTGCTCATTCGAATCAGCATTGCCCCAAGTTTGTTGCAAAAGTGTCGCTGTTCGTCTCTACACCCGCCTTGATCGTGTTCTAGGCGGTCCTTATCAACAAGAGTTGTTTATTAGGCTGTGGCGGTAACTACAGTTGCCGTCAATTCACGTGAGTAAAAAACGTAGTGTAGTTACTAACATCTAGGAGAGTTATTTCTGAACGAAGAAATTGAAACTGAAGAACTTAGCGGACTTTATAAATGATTCCGAACGGTCTTTATATATAATTCCGAATCAGCACGGCCCCAAGTTTGTTGCTAAAGTGTCGGTAAGTAAGAAACGTAGTGATGGGGTCTTTTCTGATCAGCTGAGTGAGCTAAATTCTTTCCTGTTCACTGTAGGAAGTTGAAATTTGATAGGGAGACTCTCTGGGACATTAAGAGACGAGTGAAGTGATGGGGTATTTTCTGATCAGCTGAGTGAGCTAAATTCTTTCCTGTTCACTGTAGGAAGTTGAAATTTGATAGGTAGACTCTCTGGGACATTAAGATCAGCTGAGTGAGCTAAATTCTTTCCTGTTCACTGTAGGAAGTTGAAATTTGATAGGTAGACTCTCTGGGACATTAAGAGACGAGTGAAGTGATGGGGTATTATCTGATCAGCTGAGTGAGCTAAATTCTTTCCTGTTCACTGTAGGAAGTTGAAATTTGATAGGTAGGACTTATATCGTTACTATAATGTGCTGAGTTCCTATTAGGTACTACTGTTATACGGACTAGATTAGGGCTTTCCAAGCCCTAACAGGCCTCTAGTCTACTTCTAAAAGCGAAGACACCTGTTTTCCATGATAAGAATCGAGGTGAACTGGTAAAGGCATGTGCTGCTTTACTTTCTTGTCAGTCCTCTTAGAGCAGCATTTGTCTTCTCAGTTACAGTAGATTTAGTAATTAGCAGGTGACCCCCTGAAGAATGGGTCCTATGTTAATGACTCCGAATTTTAGATGGCTCCTATTTTAATAACTCCGAATTATTCAATATTATCTGCTAACACAGTTTTCTCTTACTATTGCAAATCTATGTTGGACAATAGCATGTTTCTAAATTTAATAAATTTATCAGTAGAAAGATCTTTTGTGAATGCATCGGCTAGATCTAGATCATGTTTACTTCTTTATTCTAAAATTTTTTTGTAATGAAATGGTAACTCAATCTGACCAGATGTCTCAAAGTTGTGGAGTCCTCCAATTTCGTCAAATCTGTCGGAGGGACACAGTACTCAAAAATTGTTACCAGTAGCTGTAGGCTAATGACGTGTCAACAACCCATTGGTAAATAGGTGCATACTCGCTCCCTGGGGCAGATAAAGCTACGTGATGTTTTTGTTTTCCAATTTACAATATCACCAAAAAGCTTGATAATATTCCCGGACGTTGACAGACCAGCTTCGTCGTTTGTACCAAAGAAGCGTCTACGAAACATTCGATTCCATCAGAACCTCCTCTGAACGTTAACTTTTACTCAAGTGTCCCTCTTAGACACACGAACACTCTTAAAACTGCTTCCCAATCTTCCGAGCATGAAGTCGGCTTAAAACATTTGTTACATACATGTTAACATTGTTTACTAGCCGCTCCGGCTCGCTACGCTCGCCTCCACGTCCAGCCGGGGGGCAAGCCCCCCGGACCCCCCATTAAGTTGCTCGCTTCGCTCGCAACGTATGGCGTGTAGGGGATATTGCTCGCTTCGCTCGCAAAGTCTGGCATGTAGGATATGTTGCTCGCTTCGCTCGCAAAGTCTGGCATGTAGAAAATGTTGCTCGCTTCGCTCGCAAAGTATGGCATTTAGGGAATTTTACTCGCTTTGCTCGCAAACGGTAGATCCCTAAGGGTAGGTTTAACTTCTGTAGAGGATGCTGCTCGCTACGCTCGCTTGAGGAAGTTATACTGCCCACCCAACTTGGCAGACGTTTTTTTCTGTTGGGGAATTCTTACTTACAAATTAAATCTTATAAAACTACGTGGAACCACGAAAAGTTTATTAGGGGATGTTGCTCGCTTCGCTCGCAAGTCCGTATTTATTCTGTAGGGGATGCTGCTCGCTTCGCTCGCTTGAAGAAGTTATACTGCCCACCCAACTTGGCAGACGTTTTTTTCTGTTGGAAATTCTTACAAACAAATTAATTCTTATAAAACTACGTGGAACCACGAAAAGTTTATTAGGAAATGTTGTACTGCCCACCCAACTTGGCAGACGTTTTTTTCAGTTGGGAATTCTTACAAACAAATTAAATCTTAGAAACTACGTGGAACCACGAAAAGTTTATTCGGGGATGTTGCTCGCTTCGCTCGCAAGGTATACCTGTATATGTGTAGGACAAAGTCCGTATTTATTATTTGAAATGGCTCTCGCTTCGCTCGCAAGGTATTGCGTAGAAGTGCAAATGGGAACCCCCCTGTGAGGGTCCCTTCAGGTAAGCAACGTTGTGTAACGGCGGCCCGTGGTCGATTAATTTCTGATGTTAAACGCTTCCCTCGCAATTCCCCTCCCAATTTGACCTACTTTCCGTCACTTTTTTCGATATCCGACTTCGGATTCAGATTCGGCGGGATCAAAGCTGTATTTCGCCCGCGAAAACCGTTCCGAAAAACGTACCTTTATGGGGTATATTTTAATCGGAAAAAACCAA
Source organism: Adelphocoris suturalis (assembly GCA_030762985.1). NCBI lineage: Eukaryota > Metazoa > Arthropoda > Insecta > Hemiptera > Miridae > Adelphocoris > Adelphocoris suturalis. The sequence goes on along the minus strand of CM061040.1, from coordinate 24,072,818 downwards.
GTTTTTCGGCGGACTTTTCGAGAAAACGGGTCCGTACTCTCGCATTTTTTTAACGCATTTCCCGATACTTTTTTCGCGATCCGATCGCGCCGTCGTCTTCCTCGTAGGAAAACCTACGAAACCCGTATTTTTCCGGAATTGTCAACGGCCGTTTAGAGGGGTAGGGGAAGCGGGGAAGTCCAAAAAGCGCACATTAATTATTACTTCGACCCCCCTCCCGCCCTACGGCCCATGGTTCGGGTGGGATTAGAAAATTTTAAATTCGCTCGCTCCCCCTTTCGGAAAATCCCAAGAAGATCCCCCCACTCGTAGACTCCCCCCACTCAGCCGTTTGGCCGTGCATAGACACGACAAATAAACAGACAGACAAACGGAGTTTCATTCTTATTAATAGTACTAGCCGCTCCGGCTCGCTACGCTCGCCTCCACGTCCAGCCGGGGGGCAAGCCCCCCGGACCCCCCATTAAGTTGCTCGCTTCGCTCGCAACGTGTGGCATGTAGGGAATATTGCTCGCTTCGCTCGCAAAGTCTGGCATGTAGGATATGTTGCTCGCTTCGCTCGCAAAGTCTGGCATGTAGAAAATGTTGCTCGCTTCGCTCGCAAAGTATGGCATTTAGGGGATGTTGCTCGGTTCGCTCGCAAACGGTAGATCTCTAAGGGTAGGTTTAACTTCTGTAGGGGATGCTGCTCGCTTCGCTCGCAAACGGTAGATCTCTAAGGGTAGGCTTAACTTCTGTAGGGGATGCTGCTCGCTTCGCTCGCTTGAGGAAGTTATACTGCCCACCCAACTTGGCAGACGTTTTTTTCAGTTGGGAATTATTACAAACAAATTAAATCTTATAAAACTACGTGGAACCACGAAAAGTTTATTCGGGGATGTTGCTCGCTTCGCTCGCAAGGTATACCTGTATATGTGTAGGACAAAGTCCGTATTTATTATTTGAAATGGCTCTCGCTTCGCTCGCAAGGTAGGTACCTATGTAGGCATACCTGCTCGCCTCGCAATGTTGTGACATCGAACCCTTCACGTCAATTCTTGAGCCTTCTCTCGTCCACGGCAGAATCATGTTAATCGCTTTGCTCGCTTCTGCTCGCAATTTGACCGAGTTCTCGTCACTTTTTTCGATATCCGATTTCGGATTCAGATTCGTCGGACCCAAAGCTGTATTTCGCCCGCGAAAACCGTTCCGAAAAACGTACCTTTATGGGGTATATTTTAATCGGAAAAAACCAAGTTTTTCGGCGGACTTTTCGAGAAAACGGGTCCGTACTCTCGCATTTTTTTGACGCATTTCCCGATACTTTTTTCGCGATCCGATCGCGCCGTCGTCTTCCTCGTTCAAAAACCTACGAAACCGGTATTTTTCCGGAATTGTCGACGGCCGTTTAGAGGGGTAGAGGATGCGGGGAAGTCCAAAAAGCGCACATTAATTCTTACTTCGACCCCCCTCCCGCCCTACGGCCCATGGTTCGGGTGGGATTAGAAAATTTTAAATTCGCTCGCTCCCCCTTTCGGAAAATCCCAAGAAGATCCCCCAACTCGTAGACTCCCCCCACTCAGCCGTTTGGCCGTGCATAGACACGACAAATAAACAGACAGACAAACGGAGTTTCAGTCTTATTAATAGTATAGATTATGATGTGTTTAAGGCTTCGGAGTAAAGGGATTGAAGTAAGATGTGATTGATCATATTTACCAAAATGTAGTAAGTAATTGAGGTAAAAGCAATTGTAGCCTCATATAACTAGCTGAAATGAAAAAAATGAAGTTTGTGGGTCGGCAATTAATTCTCAATGGAATCAGCTAAAACTGAAATGTAGCCATTGGGTCAACAAGATCTCATCCAATACCCAAATATTTGATTTTGTTTACAATTTTAAGACATTTGTGACACTGATTCATTTATTCAGATAGAAAAACACTCTACATCTTGAAAAAATTATTTCGATTTTTCCAACACCCTCATTTCAGCTAGAGGCTGATCCATAAATAAAACTTAAAAATTTTCTGTTATCGTGGAATGGCGAATATTTAGACTGATTGATAGCTGTCATCATTGTTTTGTCTCTCCAACCTACTATTCTAATATGACATCATCTGTCATCATTGTATTGTCTTTTCACCCAAGTACCCTTCTAATCTGACCTCGATCTTCTTCAAGTTTCAATAATTTAGGATCTTTCAAAGCGTCCATCAACTGCACGTTTCCGACCATTCTCGAACCATGACGAATATCAATGGAAGGCAGAATGGCCCCTCATCCCACTTTTAGACTCCATCTCATCTTTAAATAAACAACTCTGATAGAACAAGGCCAGGCCAGATATCCGAGAGGATGCCGACAGACTCATAACAATCGTTTAATCTCAATCCAACAAACCCGGGCCCGTGTTTACAGTGAAAATGTTTATTGGGGCATCAACCTAAACACAGAGACCACTTAGCGCCAGAGTATCAAATCGCGCGGTGAAGGGTGCGTAATTGGAGGCTTATCTGACAGTTTAGTCCATTGAAAGATTCGTGAAAGAAATTCTACAGTTGAGCCTTTAACACCGAGTCTTCCAAAGGAACAAGTGGTCTTCTAATTACTTTTACAATGTCATCAATAAAGTCCTGTATCTGGAGCTGGAATCACGAAGACACGATCAAAGGATGAAGTAGATAAATTGAAATAGGAGAATAACTTGTTTAAGTTATTTTTCATTTCTATTTAATGATTTAAGCCAAACCTGAACGAGAAGGGATATTATAGGCATTGGGCAAGGTGTCCGAAGGGGACCCACTGGCAAATCGGAGGAGTAAACACGAGGGGTACAGCGATAACCGCTGTTTAGCCCCTACACCGGATTTATAAAAAACGAAAAGTAAATTATTTTTATTTAGACTAGATGATGATAAGGATTTGTACATGTATATTTATAATTAGCAAAGTGAAATAAAACTATGGCTAGATGCACATAAATACATCACAGATCAGATATCACAGTTCGCAGTAGAGCTCAGCGGTTCTCAGGGATTGGACCTTGTCTGGTCAGATAAAATGTCAGCGCACAGAGCCTGATAAAACGTCAGCACCTATGCTGGACTCGTAAGTCCGTAAGGTCTGATGAGCAGACCTCCAGGAAGTTGCGGATGGACAGATCTCCCACACCTCCCGCTCACAACATCTCGAGCATGTGTGCAGGTGCCTGTAAGACGGCCAGTGGCCATGGAAGTTGGGTTTCGAATGGGACTACCGTGCACAAGTTCTACTTTGATTAATTATTTTGAATATTGAACGTTTCTAATTGAGCAAGACTAGTTTATAATCATTAACCATGATCCCACCATCATTCATCCATTGATTGGTTGATAATTAACCATTGTTTGATCCATCCCACAAGAAGTAATGATTTATTTTCCGTCCCTTTTGTCCCGTTTAATTATTTGTTAAATAACCCCCTTTATCGCATGGCTAGACATTATAATTTAATAGCAGCTGAGAATAATTGCCTTGATTTATTTTTCAATAGTTTTTCAGTTTTTAAAAACCACATCATTTCCTATTGTTATAAATTTCGAACCTAGTAAATTGTACTATTATTGTCTTTTGTGTATTGATTCAATTTTTGTTACTAACACTTTTAACTTTGTATATATTTCTATTTTCAATCAGTCTGTATTTCCCATGTATTGTTTCCTTATTGTATATTGGGCTAACTAGCCCGTAAATAAATAAATTAATTAAACGTACCTAGTCTATCTGAATACGAATATCTAGATAAATGTTGGTAACTAATAAGACTAATAAGAGTTACAGGAAATGAAATGACTACATTCTACAAGATCCTCTATAAGTAACAAGAGCTGATAACTAGGTAGAAAGTTACACCAAAATCGAATATATTATATTAACACTTACATAGGAACCGCCAACTGTCCTTTCTGCTTCAATAGAGGAAATCTTTCATCTTTCATGTTCAAGTGATACGAAGTTTTTTGTCAAAACCTTGGCTGTTTCGTTTTGGAATCTGAATTTCATCTGTTGAAAGATGACTGACGACAAAATGAGAAGAAGGTACATTTATATGTATTTATAAGGGTCGGACAGTTCCCTCTTTGGGTTGATGAGAGGGAGTTGGATGTTGTTAAATACTGAAATCTACCTCCGAGAGCATTTTCACCAGTCAAGTTAGTCATTCATCTTGATACGGACTTTGAACCAGATCCATTTTATCCTTTTGTGGTTTAGTGTCAGAATTCTGTCGTGTTCATCCTTCATAATCAGAGCATTCGCGCGCATTCATCTACAACGACCCGTATCCATCGTAAAAAACATACTCATACTCTTATCATACTCTTCGAATTGTACTTCCGTGCGCCCACCCTAAATAGGTCCCTTTCAGGTAAGGTGACCTTAATTTTGAAACACCATAGCGAGAAGCCAACTGGGGGGGGGGGGGGGGGGGGCTTCACCGAAAAAATAGAGAATCCGAGGGTCTTCCCCCAAAAACTGTTTGGAAGTAGTTAAAAATAATAATCATAGTCACAACGAATGAAATACCAATGAACTGTTTATATAAAAAACAAGTGATGTGTGTGGTAAAAATGAATAAAAATGAAGTTTACAAATGAAAAACTTAAAAAGTCCCAGTCATGCAGTATGATTGTAAGAGCAAATTTTCTATGATTGCCCATCGTATTGTAATATGTTAAATTGCATTGAAATTTGAGCAAATTGAGTTTAAAAAATTGTTAAAAATCAATTTCATGGCAAAAAACTCATGCTAAAAAAAATCCGGCAATTCAAACAGATATTGGATTTTAGAATTTTTCCCGGTTAGTATACCATTTTTAGCAAATAATCTTGAAATTCAAAAATTTCCAGTGCATTGAAAATGTGTGTGGAAATTTTTAAATGTCCCCAGTGGAACGTTGATAATTTGTTTTTCCGAAATTCTGCTAAAAACAATTTTTGGTTGTTTTGAGCCATTTTTAGTGACGTTTTTAGCACATTTTTTGAAGTTGAACCACTTTAATGCGCTCAAAAGTGCTGGCCAACGTACTCATATTTTCATTTGGAAAGCTTGATTTTCTTGTGCAAGAGTGGGAATTTTATCTCAATCCTATAGGTAGAGGGTTATCGTCAGGAATGACACACACACACACATATATATATATATATATATATATATATATATATATATATATATATATATATATATATATATATATATATATTAAGCGCAAACTTCAAGAATCGTTTCAAAATGCCTCAAAACGGATTTCAATGTGGAAATTTTTTTAAATTTTGATTTTAAAATTTTCCGAACCATTGCTTTAGCTCCACTTTCAACGAAAATTTGCTAAAAAGAGAAAATACTGAACAAAATTACTGATACGCTGACAAAATTATATTTTTCTCTATGCAATTCGTTTCACACATCACATTCTATTTTAGTTAAGAGATATATTAGCAATATAATAAAACAAATCAATGAGTATTTTCATTTCAAAATTTGAATCAAGCATCTAAAGCGGGAGACTTGGCTGTCCCCACGGGAATCGCGCCGGGTCATGACTCGCTAAATCGGGGCTGTCCTGCCAAAACCGGGACTTCTGGTGTCCTTACTTTTAAGAAGAGTAGCATTTTTCATGCCACAATCTCTCGTTTCCTATTATTCCATATTACGTTACTAACATCATTACCATATTAAATATATTACAATACATGAATATCAAAGAAATATTATTTTTTTATAATTAAATTGAGTGCTAGAGCTCAAACCGGATATTAGTCTCATATTATTACGCTTAGGAAGATAATCACTGACCAGCTAACTTTCCATAATACTGTTATATAATAAGCTTATATTACTGCAACCAGATACAAGTTAATTTGGCTTATTGTAATGATGGCAATTATTTTCATCCAGATTTATAGAAGCTAGAGCAAAATTTCAGAGTTCACAATCGAATAATTGAAAGAATTAGGGCACACAAAACTTCACGGTAACCGCTACGATAAACGATAAACGCTTTGTTGCAAAAGTTGAATTGATTAAAACATTAGCTGTAGATTAAAACTCACAGAGAGGGAGATGCTGGGATCCAAGCACAGACGCCTGTTGGCTTATTGTACTTTCCGATTAAAACATTAACACAGGCATTCAACTTTTAGAAGCCCATTACTTAGCTATCTCCCACTGCGAAAGGGGAAATCCCGCCAATGGGAGAAACTCTTTCTCCATTTATAGTCTGGGTTTATTCTAGTTCCTTCATTTCCTCCTTTTAACGTAAGAAGGGTCATGATGAATTTCAAGTCGAACCCCCTCAAATTCGATATCGGGGTCCAGGAACAAAAGGTTTGACTTCGCTGAGGAGGCGCGCGTCGGAGCGTGGAGTCGCCAAATTAGCAGTTCGCCCCGTAAAACCTTTTCAAATGGAAATCCGGAACTTAATTGGATGAAGCTCTGGGTTTCGAATGGTCCGATTGATTCATGGGAAACTGGGCCACCCCGACACCTTCTGCAACCTCAGATTGCCCCGTGGTGGAGACTTAACTTCATTGATGGGGGTTTAAATTGGTAAGCGAGAAAAATTAAACGTATTGTGGAAATTGCAGAACGACAGTGAGATTTCGGATCGGCTGCATGTGGATACATTAGTGTGCTTGTCCTGTTATTCAAGTGAGCGATTTGGACCTAGGGGAGTGAATCTTTCTAGGTGAACAAGAAATTATTCAGAAGATGGAAATAGATTAATTAAATTCTTATAATGCATAAGATATTGCATGAGGTTATCTGTTTCATCTCACCCTCAAGTCCATTGTCTTGCAATCCTAGCCCATGGTATTGACGCACTAAGCAGATGAGTAGAGCTACAAATTATTACATAAAGGTTAATTTCTTCAGTATTGCCCTTTTACGCAGATCACCGACCCCTAACCCTATCAATTTTAATTTTCTCAAATTATTACTCCATTCTGCGCTAACGTAAATTACTTCAAGTATCATTTTCCCGTTTCCTAAATGACCGATTTCGACATTTTACGTTACCAACATTTCCGCTATGGATTTTTTCATGATTATTAATACCATTTCAATGATCTCTTTATTCAAGTTCTTTTCAGTTGGTAGGTACCTACGTACTTAAATATCGTTATACTGAGATCAGGGGGACTAGTTTAGTGTTGATTATTGTTGTTTTTAAAATGTTTCCCTCTGCAGGTGCTTATGCCTCAGCACTGATCAGCTCTGATTGGCCTAATTTGTTTCTTAATCGACTTATGATGCGGAAACCTGAAATGTAGCTCCTTTTGGAGATCTTGAATTCAATTACAAAGTATGGAGTGACTCAGATCAGCCCACGGTGCTGTTATTTAGATAGAGCTTCTTTGGAGCACCTCAAAAACGATCACTGTGCACTGATCAGGTGGTGAGTCTCTAAGGCTAAATTCTTGCCGTAACTATCAACTTTTTTTTAAATTCTTTTTTGACATTTACTGTAAAGTGTAAAAATGCGGGTCCCCGGAACTGCAAAGGTGTGAGCCCTTTCGGGAGGCACAATGCGCCATGTTCTGATCATATACAATATACAATATAGACCAATGATATGCGTAGAAGGGCTATCTATAAAGAAATAATAAACCTTTGTGTAATAATTCATGGCGTTTTTTGTGTCATACGTTCGATAGTTAACTCTTTTGGACTCAAATTTCACTGACATTTTACATTTATGTATTGTGGAAATTCGCTCTTTTTTTCATAACTATCAATTTGATATGTACCTAGATACATACTCTGGATACTGGTATTATAACTTCGTTCCTGTAAATATATTATACGGTACTTCCAATGGGTCGGTTCAATACTGAAAACTTTAAGACCAAGACTCCCAAAACGCCCGATAATTAGAATCGTTCACTGTATAAACAAACCCGATTGTGATTAATACCATTATTTCTCGTGTAGGTCGAGGGGTTTTCCATTAAATCAACACACGCTACATTGCATGAGCCGCACGCTTTCCGTCCACCCATTTCATATCCCTCGTTAACAGCTTCCGTGTCCGGGGAAATTCGTTGAGGGGGCCTTGTAATCGCAATCATGGCTCAAGCTCAACCAACTGACAAAATTAACCCCAGAGTTAACCACTGGTTACCTACCCTATGAATATCAGGTTTCATTTAACTTTTCCAACATCCCGAAGTATCAATGGGAGGTTATATTATTTGCCAGAATAAAATTGTCAAGAACCTTGTCCAAAATATAACTGCACCAATAACGGAAAGTTCGGGAAAGAAAGTGAAATAACAAGGTTTTAGTATGACCTGCAATACAGGCTTCGCCTCCATCAGAATCTCGTATTTTTCCCTGTTCAACGAGAAAAAAATCCAATGATAAAAGAGATTGGAGATTATTTTGTGTATGAGCGGGTCCGTTTGCTGCTGAAAAGACACCGTTGTCTCCCAAAAGCGTTGATGAAACGGGAGACATGGAGTGACAGGGAGACTCTTTGAGATTACGCTTTTATTGCTTTCTTTCATGATTTCGTTTTTACGTTTTCATTTTAATTTGATTTCAAATATGTTCCTTTAGATTTTCAAGAGCAAAAACATAATTTTCATCAAGTAGAGACAATTTATTTCACCTTTCCAATATAGGAACACGTTTCCCGCCATTGTACCAGAAGAGGAAAGCTCTTTCCACTATTAATTAGAAACAGGGCATATTCTTCAAAAATGGTGTTTTTAATGCGTAACCTATTTAGATAATCTGGAAATTTCTATTTAGTGGTTAAACAAGAGGCAACGTAATGGATAATAATGGAAAGGCTCTTAGATAATTTCCACAATTTTGGAACCGAAGTTTTCCACTTCTGGGACAATGCTACTTCTACCTAGTACTAGTTGCTCTCACGTTCGTAGTACGTCATCTTGCATTTTCTTTCGCATGTACATTTTGTACCGTTCAGGTCCCGAAAAGGTTCTCAATTTTGACATGAATATGTTTTTGGGCTGGGGGTCATTCTAAAATTTGCGTAACGACACGAAAATTTGTGACGACCCGGCACTTTAAATTATTATTAACTCGAAAAGTGAAGGCTAGGTAGAATTTCTATTGATTTTTCACGTACAACCAACGAGTTACTAGGGAAGAGTAACTCCCATATTTTTCATAGTAGGAAAATCGTTCGCCACTTTTTGGAATGCTCTCATTTTATCACAACATCTCATGACCTCTAAGCGATTGTAGTGTCAAGGAATGCTGATTTATTACTCTAAGTTATAAACTAATATAGTTTTGTAACCATAATGGAATAATCTTGTGAAAAGAAGGCACTACATGGTTGGTATACAATTGAGTAGTAGGTACCTACTGGTAAGCAGTAGGTACTAGACATATCCATGATCCCATCAAGGGAGAAATTAAAATGCTTGAAAATTTACATAGATTCCCCAAACGGGTGAAACGTGATACGAAACGGGATAACATGAAGTTTTCCATTTGTTTCTTCATAAAACAACCCCACTGTATTTGCGTACCTAATTATTTACTTCCTATTCTGTCGTGACAACGAAGAAACTATGAATTTTTATTCGGAAGCGGATTTTTTTCAACCGATGGTGTTTATAAGAAGGGTATTTAAAAAGTGACATGTGAAAACATATGGTCTTCTAAAACCACCCACTTCAAGATTTATTTATGTTTTGCTTTTTTAGGGGCACCTTTCTTGAGTGTTAATGAAGCATTTTATTGGCATTATCTTGCATAAAGATGACTACAGTTACCACAAGAACAAACAGAAGCAACTCCCAAGATGAAATTGATCGAGCAATGGCTAATGTGACTGAAGGAAAGGTAAAGTGTTATTGCCTAAAATATATATATATATTCAAACCTATTTTTTCCGTTTTTCCGAAACTACTGGACCAAACACTAAAGGGTAATTTCCGCTCGTAGTATAATCGTAGGGAAATATATGATGTTACGGGAAAACAGAATTTTTTTTCAAGCACTGTTGGAAAAAACATTCACCGTTAGAAAATACATTGCTCGGTAAAAAAAAATATTGGACAGTGAACAAAACATTGAACATTGGATAAATATATTTAACGTCAAATAAATACATTCTGCAGCTAAAAAACAGTTTCTACGGTAATTAAAATACTTGGCCCGGAGAACGGTGCGTGTCAAAATGGGTTGTCCCCACTATAAAATTACTGAACCAAGTTTTTTTTTTTTTTTTTTTTTTTTTTTTTTTTTTTTTTTTTTTTTTTTTTTTTTGTCTTAGATCGGACATGAACTTGAATTAGCCAAGCAGGTTTGTAAACTATCGTATTATATTTATATATTTATACTGAATTGTATTAAAATGAATGAATTAAGAGAGCAGACACTGTTTACTATTATTTTGTGGACAAAAAAAACTTTGTTTAAATAATGTGCTCTTCTCAAAAGAAGATTTTGAATTTTCAGTATTTTTTTTTTTTTTAAGTTTCGTCACACATATACAACACATATATTATTGTACATTTTTCAGCATAATTTTGTGTATAAAGTTTTGATTTTTTTTATTTATAGAGTTGATAAAATTTACTGAACAGAATTCGGCTAAAACTATAAATTTAACGATTTTTAGTGGTTTTTAGGCATTCTTTGTTGCCTAAACTAAGGGCTAAAAAAGGGTAGTTCAACAAACCCATCCTTTCTTTTAGAATGCTTGATCTTATGAAGTTAAAACGGAATTTTCATCTTAGTCCTGAGGAGAGTTATCGTCAGGAAAGACACACCACATACATACATCAAACGAAAAAACGTTAAACTCCAGAGGAAGTTTCAGAATGTCTCAAAACGGACTTACACGAAGAAATTATGAAAAACAAACTAATTCAAAATGTTTGGAGCCATATTTGTGTCATGAATAATTTTATGAATTTAGCCGGCAGTTTATCTTGTGAATAGAATAAAATCTTGCTAGAGTACAAACACAAAACCTTGCTTATTATACGAAATTAAGGTTTAAGAACATTTACACTAACGATTTTTTAATGCCTGATAAATAGTGGGAATTAGGTAATAATAATTAGGTTCCTCGAATATTTTACTACTGATGCATAGATCCTAATATTTAATAAAAATTTTACGAAATAGCAAACACTTGAATATTTAGTTTCTTCTTGAGATTATTCAGTCATCAAACCATAAGTTCAACTCTAGTTTTTATTTTTTTTTTTTTCACCCAATCTGTTGGTGACTTGGTCGATGTAAAAATGTCAATAACAGCCCTCCGTTCAATTCCAGCAATAACGGTCTTGGACTCAATAATATTATGCTACGGAAGTGCTCGTTAGGATATCTGCTGCAATTTACAGGTTACGGGAGATAGAGTAAATGTTTTTATGTGAATTGAAGAAAAATTAATACTAAATTATTTACCAAAATTAAGCTATTGCAATATCTCCAAAAGTTTTAAAATCAAAATTTTGAAGATTTTCATCACCGAAATCCTTTTCGAGACATTATAAGACGAATCCTTGAGTTTAACGCTTTTTCATATGTACGAGTATGTATGTACTCGTATATATATGTGTGTCCTTCCAGACAATAACTCTCCTTATTATTGAGATAAAAATTCCATTCTTGCGCCAAAAAATCAAGCCTTCATAATGAAAGGACGAGTTTGTTGGCCAGCATTTTTTGAGCACATTAAATTGGTCAAATTTCAATAAAAAAAGTGGGTGCTGAAAAAATCTCTAAAAATAGCAAAACTCGGTTCAATTTATGTTTCGGTTCAATGTTCAATTTATATTTTTTATTAGAATATTGCTCAAATAAAGTTTATTAATCATAAAATAGAGAATTAAATATTTATGCAGAAAATTATGCTGAAAAATGCACTTAAATTTCATTAAAATGTGCTAAAAAATCGATAAAAAATGCAAAAAAATTTAAAATCAAAAATCTCTTTTTGAGTAGCAGTTTATTATTTAGAATTAGGTTTTTTGCCATAAATTGGTAGTTAAAAACTTCTTATTACTCAAAATCCTCAATTTTCAAAGCAATGTAACATAAAATAGCACCTACGATAATTTACAAAAATTCGCTCATACGATCATGCTGCATGACTGGAACTTTTTCATTTTGTCGTCACTTTTCAATTGTACAATTTTACTTAGATATCCTTTTGTTACATACAAAGAGATAATTTGGCAACATGTAGGTGTTTTTCTTAATTTCAATATATTCCTCACGTTAGATTTAGATAATGTTCTATAGGCTCCTTTAATAATAAATTATAGACTAGTGATCTGCATAGATGGGCTATGTATTATTATAGAGCGATTTATCTTTGGAGGGACACGATGAGTTAAACCAATAAATGATAAATTAGGATAACCAGGTGTGCCCAAGAGCCTTAAGATGTTTTATAAATTAATGCGAATCAAATGCGTTGTGGGTGAGATAAAATAGATAGGTATCACTTAATAAATTTATTCATTAAACAATAATTTTTTCGCTTCATTTACAGGTGATTCGAGTTTTGTTCTGGGTTCATGGAGTATTAGGCTCAGTTGCAATAGGTTCATGTATACGTCTATCCCTGTAGGAATCAAATCGTTCAGGGTTATGGTCGGCGGGCCTGGGCCAGTGTTGAACAGTTGAACCCATCATTGATATATTGCTTCCATCTACACGTCCGTTACACGATCCATTAATGCCAAGTCGAGCTAATGGCTTCATCCGGGATCAGCTCACGTTGGGTTTGACTAACTGAGAATATCTAAGCGGTTGAATTGAAATCAACATTCTCTTAATTTTACACGACTGACTGGGACCAAACAAACAATCCAGTGAAATGGAACAGGATTGTGTACAAATACTTCACATCGTCGTACTTCACCACTCCCAATTACAAACCAAACTGTGAAGTGAATCATTCGCGACAAATTTTTGAAACCCCATTTAATGAAGAAAACAGTCGATAAATCAAAACGTTTATTTCACCAAATAAAATTTTACGATGTTAGATCAATTTCAAAGGTCAGGTCTTCTAACAATAACATCACTAACAAACAATAACTGACCATACTTTCAACACGAAGGAAATAGCTTACATATTCACAGGTGAAAGGGAGGTTGAATCCCATTGGTCGAGAGAAAGGAAAGGAATGGAAGGTTCAAGCAATCAAGCGCAAGCGAAGTGTGAAAGAGGGATTATAACTAATGGGAAGGAGGGAGAAAGGATTACTCAAACTAGTTTTAACATTGTGTAAGAGGAATTCCAAGCGTTACTTAAATTTTCTATCGTTGGTAAAATATATTGAGAGATATCCTCATTTAAACTTTTACTAGTCCTATCAGTTTTGATAATAATTTTTAGCATGAATATGCTTTAGCCGTGACCTAACTACCGAAAAATGTCCCACGAGAGTGCAACGAAAGTAGCGCCAATAATTGTGATGATTTCCGCTTACAACCGAGTCGTTGCTAGGGATATGATACTTCGTCGTTTTTCATCCCACAAAATTCGTTGACCATTCGTTCGAAAGCTCTCGATTTATCCAACCATACTATATTAACTACTGCGAAGTGCGTGGCCAACAAGCTGAGTTATGAGCATGGTTATATGAATAATTGTTTACACACAGGTGATCATTCTCAATTATTGATATTGTGAACATGATTGCAACCGCTTGTTAATTTCTGATGATTTCATTGAGCTGGTGTTTCGATTATGTGATTCATAGCAGGTGATCCGAATATTGCGAGAACGGTTAGATTTGTGAAGCGGTGGTTAAATTATTTTAATAGGTAATTTCTATACTTTACACTATAGGAAGCTGTAATTTCGTATGTAGCCTCTTTAGCCTCTTTCTATAATGAAGTTTATGTTTACTCGCGAGTTTCTATTAGGAGATCATCATCTCACAAGAGCTCAATCGTCGTGATCATTTCTATAATAAAGTGAATGTTTACTCGCGAGTTTCTATTAGGAGATCATCATCTAGGCAATGGTCGTGATCATTTCTATAATAAAGTGAGAGCGAGGAGCTAAAACATGATTCCATGTTTTAGGATTGATGGCAGAATGATAAACAGAGTTCAGAGGCCGATGGGGGGTCGGGTTCAGAGAATCGACGAGGAGTGAGTCGTGTACGGCTAAAGCATATTCATGTTTTTTAATTTTAGCCGTCAGGCTCAAAGGAACTGTGGCTTTTTCAAGTACTCATTTACTTTTCCTATTCATTTATATATTAATCCTGGCTTTCTTGAGACGTGTGACTCCAGCTAAATGATGATGATTCCTAACGTTATGCATCTGGAGCTGTGGTTCCCAACCCGAGGTGCGCACACCCCCCATGAACGGAAGCCTGTTCTGGGGGAGAGGGGGAGGGGCGAGAAAAAAATTAACATGATTACAGAAATTGTATGAAACTCGATCCAGTATCAATGACCCTAGCCAACACCTATCTCTGAATGAGCGTTACCCATGGGTGCGAAAAATGATTTTAAACTATTTTTAGTTTCCAACCTAAGAAGTTTGGCATCAACCGCACTCCCGAGTAGTTTTCTTTCTTTGAGTTTTCAATGTTTCGCGCACTGGTGATTTAAAAGCACCCCCACCTTCACCAACTGGGCGTACTCCCTGCCACCAAATGTGACGTCACCAGTGAAAACTTTGAAAAATCCTATAAAGAAATCTACTCAACGTAGGGGAGTGAGAATGGTATCAAATTTCTTAAAATTTAATCTATTTTCATTTAAAAATATAAAATAAATACATGGGTAACGCTCATTTGGGTTCCTTATTTTCAATTATGAACCTTTATAATGGTTTACGTTTCAACATGCGTAGAGTCCAAAAAACGTATCATTTCTATTTTAAATAGAACATTCAAAAATTTATTTACAAAATTAGGCTGAAAGGAGTACTCAAATTGCATTAAAATTTGCTAAAAAAATCTACGAAAACTGCAAAAACAGCTAAAAATCCAAAACCTCTATTTGAATAGTAGATTATTATTCAGAATACGTTTCTTGCCATAAATTAATAGTTGAAAATTTCCTTGCGCTCAAAAAGCTCGAATTTCAAAACAATTTAACATTATGCAATACGGTAATTTACGAAAATTCGCTCATACGATCATGCTGCATGAACGGAACTTTTTTTAACGCAAGTTATTCGAGAAACAGAAACTTTGAATAATGTGCGTAAGCTTTTCCTAGGACATTAGTAATCGTATGCCTTATGACAGCAGGTACCTATCACTGTTCTTTGATAGTATAATTTATCAAATGCCCCTGCCGATTTTCGTGCTGGGTAACACTATTTATTTAGTAAGGATTTTGATCTAAAATGATCATACAATATCATGGTGTGAACTATTCGGCGACATAATATCGCGGAGGGATCATCAGTTATTCCCGTGTACATACTGAAGATGTTTCCCGGTATTCTGAGCTACTCTTCTTTCAACTTTAGATATTCTGCGTTCAGGTATACTATATATATATATATATATATATATATATATATATATATATATATATATATATCGATTTCCACGAAACGACTACATGGTACTACTTATGTATATTTTGTTCCCCATTTATATTTTATTCATACAATGATGCAACTCCCTCCCGTTATTTCACGCTTCTTTCTTGTGATACATCAAGAAAAGAACACACAGATGTTCTCGCGCATAGCATACCTACATATTCGCCTATAATACCTATTGTATTTTTCCTAGGGAATTTAACAGGAAATATAACGTTTCTTTATTCGGTCAGTTCAGATTATAACAAGCTTTATAAAAAAGGCCTTCTGTCCTAAATTTATTAAACTCCAACGTTTCTCCCCAGGAACTGGAGCTTCTTCAGGGAGATTAATATTCAAAAGTGTAAAATATCTACTTACTCATAGTTTTTTAAATCAAATTTAGAGTTATGACTTAAATAAAAAAGCCAATTTAAGGACAGAAGGCCTTTTTTATAAAGCTTGTTATAACAGGTAATTACTTCGGCAAGAATGGATGAGTGTGAATGATAAATTAGATTCGGTTTCATGTTTTTGTTTCACCACTTGCATAATGAGACCCATAGACGGGGTTTTCTCCCTATCTACGGGGCGATTATAACATCTAAATACAAAGAATAGTAACTAATTATCTTGTTCTTGGCCCAGACTCAATAATATCATAAAAGCTTGAAATTTATTTCTTAACAGTATTTATAAACGTATGTTAGTAACATTAACGTACACAAATAACAAAACAAAAAATATCTCTTTCAGCTAACTACCACATCCCAATCATCACCCCATTTACTCCTCATCAATTCACTCTTTCTTCTTAATCACCTTCCCATTCACTCTTCACCCTGTCCTTTCTAATCTCACCCACTCTATTTCTCCACCTCCCCCCTCCCCCCTCCTCCCCAATACATTTGCAAAAATAGGGATTCTTTGAGCCCTTACCCTAGCACCTTACAAGGCCCTGGCACTGTTGTGAACCTCGTAGATCTGTACTTCTGTCAAGAAGAAAAAAGGAGTTGTAGATAGGTAAACAACTAAAAGAATGAAATATGAAAACTTGAACTTGAGCAGATTCTGATAAATTCTAGGCCCTTTAAGTGAGGGAGAGTATTGTATACCAATGTACTTGGGCTAGGCGCCTCCAGTTAAGGATAGAAAATATGGTTCAATTAGAATGGTTGCCATGTTAACGGTTGTTACAATTGATAAAGATTTCAATCATTGTGAATTTAGATTTGAGGGTAATATTTTGCTTTCGTTCAAGTTTATAATAAAGTGTAAAATAATAAAGTTGGCATAATTATTCAAGGATACAATATTAAGAATACGTTTTAGAGAGGAAAGGCTGTCGAAATAAAATCACTGGTCCCTCACGTGCTGATTATCTGCGAGTCAGGCAGATTGGGGGGGGTGAGAGTTTTTTGTTGTTGTTGTAATAGAGTTTTTGTTCTTCCCGTAATTTTCTACCCGTGAACGCGAAATGACTACAATACCAACTGCACATGCGGGAATTTTCGCGACAACGCGTAGAACTTCGGGTGTAGGGGAAAGAGGCCTACCTACGCGTAGATGGGAAAAATGCTTTCGTTGGAATTTCGTCCTACGTGCAGTCATCATAAACTGACACAAAGGTGACCACAGAGTATTGGTTCTCCCTACTCCCTCTGACTGCCGTCTTACAACTTTTCCCATTTAATGTTGAACCTATGATAAATATATTTGTTCGATTAAATCAAATTCCGCTGATTACGTGAACAAAGTAGGTACCTACATCGTCCAATGCCAGATATCCTATTCCCCTACTTAGAAGTTAATGCAGTCGATACTTTCCCGATTTTAAAGTAGTTACCTGTTCTTTGTATGCATCTGCATGTATATTTCGTACAACAAAGTTGTATTTGTCAGACAACGAGCAGGTTTGTGTTTCAATAATACGATCTATATTATAAAAGCTTTAGTGAGTTCAACAACAAATTGAGTAGGTTGGTAGTAGAATTTTTGCTAGGTACCTACCCGCTCAGATCATGGAAACAACGATTTGATAAAGCAGGGAAGGCACTCAAAACGAGGCCTGATTAGGTAATTAAACTTGACGTAGATAGATTAAAAATTGAATGATTCGACAAAAAATAACAAAATTGCGGACTTACCTACTAACCAAGCCAGGCGTTGCTTAACTTCGGTGCTCAGACGAGAACCGATGTATTCAACGAGATATGGGCGTTGGTGAATACAATTTTTCTCTTAGGTCGTACCTTTAACTACTGTATTAATCGAACTTATGTCTCGCTATTATCTCGAACTTATAAACTATTCGATGCTCTTGAAGGTAGCTGATAAAGCGGAGTGTAGATGTAAAATGAATTCAATCATCTTCTTCTCGGTCTCGAATTCAAGAGAATCGTTGACATTGAAATACTAAAGAGACTCTTGCGTGACGATTGCGTTTGGTTATTCGTGTACATACGTGTAAAAATACGTGTAGAAATATACGAAATACACGACAGTTGCTAGCTCTAAGCGCTGCTTTACGCGTTAACGGGGGAGAATCGTACAGAAAGAATAAAAACTCTCTATTAAGGAATTGCGTCGGGGGAAATCACAATAAGACCGATAAATTGGTTGGGGATGCATATTGTATCACGTTCAATGAAATTTCGAAGATAATAAAGTTGCGGTCTATTTAGTTATTCAATAGATTGCGGAAGGTCGCTCAATCAGCAGAGGCTTGACTCATTACTGAAAATGGGACAAGTCGAAATGCATGATCGGATTAGAAGTGTGATCGGATTATTAGCACAGCTCCAGTGGAGGTGGAACCGACCCGTTTCACGAGGCCTAAAACGATTTCCGGAACACACGAATCATAATTTGTGAAGAGCCGCATTTAAAATCTATTTAGACCGTCAAGCATGAAATCGTTGCTCATTGATACACATCCGACAATATTTATTTTATATATACTTGATATTTATTGTATAAAAACTTGAGTAACTCGTATAAAAATTTGCTTCAAAAAGTTTGGTCTGACAGCAAAACCATCTTTTTAGCAAATTTTCGTAGAAAATAAACCTATGTAATGCATTGGCTCCAAATTAGATGAAAATATTCCAAAATTGTTTTTATTGAAATCCGGTTCAAGTATTTTGAAACGATTCCATGTGTTGAACACTATTTCGTACAATTTATATTTATCTAATTACTTTTTTTTTTCTTCTTCTTTTTTTTTGTTAAATAAAAACATTTAGTTGCAACACAAAACAAGTTTTTATATTTCGGCTCAAATGTGCCTTTTTCAAAATACGAGGAATTAGGTAGGTACATGAGTTTTTGTGGGAATTTTGACGTTGATATGCAGAGAGAGAAGTTGGTTACCCAGCTAACGCCTGATGTTCAATCCTGGAGGATCGTATGCGTTCAACAGATTTGAATGTTTGACTTTAGGATTGAGATAAAACATCTGCCCTTTCAGCAAAAGCTCAAGCATGTCAAAAGAACACGTAACTTCGTTTGACAACGATTTCAAAAATTATGATAAAACAATCACTAAAATAGCAAAAAATGGCTAAAAACGGTTAACTTATTATTTTTAGTAGAATATCGATCAGAAGAACTTTATTTATTTATTCATAATAACAAAAAAACTATGAAAGTTAGTCAGCGAACTTAATAGGTTGATTATGACCTACAAACTAAAATATTCAAACATTTTCGCACAAAATTATGCAGAAGAATGTACTTAAATTTCATTAATATGCAGAAAACTTAACTAAATATAAAGAACTTTCATCAATTGTAGCAGAATATTATTTGGAAAAACAATTGTTGCTCTAAAATTGGTATCTAGTTACTAATTTCCGTGCACACAAACCGCTCAAATTGCAAAAGAATTCATCATAAATATAATACAATCTCTTACAAAAGTTCGTTCACATGTTCATGCTGCATGACTTGGACATTTATACTATAACTCGTTAATTACAGAATTACAAAACGACTGCTAAGTTGGGTGTGGCACATAGCTTATACTTTACATATCTTATAGTTATAGCTTATATAGCTTATACATCATGATTGTAACGTATCAAATCTTCTTAAAACAATCTGGCTAGACTCCTTGGCGGGTTCCTAGGTTGGGGGGGAAATCGGTAAAAATCGGTCAATTAGGCAATGAGAAAATAATAGATGATCATAGACAATAATAGATATTATCTTCTTCTACTATTCTCCAAATTCCTTCGAGATCGGATGAATAGGCCATGAGAAAATGACCCTTAACGGATTCTACGTTTGGGCATACACAGAGTAAAATGTTGATTTGTGCAACTAATACGAGATTATCTACATCCTATCCCGCACACTCCCTAAAAACTTCACCAAAACCGGATGAAAACTGTAGAAATTAATCTTGTTCGAATGTAAAGCATGGCGGAACTCCATAATCATCATTTTCAATCCAATAAGCACAACGCCTTTCGAAGAAAGTCCATCATGCTATACATACTAAGCTCAATTTTATGGTCTTCCAGTTGGTCTTGTAGGTGGATTAGAAATAAATTATCCTCATGGCTCTCTCAGCTGATTGGCTCACTTGATGGAGACCCTGGGGAATGATTCCTGCCTCCTCACTCATTCCCCAGTATCACAACAGCGGTGGATGAGTAGGAAATAAATTAGGTTGAGTAGCTTTAGGATTCACTCAGCTGATTGATTACCACAACGATTTCTCCCAGGGAAGTTTCATTTTGAACTTCGGTATCGTAGATTGGATAAAGCAAAATGCTCTGGAGGATCAATCTGTTGAACAATCGGGTATCCTCAAAAATTCAAGAGACTAGCCAAACTAGCCAAACCCTACCTATTTTCCAGGATGCAGCTAAACCGCTTAATGAAATTCCGCTCTAAAAGATCGAAAATTGTGAAATGATGAATTTTTTAATATATTAAATTACCACACGTAATACATGGTTTTGGGGTATTTTTTCACGCTGAATCACGTAATGATGTTCGCTTATTGATATTTGCAACATGAACCTAGGAAACCACCGAAAAAACTAAATTTTAGTATGCATTGTGCTTTAGGGAATTGACAAGCATAATTCTGGCCAATTTTCGTGTTTTTTCTAATTCGGTGTTTTCCTAAGTTCATGTTGCAAATATCAATAAGCGAACATCATTACGTGATTCAACGTGAAAAAATACCCCCAAATTATGTATTACATGTGGTAATTTAATATCTTCAAAAAATACTTTGTTTCACAATTTTCGCACTTTTAGATCAAAATTGCGCAGATTTAACGCGGAATGGCGCACGTTTTCGCTCACCCAAAAATTTGAGTAATGGGTAATTTGTTTTCATGAAATTCATGTGAAATTCGAATCAGCAATAAAAAATGGGGGTTCCATTTAAAATTACAAAGTTAGCACTGCGCACGCACAAAAAATTTATTATTTTATTGTAGATCTACAGAAAAAAAAGATCCAGTCATGCAGCATGACCGTATGAGCGAATTTTCATAGATTACCTATAAGAGTATTATGTTACATGTGACGGCCCCGACATCCTGCGGCACCTGTCGGCGCCGTCACGATCGCAGTCAGCGCACTGCGACGCTTCCTCTAGAGCGACTGTCGCTCACCGCCTTTAATTAAGATTCATTACGTTGCCTGACTTCATATCAGCCGTTAAGTTCTATCTCATTCAAATAGTTAACGATCTTGATATTAATTGATTAATTCCTGATATCATACCTGATCCTGATTACTACCCAGACTGATCCCTGGTGGTGTCTCTGTATTACTATTGAAGAGTAAACATAAAACATAAGTGCTTTCCAGTCTAATCAAAATCCCTTAGAATTTTTCTCGTAGCAAATACATATTTGGTTCCTTGAATAAATTGTACAACCATTGCCTTTAAACATGTGTACCTATTATTTTCTCCTTACTCCTTCATATAAGAGTAATATTACAGTTGAACCTAGATAATTCGAACTTCTTTAATTCGAAATCTTCTATAATTCGAATATTTCTCTAGGTCCCTAGCGTTTTGTATTTAAACAATGCTAAAAAAATCGTGGATAATTCGAATTTTATTTTGGATAATTCGAGTTTATGGCGTGCTAATTAAGTTATAAATTTTAATCTGCGACTCAAAATAATTGTAAATTTATCGGGAAATACGTTTTAGTAACGATATTCGGCAAAAGGTTTGCGTTAGACCAAATGCATGCAAGTCAGTGCCATCGTACAGTCTGATAACTCCCCTTCCCCTCCCGCCCGCCGACCGTCCCAAAACAGGACCAGGCCAAGGCTGAGCAATTTGCCAAAGAATTGGGAAAGCAAAATTTCAAAGCTAGCACTGGGAGTATGACATAAGTGTGCACTGTGAATGTAAGTGAATCACACTTCAACTCTTTGAATACGTTGGAATCTTTTATAATGGCCGAGAGACTTAATTCAAGGAAAAAGGCCAAAATATCATTCTTTTTTGAAAAACAATAGATTGTTTCTTATGGTTGCAGTGAAATACAGTACCATTCTAGGTGTCTTTATATTTATTGTTCAATATTCTGTTGGTCAATACAGTATTCAATGTTACTGTATATGTACTTTACTTCGTACTGTAGTTTGTTAAAATATAATATATTAAAAACTTCTTTAATTTTTTGACTGGTCCCTTGAAGTTCGAATTATCCAAGTTTCACTGTATAAAGAATCTTGGTGCATTATAGCACGATAAGTGTTTCGACCTTGTCACATAAATTGTTTTGAAATTTGAGCCCTATGAGGTCAAAATTTTGTTAACCACTGACAATATGGCACATAAACTCTTACTAAATAGTATTCTACAATTTAAAACAAATATTGGATTTTTAACATATTTTCAGTTTTTTAATCGATTTTTCAGCAAATATTAACGCAAATTCAACTACATTTTTTTTCTGGAAAAATTTTCTGCATAAATTTTATAGTTTGTTGTTTAACTTTTTGTGACAAAATTTTGCTAAAAAATATAAATTTAACGGTTCTTGGCGTTTTAGGCCATTTTTAGTGATTTTCTTAGTACATTTGTTGAAATTTGACCAATTTAATGTGTTCGAAGAGTGTTGGCCAACCAACTCATCCTTTCGTTTGGAATGCTTGATTTTTTTGGCGCAAGAACGGAATTTTTATCCCAATCCTAAGGAGATTTATCGTCTGGAATGACACACATGCACATGCACACACACACACACACACACCCACACACACACACACTCACACACACACACACACACACACACACACACACACACACACATCTAAACGGATTTCGATTAAGACAATTTTCGAAAATTTTAATTTTAAAATTAAAAATTTTCAAATTTTTTGGAGCCATTGCAATAGCATAATTTTCTACATGAAAATTCACTAACGAAAAAAGTCGCTAAAAATAAGGGAGGGTGCCATTTGAACTTTTCTTCAAATCCATTTATTAAGGAAGTTAAGTAGGGGGGGGGGGAATATTTAGTAGAACACCCTGTATATTAATATGTATTTAGTTATAAGCCTTGTGTTATGTGGATGAAGGAGAAATGAGAGTCTCCCAAGTGAATGTGTAATTTGTATGGGCTCGCTTGGCCTTGGAAAGATGAAAGGTACACCCCAGCTTAATTTTTTCGAAAATTCACTGAAAAATATTAATGAGTTATTATTGCAATGGTTTATCACAGAGGCCTGGAATCTCTCGCACACCGTTGTGAAAAGATTTTTGATATTTTCCGACCGTCTACCAGAGGACACAATTTTCGAATTCGGGCTGTTCCCTGCTACAAGCTTGAGCGAAGTTAGTTGCGTGATAATGGGAGACGCGGGCATGAAGAGGCTGGGGAATCAGTCGGAATTAATTATAATGGGATCCCTCTGAACTATCCAGAGAGGAAACACACCTCCCCTTGCGTCAGACGTTCCCGGGCGCAATTGAATCCTGGGATTATGTCGCGACGAAGTGACGATTGAATTATAAGATTAGAGCGGGTTTGAGCTTGAGTGTTGAATCCATCCGGCTGGTAGGTAGATGCTTTGCTGCACAAGAGTCAGTAAGTATTTCAATCGTTTTTAGCGAATTTCCGTAAAAGTGAATCTATTGCAATGGCTTCAGAAATTTTAAAATAAGAATTTTCCAATATTTCCTTCATGTCTGTAAATCCGTTTTGGGGCATCCTGAAACGATTCCTGGATTTTTACACGCGCACTCACACACACATACAGACGCGGAACCAAAGTAGTTCAGAATGGTCTAAAACGTAAAATGCTGGGGCTGAGGACTCATGAGTACTTATATTATTCACCGAAGATCTGAAGATATTAAGAACAATTTCGTCGCTGAATGAATGCCTTCAGTTGCAGAACTGCCTTGATTCTCTGGTTTGGTGTTCGGTCCACCATCTAGTACTTACCTAACCCATGTTGATATCGATAGCTAATCACATTTCTTTGTTTTATCAATCACAGTCCTCTGTGTCAGGCTGGATGTGACATATGGGACCATAGGATTCTTTTGGATGAAAATCTCTGTTTTAACAACCATGTGGGCATAGTTGTGTCGAGGGAACTAAGAACGCTAGGTTTCTTAAAGAAATGTACTATTTAGAGAAAACAGTTGAAAGGGAAATTGGCCAAGCCGTTGAAGAACTACCAAACACAGTCGAAAAGAGTGAGAGAATCCGACTATTGGCTTTGCCCAAATTGGATGATATCATGCTGTTTGTGGCTTGGCATCTTTTGTATACTGAGCGTCTTTTTGAGGGGATATCACCCATTTTTGGTGGTCTAGGAGGGAAAGTTTGGAATGTACGGGCTGCTCAGGATGGAGTCAGTAATCTCATTCGACTATGTTGTCTGAGAGAACCTTCCTTTCAAATTTAAATTTTCTAGGGTGAACAAGAGAGATTTTCGCTCGCATAGCTGATCAGGGTAGAACCCGCAATTTCGTTCTTCCCTTAATGCAGTAGAGAAGCTTCCTATCAAATTTCAGGACACAGGATGAACAGGAGATAATTTAGCTAACTCAGCTGGCCAGAATAAAGAGCCCAACAAATTATTCGTCTCATAACTTCCTTCTCGCCTTCCAGCTTATGCTCATCTCATCCTTGTTCTTGCCCCCGAATTCAACGAGTTGATTGTCAAAGATACTTGGGAGTTTCAGTTGACAAATTTTTGAAATGGAAATCACACATTCTTTCAGTAAGTAATTCAATCAGAAGATCCTCTTTTATTTTTTCGTTCCTCAATAAATTCCTTCCCGTTTCTATATTAAAAATGACATTTCATGCGTTTGTGTACTCAGTTCTGACTTACTGTATCCCTATATGGGGCGGAGCTTACCAGTCATCTTTTAAGTTGGTTGAAGTTGCAGTAAAATCAGTGTTGCGCCTTATTTTCCGGTCCGGGTATCAAAGCCATAGTAAACCATTATTTTTAAAACTTAATATTTTACCCCCACGACTCATTTATGTCTCCAAATTACTCCAATACTATTTTAGTCATCACTTTTTCTCTGTCCCCCGATTACATGGTGTTACTCGTCTGCATTCTAGCATCGTGATATCAATCCCTCACCCTAAATGTGACTTTTATATGAGGCAGTGGCCGTATTTAGGGCCTAGAATTTTCATGGAATTTTGCCTCCTCATATGAAAAACATTGAAAATTTAAAGAAATTTAAAGCAATTATACATGATTATTTGATGCAGCATTATACTGCTGGTTTGGGTTACGAAATTACATTACTAAACCTCCTTTATTAATAAATATGATGTGTTATTTCTGATATTATTTGTTGATTTCTATATGAATTTTGTATTTTCGATTTCTTTTTGCTCCTTAGAGATGTTTTAATTTAGCATTTTATTTTATTTTGTACGCAACTCCTGATCTCCGGACAATTTCTTCAAATTATGGAGATCAGTAATTGCCTTAAATTGTATCTCCTTTCCTTTCAGTTACCTATATTCTTTTGTAAGTATCAAATACTTTATATTTTGTTTTGTCACACAAATGATTTCTTGTAAATAAACGGCTTTATTAATTTAAAAAAAAAATAATAATAATAATATCCCATAGAGTTTCCCTTACAGATTTCAACTTCCTAGAGTGAACAGGAAAGAATTTAGCTCACTCAGCTGATCAGGACTTGGTTGTAGCGGCTTCAAAACCCCAAAAAGCCTAGCAGGACAAATAGCCTATGTTTCAAATTTCATCAAAATTGGCTAAGGAGAACTGGTAGAAGTGGGAGGGTAAAGAAACGAGGTGAGACGAGAAAAAAAATAAAGAAAGTCCCAAAACATGCATTTTGACGCTTTGTTTTAGCGTATATAAAATCGATCTAATGTTACATATTCGGTATCAGGCGACTCAGGTGGCATGCGAAGTTGTTCTACTTTGTTACTTATCTCAGCGCGTCTCGTTGCGATGGTTTATTGAAAGCTTGGCAATGCGATTTGTGGCCTCCTTGAGTTAGATCCCTAGTAAGTAAGGTCGGACATAATTTTCTACTACAAGCTAGTAAATGGTATCTTGACCAATGGTATTGTCCAAATGTACATCTTTTCTCGCAAAATTTAATTTAAAAACGTACCATTATATATGCCACTCGCCTCAATAGTCGATTTTTGTTGCTGTAAATCGGCTTTAGCCGTAGTATCAAATAGATACATGAAACTAAATAGGATGTTTCAAATAACCATGAACAGTCTAAACCATTTCCATACCTGACAATTTCATCAAAATCGGATGAAAACTGAAGTCATGCTTTTTTATAAACATTAGAGGTTTGTACAAGCGCAACAGTTTCTAATGATACGACCGTCGTGAAACTCTTTCGAGGGAACCTAATCAAATCATCATTTCTCAACCAACCTCCGAATTTGAACGAGATCAGACGAATTCACTGTGGAAAAATGACGCTTGATGGATTTTACGTTTTCACGTACTTAGTGAAGATTATCAATTTCTGAGGGATGAAATCGATAAGGAACCATCCCTAGCCTAACCGGCACATTACCAGAACATTTCATTAAAATCGAACAAAAGATGTTGAAGTTACGCTTGCTGCAAGGATTTCACATTAGCGCATGCGCAGCAGCTACTAATGATACGATCGTCATGAAATTTATACGGGATAATTACATTGTTTTTTCATGGCTACTCTTCAAATTTGAGAGAGATCGGGCCAATAGGTCGTGAGAAAATGTTGCTTGATGGATTTTACGTTTGAGCATGCGCAGGGTGAAGTATTGATTTGCGAAAAATCACACTGATAGAGGATCATCTACAGCCTAACCCGCACATTTCCTAAAAATTTTATCTAAATCTGATAAAAATCGTCGAAATTATGCCTGTTGCATTTGCGGACACACAGACAGACAGACAGTCAGACGTACAGACAGCCACACAGACAGACAGACTGAAACCAAAGTTGTTTAGGATGGTCTAAAACGTAAATGCGAGAAGACATTTTGATTTGGGAGTATCAAAATCTTCGTCTGCTGAAAGTGTAAACAATGCTTTCGCTAGGTATGTACCTATCTAGACGCGGTAGCACTACTGTGAGGCGAAATTCGCAATTAATAACCATACACAACCAACAATATTCACGCCTGATACCTTCACAATAGCATCTTTATTTTATTGGAGTAGGTTAGAGGTGTTAACAAATTTTTAAGATGGGATTATATTATATGTTATGTTAATCACCTATTTGTTATAACGTTTTAATCGTCGATGTCACAAATGAAACCCATTGGTCCTTAATCTA
The DNA here is from genome assembly GCA_030762985.1 of Adelphocoris suturalis. NCBI lineage: Eukaryota > Metazoa > Arthropoda > Insecta > Hemiptera > Miridae > Adelphocoris > Adelphocoris suturalis. The sequence goes on along the minus strand of CM061040.1, from coordinate 24,045,494 downwards.
GAGTTCAAATCTTCGGTAAATAATAACTAGAGACCAGATTTGTATGCAGCATAAATGCCCTAAATATGCCATAGAATATGCGATAAAAACCAATGAAATATCCAACGGAAACAAGTAAAATACAGGAGATAAATTTCAGCACTTGAAAAGAAAAAATTCTGAACGAATATCATCCTGAATGAAAGTTGCGTAATATTAGTTATATGGTTTTTACAAAATGCTCAATAATTAACTGCCCAATGCAAACAGCTGTTTCCCGTACTGAATATGCGCCAGATAGATGGAAAATTAACGCTCCACATAAACCTAAGTGATCGGAGCAAATTTCAAATTACTCAAAATTTCTGGGTTTGTAAACTCAATTCACTCACGTCCTCTCCCGTCTTCAATACTCAGTCCTCAGAGGACCAATAAAATTTTGTTGAAAAAGCCAAAAAGTTATACCTTCATCTGATAGTTCAAAAGTTCGAGCATAGATTTCCGGAAAATTGTGATGGGAAGACGGTCCTTTATTCGTGGAACACAGACCGCAGGTTTCTTTCTCAACATTTTACTTTCTCCCACAGTAACACTCATTAGCACAGGTAGGTCTACATTATGTTTTTCTTTCTCCCATTTTCTGAAAATAGTCAAGGTGCGTCAATGATTTTTTAAAATTTTTTCTCTAAATTATGCAGTCTCACGAAATTCTCCCGGAATACAATGCATTAATACGAGCATGCATCGGTTGCTCGAATATGCAAAAATATACAGTCAAAAATTTGAGATAGAGATTGACTAACTGAAGTCCACTCAAACAATGTTACAATCTTCGGATGCCTCAGGTGAAGCGATAAGGATATGCAATTTGGTCTCCACTAATAACTGATGGATCTCGGTAACACAATGATCAATTTTAATCATTGTGAGGAGTTTTTGGCGATACCGATCCTATAATTAATTTCATTTTCAATCTACTTCATCGAAAAGGAGATTCTACGTAGAGAATTTCACCCGCACGCGATCGGCCTTTTTCTTTTATTATTAACTAGAAGGCCTTCAGGTCTTTGCCCGGGCTATTGTGAACACGAAACAGAACTGTATGTTTCACATTTAACTATTTGATGATGCGGTACATGTGAATTTCTTCAGCCACTGGTATTCATTGGTGGTGTATAACAATGATATCTCCTTATATCAAATCAATAATGAAACTGAAGAACGTTTTTATGAAGAATCTAGGTCAAGTCAATATTTCAGGGTTGTAAGTTGCAACGGCTTATTATTATTAGGTACAATTCTTAATTTGTTAAAGAATCAATAGAATATGAAAGAATCAATGTATTTTGAATAGAGCAAATAGTTTTGAATCTGGTTTGACTTATTTTTAACTGTGACTAATGTTGAATCTTGTGTATAAACGTAGAAAATCAAATTTTGGGGGAAGAGTTCAGATGGATGTGGTGGTTTAATTCCATTGTCAGTCTTGATATTTTTCTTCGCAAGCGATCAATTTTGGCGTCTGTGTCTCGCATTTCTTGTTTATTGTCTTTGATGAGTTGTTGTGGATCATATCGTTGTGTGTCGTGAAATATTCATTGTCTCCTCGTCGCATGATTCGACGTACCTGCCATCCCCTTAGTTCTACGGCTTACTCTAAATCAGGGTTAACTTCGGCTATACTCTCATCCGTGATTTGCGCCTATGTTTTTCCCTTGTATTTTTTTAGTTTCACTAGTGAGAGTGACATAATATCACTTTCTTTTACAGACAACTCGGAGTCTCATTTTGTTATGTTCAATGTACCTTTCTGATCAACCTCCACTTTGTGTAGAAGGCATTCCATTACTTCAACATTCGAGGTTTCAGTTTTTTGTGCAAACCCCTAATATATTAGCATGCCTCAGCTCGCGAATTTATGTGCATTTGTGAGGTTATATTTGCAGGGTTTGAAACGGTTGTATGATTTGATATAATTATTTCACATTCATTAGAGTAGCTATTATGTTTGTATTCGAAATGCTCCAAAACGCAGCTCAGAAATGATTCCATTCAGTTAAAATTGTCTTCTTAAAAAAACTCCTTTTACGTATTTGCCTTCATTTTCCTGAAGGATGAAGTTGAAAAAGATACCACTTTTCCCGTTTCTGTTGAAGGTTTTCAGTGGGCTGCGTGAGCAAACTGTACAACACTATTTCCGATTCCTCCCTTGCTCAAATACGGAAATATACATACCACCAAAGAGAAGAATTATTTTCTTTCACGGTAATATAACAGAATGAAATGTGAGATGGGAAATTGAGAATGAGCGACTGACTTTAGTGATTGCAATTTCAATATTCAACTAAACCTATTTCAGAGCTCCATTTCTGACTCAGGTGATCACATAGCTTAACTGGCAACTCGTTGTCAACCGGTATGAGCTCACTATTCTCGATCAGCGAATCTGTCAGCTTTATTCGGCTGGTCTGAAAGATAAATTTCGATTGTGGATCCAAAAATCAATTCTTGACTCATCGGATCCATGAGCTTTATTTAGCTAATCAGAAAGCTTCAAATTCGAGTAAATGTCCAAAAAGCTGTGTTTTTGACAACTTCTTTAATCGCTGTCCACACCTCGATTCTCTAGAATTACTTGCATTACGCTGACTGTATAATAAAATTTGCACTATGAGGGATGTTGGTAAGGCGGTCTTCCCCCCAGAGCACCCATTCTGACCTAATAGATAAAGTTCCATTTTAAACGCATTGTCAGCTGGTATCAATGCTCAATTGTTAACTCAGCGTATCCATTGTTATCAGCGGATTATTTGCCATTTAGATATTCTGTAAGCTTAGTTTCAAATAACACTCCGAAAAGCCTTTTGCGCGCTAGGGAGATATAAGATCATTATTTTCTTCTAAGCAGACCGCAGTTTCAGTTTTTTACTTAATGGATTTTTTTTTTTTTTTTTTTTACATTTCTGCATCAGTTGATCAAACAGCTTCATTTTCATCTCATTGTCAGATTTTGAGCTCTATTTTTGACAAACCTGATCATATTTTCAATTTTTACTAAACTGATTTCCTTGCTCCATTTTTGAATCAACGGATCATGATTTGTTATTTGCAATTAAGATGATCTGAAAGCTTCATTTCTTAATAAGAATCCAAAAACCGTTTTGCTGGCTGAGAGGATTTGGGAGCTCTGTTTTCTGCACAGCTAATCATAGTTTAAATTTTTGACTAAAACTATTTCAGTTGATCACATAACCCGATTTTCAGCCCAATATCAAACTCTATTCTTGACTCAGCGAATCCATGAAATTTATTCACATTATATGAAAGCTGTAAATTAGAATTAAAATTCAAAACCCAGTTTGCTGACTGAGCAGATTTTTACTCCATATTTGACATAGCAGATAATAATTTAAATTTTTACTAAACCAATTTCAGAGCTCCATTTTTGACTCATCAGCTCTATTTTCAATTAATTGCCAGCTGGGATCGAAACTCAATAATTGAGAATTATTCTTATTCTATCATTCTGAAGAATCATTCTTGTTTCATCGGTTCCATGAGCTTTATTCAGCTAATAGGATCCATAATTTCTATTTTAACCTCATTGTCAGCTGATATCACACAATTTTTTACTCAGCAGATCCACGAGTTCTATTATTCTCAATTTAGTTAACCTGAAAGCTTCATTTTCGAATTACGATAATTCATTTTCGAAGAGAGTTTTTGTTCTTCCCGTAAGATTTTTTCCCGTTGACGTGTTTTTCCCATCGTCTAGAGCAAGCAGCTGGAGATGCTAGCTCTTCAGGTGATTTTTACGCGTGTTTCTACACTTATACGTGAAAAACCATACGCTAACGTCACGTTAACGTCTCTATAAGTGTTTCATAAGCTGTTTCGTATTCTTTTCGTACCAACCTATTCTTATTTAAATATAACCTATTCTTATATTAATTGCTTTATAATCATTTATAAATACATAAATTATAAATACATTTATTGCTTAGGTACCTTAAATGGCTGAATTTTGTAGCGGAGCACTTCACTATAACCTCTCGACTTGTTGAAAAACCAACGTGTTGTTGGCAACCACACAGTAGTTACCTTTGCTGATAACTGCGTAACTGCGGTTACCTTGGTCACACTGATTACCGGCAACTGTTGTTACCTTTGCGTCAGGCTATGATGACTACCCGTAGGCCGAAATTCCAACGAATGCATTTTCCCGTGCACGTGTAGATAGGCCTTTTTCCCGTACACGCGTAGTTTTACACGTTGACGTGAAGATTCGCGCATGCGCAGTTGGTATTTCAGTCTTTTCACGTACACGGGTAGAAAATTACGGGAAGAACAAAAACTCTCTATTATATATGCACGCTCAAGTAATACGGCAACCACTGACTAAACATTATATTATTAGTCGTTGTTGAGGAACTGTTCCACAGTTAATCTTTAAACGGCTTAACCACGAGAAATCGTTCTGGTATCAATGGAATCAGTGTAAAAAGTTATATTCTTCAAGGTGTGTTTCATTTGTAACGGACGCAGAATTTTGCTCCAGCCACGAGACCATCCTAGTTACAAACCTTTTATAATCAACTGTAGTCATCAAGGATCACCCAGATCTCTGCAACGCACGGGTATTAAATTAGAGAAAAAATACGTGCATCATCACGTCAGTGCACCAAAGATTTTGGACCATTCCCCGTAAAAATCGGTCGAGTCGTTCGAGCTGTAGAACGTGACACAGACCAACACCACTCTTCTCTTTAATATATAGGGATAGAGATTTCAAACGAATATCATTAAACTCGGAGGGGGATACGATGGCGCAGCAGTTTTCGTGGTAAATGGAGAAAGTCAAGAGTTTCGCTCTTCCTGCCTAATAAACAACCTCTCTAGGCCACAATTATAAGAGACGTTGACGACGGTACGTTATGAACAAACTTCTTCCTTGTTCTCATTATCTCCGCAGATTGCGCCATCATAATTCACCTTGTCTGGTGTGTATCTTCGTTTACACAATAATATATAAGAGACGGTCTTATCTTATGCGAAAAAACCAAACAAGCTCCAATTTGTGTTTTATGTCGGTGGAGACTGTACGGATTATTACATTTTCAAACGACAATTTTGCATTCGAGGATATTCAGATTGAGGGCAGGTTTTAACCGCCTTTGTGAGGCCTTTTTGCGAACTACTATAGCGAAGAGAACTACTTTACTCATAGTTTGGAATCCCGAGGAATACTGAAAAAATTATGTTTCAGAGACGGGTGAGCTGTCACCTGTGCATAGTATTGGCCTTAAGATATTGAATTTATTGTCATCTCTGTTCAGTATGGAGCTACTGGGCGGCAAGAGCTGTGACCGCTTGGCTGTATCCGTCTTTGAATAACATTTAATTGCTTGTGGAACTTAGTATCGATACGTCCGAGGTTATTTACTTACAACTAAATTGTTGTTACAACGGGAGTTCGTTACAACTGATTGTTGCGCAGTGCTTGCCATTGTTTCTCAGGAATATTCCTATCTATAATAGCTTTATTTAAAACACATCAAAAGACAAAATTGTTGTTCTTGGTAAATTTTTGTTTCCCAGCCAGGCCCGGGACTAGAGGGAGGCAAAGGGGACATGTGTCCCGGGTGGCAAATTTCAGAGGCGGCGAAATTTGGAAAATTATTAAGAACGTAATTAAAAGGTTTTCAAAATAAAAATACACTGCCAAGGAAATGGCACATGAGCTTCCTCGTGACCTTCACAGTACGTCACCATTAAATTCCAGAAAACTAGAAACGACCGGTTCTCTGAAAATTTGAACAAAATCCGATAAAATTAACTAAGCTGTGACCGTAACAAAAACATCAATTTCGTGCATGCGCCTAGCGTACCGCTGCTGATGATCGCGAAGAATGTGATACGGGAACTCAAGAAACCTTGCCCGCATCATCCCTGAAAATCTGACCGAAATCCGTTCACAATTGCCTGAGTTATGACCGAAACAAGAAAATTTTGTTTGCGCCTGCGCAGAGGCTACCGTTGATTCGATCATGACGGAACTGATAGGGGACCATGTAGAGCTATACCCGCACGATCCTAAAAATTTGAAGAAAATCGCATCAAAATTGTGGAAATTACGGCTGTTGCAAGGACCGTAACAAGAATATTTCGTTCATACATGCGCAGAGCATACCGCTAATGCAATTATGATGATTGTCTTATGGGATCTCAAGGGACCTTACCCACATCATCCCTGAAAATCTGACCGAAATCCGTTCAATATTGACCGAGTTATGACCGACACAAGGAATTCACGTTAGCGCCTGAGCAGAAGCTAGAGCTTAACCCGCACGATCCCTGAAAATTTGGTTAACATCGGATCAAAATTGTGGAAGTTATGGCTGTTACAAGGAAATGTGGACGGACAGACAGACAGACAGACACGGAACCAAATTTGTTCAGGAGGCTCTGAAACGCAAAATGCGAGTGGAAATTTTGATTTTGGAGCAACAAATTTTTTTCGCCACTCGTTGGAAAGCGCTTGATTTATGCGATAAATGTTCACATTTCAAGCTACCAATTTCCCTCTCCTTACGTACCTGGCTACATTCCAAAACTAAGTTGATTCAGGCTAAGAATTGCATAGCAAATTATCCTCGTTTTCTACGCAGTAGAAAAGAGAAAAGATCCGGCGAGGCGCGAAGCGCCGAGTATAGATTAGGGGGGTCCAGGGGGGCATATATATATATATATATATATATATATATATATATATATATATATATATATATATATATATATATATATATATATATAAAAGCATTAAAATCCAGGAATAATTTCAGAATGCCTCAAAACAGATTTCGATGAAGAAAATTTTTGAAAATTTTTATTTTAACATTTTTGGAGCCATTGCAATAGCTTTATTTTCTAAGAAAATTCGCTAAAAAAAAAAAACCCCAAAAATAAAGTAATACAACTAAGACTAGATGTAAAATAGGCTAATAACTATATACATGCTGCTATATACAATCAGCAAAGTGAAATAAAACTACGACTAGATGTATATAAATATATCACAGATCAGATATCACAGTTCGTAGTAGAGCTCAGCGGCTCTCAGGTACAACAACAGGGATCGGACCGGATTCGGTCTGGTCCTGATAAAAGGTCAACCCACTGAGGGGGCTGATGCTGGACTCGGAGGTCCACAAGAGCTGGGCAGTCCTCCAGAAAGTGGCGGATGGACAGATCACCCCCACACCTCCCACACACAACATCTCGAGCTTCTGCACTAAGCAGGTGTCTATGAGTAAGACGGGTATGGCCAGTGGCAACTCGGTTGACCACTATTCGATCCCTCCTTGGAAGTTGGGTTACGAAAGGGCCCACCAGGCTCAAGTCCTGAAGGACACCACGCAGACCAGTGACCTCACCCTGCCATTGCTCATGCCAGATGGAATTGGCTTTATGTTGCATGTAGGAGATTTGATCCTCTATGCGTATAGGCAACATATCAATGGAGTTATCAACATATCAATGGAAGGGCATCTGCACACTCATTGCCACGAATACCCACATGACTCGGTACCCACATAAAAGTTATGGTTGAGCCAAGTTAAAATACCACCGATATGTCGGAGTCTCGATATTTTTTGCCGATATATCGGAAGTATGTACATATATATTGGAGGAAGCAGGGGCAAGTATTGCTTCTACAAGACAACCTATCTAGTACCTACCTACGATTGTTGTGGAACTCATTTTAAGGGACTTTCCAATTATAGTGGGAAGAAAATGAAGGATTCGTGAACCCGTTCATAGAAGGAATAGGCTTTCAGCCAATACATTTTAAAAACTAATATTCTTTGAAACAGTTCCCAAGTAGAATTTTTTTCTGCTAAATTTTCAACACAGAATGTGTTCTCACCCGGTTATGAATGGGTTTGGAGGATGAAGACAAGAGTCCCCCTTCTGCGTGGATTACTGAGCCCATAATCGTATAGCCAGACATCACACCTACTTAGACAGTTGTAACAAACAAGACTGAATAAGATCGAGTCAAAAAGCAAATTTTCAGCCTACTTCTTCATGCGTCGCGTTGCGTTTCACAGTCGTGTCAAAGTGCCGAGAACCTAAGAACAGCACTTGGGTCCATATGTGATTTTTATTCCTTACTTCACCCCGAAAAAAAGGAAGATGAAGAAGAAAAAAACATAATATTTAGCATTTAAAAAAAAAACAAATTTGAAATTTGTCAAGTAAAGTGCAAAACTCGCTTATACCAGAGATTGAGAGACCCCCTCGGGTTGCCATTCGATTCCGCCAAAACCATCCAGTTCATGGAGGCTCATTTTTCAAGAAAACTCAAGGTAAATTTGAATAAAGCCACGTTTTTATCATTACAACATAATTTTCTCCCCTATTTAGAAAAGTAAAATTAAAATTTACTGTAAATTTGGAAAAATTAGGTGAAGTGCAGGTAAAGTATTTCTCGTTACCGGCAAGTAGAACTGAAGTAAGTACGTACTATACTTTTGAAGCTTAAGCCCGGTAAGATTGTCGTCAATTTTTGAAACAACAACATTTATTTTTTCAAGCACGATTTCAAGCCATTTAAAGATTCTTTAAATGACCTTGTGCTGAAAGGAAGTTTAATGCGCTTTCCAATTATAACCATTAGTAATTTCCTAAGATCGAAAATTTCGAATTCGATCGAAAGATTCGATTGGTGTTCTATGTAGACAGTTTTGGATGAAAAACGTGGTTTACGAAAAAAATGCATGAAAACTAAAGGTTTTCTAATCCAAATCAAATAATTTATTTTTGGCTTCTTTCAGTCCTGTCCTCTGGTATAAGGCTATAAGGACAATAATATTTTTGTTAATGTTACAGAAAGATTTTCTCTCTCTCTCTCTATATATATATATATAGACCCCACCAGGGGGGCTTCGCCCCCCTGGACCCCCCTAATCTATACTCGGCGCTTCGCGCCTCGCCGGATCTTTTCTCTTTTCTACTGTGTAGAAAACGAGGATAATTTGCTATGCAATTCGTCTCACGAGAAAAAAAAATAAAAAAATTTTCAAGCCTGGCTGGGATTCGAACCCACAACCTTCGTCTCACGAGAAAAAAAAATTTTTTTCAAGCCTGGCTGGGATTTGAACCCACGACCTTCGTCTCACGAGAAAAAAAAATTTTTTTCAAGCCTGGCTGGGATTCGAACCCACAACCTTAGTCTCACGAGAAAAAAAAAAATTTCAAGCCTGGCTGGGATTCGAACCCACGACCTCCCGAGTTCGCGTAGCGGGACAAAAAAAATTATTGGGGGTCGGCCTAAGAATTGCATAGCAATTAATATATTCTCCTTCTTTTTTCTTTTTGATGAAAATTCCGGGCCCCCTCACCAAGGCTGGGCCCCGGGTCTCTACGGGCCTGCTTGCACCACCTTAGCTCTTAGCCGATTGGTTGAGAGAATTCCTATTTGATACACATGCAACTCCATAAATTTGAACTTTGGAACTTTTTAAGAGTTTAAAAAAAATTGGTTCAATATGAGAAAAAATCTATACGACTTTGTGATAAATGTCCAATAACTAAAACTCACAATCCATAAAGTAATTGAAAAAATATCTAATAAATTATTTTTATATTAAATTACTCTTCTATGCCCAAGAAGATTTGCTGCGGGACTGGGATATCTTATCAGACAAAAGTTCGTATGTACTCCATTGAAGTTCACTGTTTATGTGTCGAATCATCGACCAACTGTCACAACAACTTTAGATACGAAACTCCCAACTTCTCCACAGGAATAAACTTCGAAGATGTTGACACACCCACTCATAACTCAACCAGAAAAACAGGGTGAACCTGATGTGAAAAAATTCATGAACCTGGGAAATCCTCCAAACGCCGGACAGCTGAATGGTTCGATTCCCATTTCTTTTTCACTAGAGGAAAGTTTGGCTTTAGAGAAACGCAGCTAAATTATTCAATTAGTTCCTTATTTTTATCTAACATTAGCCATAAGTTCTTTTTCGGATAACATATTACTTAACATTTCGTTCCTGTTTCCTATAGTTCCTATGGCTATCTACCCAACCGGCGCCCAGTTGACCCACAGAGCCGGTGACAATCCAGATCAGCTCGAACTACACAGGTACTACACGGCATTGAAAAAATTTGAGGGAAGTATTGTAGAATTTGACTGGTCAAAAACTACGATAACACCCTCCTCCCCCTCCCCACCAGTGTATTTATCTACCTTTGGTGGGTTTTATATTATTCTTTACAGGAAGTTAACGCGATGATTCAGATAAACACTTTGATCGAAGGTCTACAATTTAAACCACGAACTAATTTCGGAATATGGATGTAGTTTCCATTCAGGAGGAATTCGAGTCACTGGCAACCTATAATTAATATTAGAGACAATTAATATTTGAATGACCCTCAGAGATAAAGGCATACCCACGACAAAACTTGATGATAACTGATTCTCCACGAAAAGGGCGGCAAAGCACCACCATTCATTTCATAACCTACAAAACTAAATCTCAGAACGATACGAAAATTTTCGGGCACATAGGTGCATAACACCCATGTTAAAACAGGCATTCCTATAACTAAAAAGAAGACAGTTTAGGGTCGAAAAAGTTATGTTCACTACCTCTCCACCGTTATCATTCAGCCACCCTATGATACTAATCTATATATTTTTTAACAAATGATTGAATATTTGATGTTTTGTATTTTAGCGATGCGAGCTTGCACCCAGACCACCAAACTGTACACATACACTAATCTATATTAGACCTTTTCCGTTCATGATGTGTACCTATAGTTTGGTGGTCTAGATGCTCCCAAGCTCGCATCTCAAAAATACATAACATCAAGTAGTCAAACCTTTAGTAAAAATTCAGATTGATTCAGATTAGTATCATAGGGTGGCGGAACGATAACGGCGGGAAAGGAAGCTACGTGTCCAACTAATCCGAATTTTTACCAAGGGATTGACTGAATAAAATGTTACTGGTTTTTTTTTTTTTTTTTTTTTTTTTTTTTTTTTTTTTTTTTTTTTTTTTTTTTGACGTTATTGCTGTTTATTACCGAAGCTCCTATTTTACAATGTTCGTGATTCGAGGGAGGAGTATGGTAGTTTTTGACAAGACAAATTCTATGTTACTCCTCCCCATACACACACACACACTTTTTTCGGAAACAAATCCAGAATGCATGCTTTTGAGCTGGCGAAAAATGGGTTTAATCATTATGAAGTGAAATGTTTGAAGTGTCCAAAACCACCCTGAACGCAAAAAAAAGTTCGATTTTGTAACAGATTTGCTTTTTTGGGAATTGTATGTGGGGGGGGGGGGGGGGGGTTCATAGTACACCCGACATATTTTATATAATTAATTTTCAGTTGGTGGGTCAACTGGTGTTAATGTATTCAGGTGTGTTACTTAATTTGGACCTTTCCTGTTATCCGACCGCCATCACATCCAGCTTGGCCTCCACATAGTGATCCAAAGTATCGTTATCTTTGTTCTCTAGTTTTTCTTTGAACTACAACCAATGAAACGGGAAAACATTAGTCTTATTATGAGGCTCAGGCTATGGTGAGGATATGATATTGATGACAATATGATATTGATACGGCTAATCATTAGCCTTCTGTCACTCCTCGGTTGTTTTCATTAGTGCGCATGTTCTGTGTCAACCTTTTTAAAATGAATTTCGTTGCTCATTACGGTATTATTAAAACAAAGGAAGGCGCTGTCCACTTTTTAACAGAAAAAAGTCCAGTCATGTAGCATGACCCCATGAGCGAATTTTTGAAGAAATCTTCGACATTTCAGTCGCTATTGATCGTGCAGAGAAATTTTAGTTTATGGTTTTGATAGACAAACATGGAATCAAATTATTAAAAATAATTAGGAGGTACTCATACTTTATCATTATTAAACTAATCTTGTAGATTTAAAGACAAATGTAGGTAAATATTCATAGATTTCGATGGAGGGAGGCCTTGAGATTAACGTTACTGACGGCCGAGCGGAGCGAGGCCTAGGGTCTGCGTGCTAGTACGTACATAAAGTCTAAGGAACAGTCAGTATTAAAGCTACATCAAGTACTAAAACAGTTGAGCGTAAAACATTAAAGAGAGCGACCGAGAAAATCGGAGGACGGAATATTTCACAGAGTAAACTCATCAGTTGTGATTACCTTTTTTTTTTTTTTTTTTTTTTTTTTTTTTTTTTTTTTTAACAAGCACCTACTACCTTCGTTTTAAACAGCATGGTTCTAGGATTGGTTATACAGGGATACTTCCATAAGAGTAGTTCAATCTGAATTTGGACAATGTTTCATGCAAATATTACCGATTTTTACAACTAGCGAACGGCATTATTTCGATTTTTGACTGATTTTTCAACTTTGACATTTTTGAAAACTTGATACATATTCTTATAAGAAATGTTACGCTGATTCCGAATATACCACATAGTAGTGTGCTGAAAAAATTATTTCGCACAGCAAATCGCAAAAAACAGCCTCAGAAGATGCATGATTCAGAATAGCCCGAAACGGATTTCTGCATAACATTTTTTCAAAAATTCACATTCTACAAATTTTGAGGCTAGAGCAATAGGTTAATTTTCTTCAAAAATTCGCTAATAATTTTCTTCAAAAATTCGCTAATAATTTTCTTCAAAAATTCGCTAATAATTTTCTTCAAAAATTCGCTAATAATTTTCTTCAAAAATTCGCTAATAATTTTCTTCAAAAATTCGCTAAAAGGGATCCTCCCGTCCACGATTATTTGACCACAAGGCCACGAATGCAAACTCTACCTTGGAGAAAGCATGACATGTGGCAGCGTAGAATGTATCTAAGGCAAAGTTGAAATGAGAAACAAAGCCCAGTGGGGGACCAATCGAGCTCTACTTGGGAGTTAGTTGAGTGAGTTTATGTGGAGGCATTATGCAGGAAATTGTTGCGTTGATTCATCCAATTATCAATAATTATCAATATTTCTCAGGAAAAAGAGTAGGGAAAAAGTTTCCAATCTGGCTAGGGAAGCTGTAAATTTAGAAGAAAAGCAATGGATAAGTATACCTTATTATGGGAAAACTTCGGATAAAATCGGCAAAATTCTATCATCGAGAGGTTACAAAGTAGGTTTTAGAACTAAAAATAGTCTTCAAGCATTACTAGGATCAGTTAAGGACAAAATCAATGATGTGGGGTTTATAAATTAAAATGTTCTTGTGGCATTGAATATTGCGGTCAAACAGGAAGGAAATTCAGGGAAAGAATAGACGAGAATCAGGAGGATTTCAAGGAAAATAAGGGTGAGTCTACATTTGAAAAACGTCTTAAGGATTCCAATCATAGTTACGATTTCGATTTGACGGATAGACAGTTTGTGGAATTTCTTCATTTTTGTCCAAATGGAGGTATGTTGAATGTACTTGAAAAATTCGAAATTATCAAAAGTGACAGATCTGGTAAATGTTTAAATGAGGATATACCTCAATATATTTCACCACTGATAGGTCCATTTCTATAAAACTTGGAATTATCCCTTAACACTGTTGAAACCATAATTTAGTTATTCCCCCCCCCCCCCCTTTCACTTCATCTAATTAGTTATAATCCCCCGTCACTGTGTTTGCACTTGATTGGTTATACCCGTCCTGCCCCTTTTCCTTTTTCTTGACTAATGGGATTCAATCTCCCTTCACCTGTCACTATAAAAGCTGTGTCCTTTCTAATGAATCTTCAGTTATTGTTTGTTACTGATGATGGCCCAACCGTCGAAATCGATTTAACATCGTAACTCGTTATTTTTCGTGGAAAAGACAACGTTTTTCACTAACTTCCATTTTGAAATGGGTTTTCCACAACTTCGTCGCGAGTGATTTAGTTCGTATCAATATTTCATTTTAGCGAATTTTCGTAAAAAATGAAGCTATTGCAATGGCTCTTTAAAATCAAAATTTTCGAAATTTTTCCTCATTGAAATCCGTTTTGAGACATTCTGAAACGCCTAGAGTTTAACATTTTTCATATATGTATATATACATATATATGTGTGTCCTTCCAGACGATAACTCTTCTTAGAACTGAAATAATAATTCCGTTCTTGCACCGAAAAATCAAGCTTTCCAAACGAAAGGATGAGTTCGTTGGCCAGTATTTTTTTAGCACATTAAATTGGTCAAATTTCAAAAATTGAGCTAAAAAAAATCACTGAAAATGGCTAAAAACGGCTAAAAACGGTAAATTTACATTTTATAGCAGAATATTGCTCAAATAAAGTTTATGAACTATGAAATAGAACATTAAAAAAGTATATTCAAAATTATGCTGAAAAATGTTCCTAAATTTCCCTTAAATTTGCTAAAAAATCGATAATAACTGCAAAAAAGTTGAAAATCCGAAATCTTTTTTTGAATAGCAGATTACTATTTGGGATACCTACGTTTTTGCCATAAAAGTAATAGTTGACATTTTCTTCGTACTCAAAAAGGTCAAATTTCAAAACAATTTAACATTAGGTATGTAATATGGTACGATAACTTACGAAAATTCGCTCAGACGAACATGCTGAACGACTGGAACTTTTCATATATATATACACAAATTATGTGTCCTTCAAGACGATAACTCTCCTTAGAATTAAGATAAAAATGCCGTTCTTGAGCCAAAAATCAAGCTTCCCAAACGAAAGAATGAGTTGGTTGGCCAGCATTTTTTGAGCACATGAAATTGGTCGGATTTCAAAAAATGTACTAATAAATAGCTAAAAATGGCTAAAAGTTGTTAAATTTTGATTTTTTAGCAAAATTTTAGTCAAAAACGTTCATTAACTAGAACTTTTATTAACGATGAACTAGAACATTAGAAAATTTATGCACCTACTTATGTTGTAAATAAAAAATTTACTTAAATTTCACTATTATTTGCCAAAAAATTGACAAAAACTGTAAAAAACTAAAAAATTAAAATCTTTTTTAGTTGCAGAATATTATTTAGAACGAGTTTTTCACCATCAAATCGGTAATTAACCATTTCTTTTTACTCAAAGTCCTGAGTTTTCAAAACAATTTAGCATACCTAATATGGTACGATGATTTACGAAAATTCGCTCATACGATCATGCTGCATGACTGGAACTTTTAGTGGTTCAATAGTACTTACTTTTTAATTTGGCTATATTGTTCCTCGTTTTG
Organism: Adelphocoris suturalis; assembly: GCA_030762985.1. Taxonomy (NCBI): domain Eukaryota; kingdom Metazoa; phylum Arthropoda; class Insecta; order Hemiptera; family Miridae; genus Adelphocoris; species Adelphocoris suturalis. The sequence goes on along the minus strand of CM061040.1, from coordinate 24,030,279 downwards.
GGTTTTACACTGCGCTGGTTACATTCATGCTTTACAATCATTTCCGCGCACCAATCATTTGCGAACTAAATCACTCGCGACGAAGTTGAGGAAACCCATTTCAAAACGGAAGTTAGTGAGAAAAGTTGTCTATTTCCACGAAAAATTTGTTCGTGGAAATAGACAACTTTTTTCACTAACTTCCGTTTTAAATCATTTGCGGTCGTGTACACTGGAGGCAGCGCTGGTGGTCGGATAAAAGGAAAGCTCCTTTACTTGATTTAATTAGTTTTTATTCTTCTTTCTTTTCTTCGGTAAACCTATGCAGATGTATTTGAATACATAACTGATGTAAAATAGATTCGTTTAACAATCATAGACGGGTCTTCTGCGTAGAAGGACTGTCCAATACAGAAATAATAAACCTTTGTGTAATAATTTGCTGCGTTTTTATTGCACACTAAGTCACGGAAACCCTGCATATCTAAAAAATCTATGTCACACACCCTTAAGCAGAAATCCCTGCCTAGAACTGAGGACCACGCCTCTGATGTGTGCCATTTTCTGATGCTTTTTTTTTTCTTTTTATCAACTGCAATAACCTGTAGAACGATCTCGTGCATTTTTGAGTGACTTTGTTGCAATTTATACCTGATTTTGTTTATTATGTTTAATAGTCACTCTTCCGTTGTTTACGTTCTTACCTTCATGTGTTTTTTTTTCTGTTTTGTTGTTTCTTTAACATTGTAATGTTACATTGTATTTGTGTTGTTTTGGGCTTGCTCGTATTGTAAATAAATAAATAATTAATTAAACTATTTCTATCGTTCCAGGGCGTTTCTACCTGTTTTCTCGAGCCGAGAATCGAGAGATGTTTACGGACCGGTAAGAAGCGGCGGGTTAATCCAGAGGGCAGGAAAGACGCGCGGCGGTCGGAGGCGGCGAGCGCGAGGGGTCCGGCAGCGCGCACAGGAGGGAACTGGAAGGCGTAGCGAAGGCGCCGGGGACCCCGCGGAGGTGGGGCGGGCGCGGGCGCCGGGGATGCGCCTTCAGCTCGGTCAAGCGCGGTCGCGGCGACCGAGGGCCGACACGGAGGCGGCGAGGGGCACCGGGGGCATCACGGAGGCGGCGTGGGGGCGGCGCCCTCCCCACCTGTCGGCCACAGTTGGTGTAGGTTAGGTCGCTACTCCTTGACACTCACCTGTAACCTTCATGATTAAAATAACTCATTAGACAACATCATGATTGTATCTGGAATAATAATTGTGGGTTTGAAAAACAAATTTTGTGGCAAAAACTTTCTCTTCCCAATATTCAGCTAAAGAATTTAAAAATAAACCATTTTGTAGTTTTTATCGATTTTTAGCCAATTTTAATGAGTTTTAAGTACGAAGGTAATTTTTTATGGCATACTGTTCTGCAAACATTTTTGAAAATTCTAGTTAATAGTTGATATACTTTTCATGAGAAATATTCTGGAAAAAATACATTAGTCATTATTATTGAATTTTTGAGCGATTTTTTTGGAATTTTTTGACCAATTTATTTTGCTCGAAAAACGCTGTCAAATGAAATCATCCTTTCTTTATGAATTCTTGACTTTTTGGCGAAAGATCAGACTACAAAAACAGGAAGAAAAACTTCAAACATACAACAATTAAAAAACGCTGCAAATTATTACACAAAGGTTTATTATTTATGTATTAGACAGCCCTTCTACGTAGATCTCTGGTCCATAATTATTAAACGCCGCTTATAGTATATTTAGTACCGTCAACTCATACAACTTTGTGCCACTTTTTTGGTTTTTTGAGCGTCAGAACTTTATTTGTCGTCGTATCTCGTTGAAATGTTTACCCAAGATACTTACACATCTCAGTGATCAAATGTCGCTAAGGAAAAAATTCCATCTGTTCAGCGAATAGAATGGGAACTATTTATTCGTGGCACATTCATTACCCCAGGAAGGTGCAACTTTGAGCCACCATCTTTTTTAGCCTATAATGAAATGAAAAACCTAATGTGGCTCATTGTGGCGGTCTGAATCTTGTTAATCAGCATGTTGACTTTGCAACGTAATACAAAAAAAAATTTGCCCTCGGAATTTTTAGTGTTTTTTTGATTTTTTAAACAAGGTGAATATAAAAATCAATGCAAGGCAACTTTCTGTTCGTTTTTATTATAAAATCTTAACAATTCATACAAAAATATCCCAACAAATCTTCAACTCGTCCAGCCACCTTTCTCCGATTCTGAGCACCCATTTTCTGTAAAAATACAACGAGAAAGCATTAAATTTTATTGCAGAAATAATAAAAAAACGGTGGCACAAAGTTGTACCCCTAAGTTCCCGTTTCTAACATATCTGGTCATATCATAGAAACAAACAAACTTCTGATAACACCAAATACTGTAATTGGTAGCTGACAGTATAAGGATGAAAATATGAACTTACCAGACTATTCAGAAATCCGCAGCATACTCATCCAAAGGAGACTCCCAGCACAAACTGAACAATTCCCTTTTAGTGGACTAGAGAAAGAGCTACCTTGCCGGCACTGAAATCCACAGGGAAGACTTGTGGAAGCGTCGGCATCCTCTTCTACCATCCCGCTACTCGTGGGAATTTTTTCGAACTAATAACTTCAAGTTTGTTACCGTTAGAGAGCATAAGATTCAAAAAACGAGATTGGCACAATGTTGAACGGGGTGCACAAAGTTGTATGAGTTGACGGTACTTGATAAACAAAACAATTAATTACCTACCAAGTCATCTTTCCAACACATAAAAGTGTTACCTATGTACTGTATATTGATATCATTTAATTGGTCAAATATTGGTCAAATTTCAAAAAATGTGCTGACAAAATCACTGAAAATGGCTAAGAATCGTTAAATTGATATTTTTTAGCATAATATTAATCAAATAAACTTTATCAACTATGAAATAGAACATTCAACAATTTATGTACAAAATTATGCTAAAAACTTGAACTTCATTAAATTTTGTTTTAAAAAAATCTATAAAATTGCAAAAATAAGCCTAAAATCCAAAATCTCTTTTTGAATAGAAGAGTATCATTTAGAATACTTTTTTATTCCATAAAATTAATAGCTAACATTTTCTTTTTACTCGTAAATCTCCAATTCCTATACAACTTGAAATATACACAAAAAAAAGACACTTTTTCACCTATTTTTGGCTCATAGCACCCATGGGTGTGGAGCGATCGAGCTGGCGAGAAGTTAGGACCAACTAGACCCCAAGTGGAGTCTATGTGCGAAAGAACAGATTTTTTAAGTCAATTCTAAGACCTTTTATGGCCCGGACGGCGGACGGCGAACGGCGGACGGACATTTCAAATTTGGATTCTACGCACCTTGAAACGTAAAGTGACAAAGTTTGAGGGGGGGTTATACAAATTTTTTGCTATACGATCACATAGGCTTATTATTGGAAATAATAAACCAAAAGGGAGAAAAAATGCGGGCATTTAATAGATTAGGTGTTACCTATCTACTTCCTTACCCATCCTAAGGGTTCTTCAAAGGGTTCGAACACTGTCGAGGTGCTTATAAAATATATAGCTATTTTCAGCCAAATTAAATCTCTTTTCAACTAAATGAAACTTCTTTTCAAACAAATGAAACTTCTTTTCATTCAAATGAAATGAAACTTTTCGGTCCACCATATTGCTGATCACCTCGACAGACTGCTCCAACTTCGTGGTAACATGATAATGAAATAGTCCAGTCGATATAGGATTTGGACCTGGCAATAATTCGGGACAAAACGAAACTTTTAGAGGATGTGTATGGGTGCCTAGTAGTCGTCAATTCAAGGTTTTCTATTAAAAATACCCTGTGGAAAATTTGAGGTGGCCGAAAAACCGCGATTTTTTTGCAGTTGTTTCAGTATCTTCTTTATATATAATTCCGAACGGTCTTTGAAATTGTGAAGAACTTCGCGGTCCGATTTTAGTGTTAGACTGCTCATTCGAATCAGCACGGCCCCAAGTTTGTTGCAAAAGTGTTGCCGTTCGTCTCTATACCCCCTTGATCGTGTTCTAGGCGGCCCTTATCAACGAGAGTTGTTTATTAGGCTGTGGCGGTAACAACAGTTGCCATAAATTCACGGTGGGTAAGAAACGTAGTGTAGTTACTAACATCCAGGAGAGTTATTTCTGAACGAAGAAATTAAAACTGCAGAACTTAGCGTCCTTTATATATAATTCCTAACGGTCTTTATATATAATTCCGATTCACACAAACGAAGCAAATAGGTAGGACTTATATCGTTACTATAATGTGCTGAGTTCCTGTTTGTTACTACTGTTTGTTACTAGATTAGGGCTTTCCAAGCCCTAACAGGCCTCTAGTTTACATATAATTTTAAAACATATTGAATGAAATCATCCAGGCCTTACGATATTCCGTTCTCTCACTACAAGCCATTATGGAGCTGCGAACCTATGATTTTTAGAAGGAACTAAGTTACATCAATGACCGCTAGATAGCAAGCTAGCGGCACGGCGCGGCGTACACTTGGGTCTACGACCTCACCACAGTGGTGGGGTTTCCAGAGTGATCTTTAACAACCTTCGTTACCCTTTTCACAACCCAACTGTCGCCACGGAAGTTCCCACTATTTTAGACATTATCTCCCAAATCAGGCAATAGGTACCGCCACAAAAACTATTTGCCAGGATTTTGTAATACAAAGGCGGGTCGAGCCAGCAAGAGGACAGAAGTCATACACTGAGTGTTGTCATGGCATTTTATGCAAAAAAATCAAGAACCAACCCGTTTTGTGATTTTTATCTAAAAACATGCATACCTGTTACCTAACTAATTTGTGACTTTTCGTTGTATTAAATGTTTATACATTTTGTTTATTATAGTACTTTTATTTATTGTTCTCCCTCGAGTCATAGTCCTTTCATGGTTCATAGTCTTTGTGTGGATAAAACTTCAATTTCTTAGTGCAGGGTCTATTTTCAAACTACCTACATAGGTACTTTGTTCTTTATGATAGATTGTACAGATTATTTTTCGTTTAATTTTGAAATCTGTACATAGTAGCTACCTACCTACTTCTTGTGCGTTGTGCGGATAATTTCAGTTAATCTGCGGAGCTGGAAAAAATCCAGAACTGTTAGGATTAGTTCTGGACCGTCTCAGCGATCAGCGAACTGTTGGTCCAGGACCAGTTCCGACGCTGTACGAACGCACGAAAAGGGGCGTGGCTTGAGTAGAACGGTCGAGGACTCGAGGACTGTCTGTTCGAGCTTGGAAAGAATGGGAGGAGGCTGGGTGGAAAGAACGGTGAGGGATATTGTGGGGTGACGGTGATTGGTGATCACGGAACATAGAATAGTCTATTCTATGTTCTGTGTTGGTTATATAGGAGAATAGTTCAAAGAAGGGGTGTTGGGAACGGTGAGGAGTTGATGGACTGTAGGGATGCAACGAAGAGGCAGTGAGAAGGGAGTGAGTTGTACTAGTGAACGTTAACTTTTTTGGAGGCCGTTCTGATAGGATCCGTTCAGTGGTGAACGAATCATCCCAACAGCGTAGCAAAAACTCCCTTTAGGAGATATGGACCGTAGATGGATGAACGTATATCTAACTTCAGTTTGGTGAACATTTACCTACAACTCGACAAAATAATTTGGCGAGTCAACAAAACACTGACCATTCTGAGTTTCATTCGTTCTGAAACTTGTGAAAAAATATTGATGCGTTTAAGGCAAGAAAAAATTAATTGAGTTTTCTACAGCAAAGAGCGCAAATTATGAATACCCAACGTAGTTACGTTCATATTGAAAATATTTATGACCTATCAAATGCCGGACAAATTAAATTATCAGAAGGATTTGATTGATTGAGAAACCGAAAATTAACCATGCAGGGCAACAAACAGTATTTTATCCTCCCAAGTTCATCAATAACTACCATATTGTGTAGTAGGTATAATTCAAGTAGTGAAATTGATATTATTTACACTAATCTTTGTATAGAGTATAAATCCTTTATAAATATAAAAAATGATAGGATCATCTTTATATAAACCAAGTCACTTGAGTTTGAAATTCACGAACGTACCTACCTTGGAAATCGATGTATTCGACCAATAATAGGTGAGAGTACACTACACAGATGAAGTTGAGTGGTAGTTTTGAAACACTTTTCACTCCACTATCGAAACGTGAACGAATGCCTTTGACCTACACTCCCGATCGCGCAAACGGAAACCGAGTTCGAGAAAGAATCTTCGGAAAAAATAAAACAACACCTTCCATTCCTATCTTCAAAAAAATAAAGATAATACCAATAAAGAACTTCTAATTTCAAAACATTAAAGATATACATTTCAAAAAGTAAAGATACATTAAAGCAGGAAAACAAAACTAAACAGGTTAAACTCCCCCAAGCAAATATAGAAAAGTTCCGGAAATCATTCACGTTTATAACCCCACGCCTGTACGATTTACTACCGTGCAAAACAAATAGAGGAATTAACTTCAAAAATTATGAAAAAATAATAAATGACTGGATGTGGGACATAGGTGAGAATAGTGGAGAAGTATCATCATTATTATAAACGATAGGGTCCTTTTATAACTAATTAGTAAGTAATTTTTGAAATTGATTTGTAATTCATCACCCTATGATATTAGAATGATACTTTTACTTGAATTTTATTTGCTTCAATTATTTAAAATTAGAATTATAATGTATACTCTTTAATTATACTGAAACAGAAGGTAGCCAACTCAAAAAAGTGTTACCCATTCTGTTTTCGTCCGAATAGAACTGAAAATAGCTAAACTGGCGAAAAATTTTCTTTTCTTTAAAAATGTTTAAAGAGCATATTAAGTTTATTTTCATTATATTTTATTTACGTAAATTGAAAAATGTGCATATATAGTTATAATCATTCATGTAAAAAGGAAATACTTAAAAACTGTTTAAATTGGAAAAAAAGAATCACTGTAGAACTGGCAGGCAAGTACCTACACATTCCGCTCACGACCTAAATCACCCACGATCGAAACGAAGACTAAGGAAAATGCGCTCAGCCCAGAGAGTCCACATGCCCAGGATGTAACCGCGCAGGGCCGTCTGCGCATCCACTATAGGTGTACAGGTGGACTTCAGCCGAGTTCACAGAATACAGCGTACAAGTTCTTCTGAGAATTCCTGGCGAGGGACCTGCCAACACCTTTCTTCCTTCCACCGTGCACAATTTCCACCGCTTTACGCGCCCCAACCACTGAGTGATATAGAAGTTAGAAGGTTTGTATGTACAGTGAGTCCCGAAAGGTTCTGAACTGACCACGCCCCTTTTTGGCTGTATGCACAGCGACCGAATGAGTTCGGGATTTTTAGTTCGCTATTCACAGAGCCAGTGCGGGACTGTCCAGAACACGTTCTATCGGACGCGGGAGCCCACCTAAAGGCACAACTAGCGCACCCTTCTGGCATTCTGGACTACCGGCTGGAAATTGTGAAGAACTGTTATACGGACTAGAAAAATTGAAAAATGTGCATATATAGTTATAATCATTCATGTAAAAAGGAAATACTTAAAAACTGTTTAAATTGGAAAAAAAGAATCACTGTAGAACTGGCAGGCAAGTACCTACACATTCCGCTCACGACCTAAATCACCCACGATCGAAACGAAGACTAAGGAAAATGCGCTCAGCCCAGAGAGTCCACATGCCCAGGATGTAACCGCGCAGGGCCGTCTGCGCATCCACTATAGGTGTACAGGTGGACTTCAGCCGAGTTCACAGAATACAGCGTACAAGTTCTTCTGAGAATTCCTGGCGAGGGACCTGCCAACACCTTTCTTCCTTCCACCGTGCACAATTTCCACCGCTTTACGCGCCCCAACCACTGAGTGATATAGAAGTTAGAAGGTTTGTATGTACAGTGAGTCCCGAAAGGTTCTGAACTGACCACGCCCCTTTTTGGCTGTATGCACAGCGACCGAATGAGTTCGGGATTTTTAGTTCGCTATTCACAGAGCCAGTGCGGGACTGTCCAGAACACGTTCTATCGGACGCGGGAGCCCACCTAAAGGCACAACTAGCGCACCCTTCTGGCATTCTGGACTACCGGCTGGAAATTGTGAAGAACTGTTATACGGACTAGATTAGGGCTTTCCAAGCCCTAAAAGGCTGTATATAATTCCGAAAGGTCTTCATGTATAATTCCGAATCAGCACGGCCCCTGGTGTCGGTAAGTAAGAAACGTAGTGATGGGGTCTTTACTGATCAGCTGAGTGAGCTAAATTCTTTCCTGTTCACTGTAGGAAGTTGAAATTTGATAGGGAGACTCTCTGGGACATTAAGAGATGAGTGAAGTGATGGGGTCTTTTCTGATCAGCTGAGTGAGCTAAATCCTTTCCTGTTTGCTGTAGGAAGTTGAAATTTGATAGGGAGACTCTCTGTTTATTAGGCTGTGGCAGTAACAACAGTTGCCCCGGTAATTAAGAAACGCAGTGTAGTTACTAACAATTAGGAGAGTAATTTATGACCAATCTTTGAAATTGTGAAGAACTTCGCGGACCGATTTCAGTGTAAGTCGGCCCCAAGTGTCGCCGTTCGTCTCTGTGCTTATCTTGATCGTGTTCTAGATTAGGGCTTTCCAAGCCCTAACAGGCCTCTAGTTTCGCTTATAACTTGGAAATGACGCATCCTACAGAAAATATTACTCGTTCCAAAATAAAACAGCATAACATTTGGCGTCGAATGACCTCTAAAACGTCAAAATCGGTCCGGCGGTTCAGCCGCAATCGATCGTTAAAGTTCGTCAATTTTTACCAACTTGGCTTAAAAATGGGTTATCTTCGAGTTGAAGGCCTGTATCTCAAAAACGGCTAACCCAAACGAAACATGTTACATAATAAAAGTTGTAGAGCATCAAATTTCAAGTGGGAAAACCTCCTAACATGAAATTTTACTCACCCTAACGCTGAGATACAAGGTTTAAACCAAATGAAGTCATGCCAGTGAATTTCTGGTAAAACTGTATTTCCTAATGGAAATACTGTCGAACCCCACATCATTCATTTTTGTCCCTAACTTTCATTTTTCACCGTATCTACGTATACTATTCGTACTATGATACATACTATGTCAGAGTCACCAGCAAACATGTCGGATTCGGGGGCGTTATCGCAGGCATGGCCTGCACAGCTTTTGCAAAGGGCGGAGCACCGCAGTCCTGCTTTCTTGTAGCTGCAGGCTGCAGTGCTACACCCTTTTTTGCATTTACAGGAAACTATAGACAGTATATTGTCTGGAGCTGCATTTTTGGTGCTCCTGATAGGGACCACCCCACGTCTCGTCATGGACCACCCGCAATCTGACGAAAGGAGGTCGTTTCCTAACCACTTTTGTACTTGTAGATATGTTCGGCGAACATGGTGCGTGCTGGCTCGGTTGTAGAAGGTAGTTGTCTGGTCAGCTGAAAGGTTGGTTTGGCAAGCGATTTCCTGAAAAACTGGAATTTCAGTGTGTTGAGACCATCGGTTCCACTTTCTCCCCCATACAGTGCCACTTGGAATCTCTGACCTGCCTCCATGATCTGGGAGTGGCTTCCTTCAGCATCTGAAAAAACAGCTGCAAGATGTTGTATGTATGGGGACTTCTCGTAGAGCTTGCAGACCTTCGTTTTTCCTTGGCCAAAGGGGGTCGAAGTTGTATCGCACCCACTAATTGCATGCAGGAACAGGATGACCTATTAGTTGATGATGCATGAAGCTGCTGAGTACAACAGTGATGGTGCTTTGCCTCTCCCTCTCTTCTCAAAATCGATGTTTTTGGGTGTGCCTGGAATGGATGAAAGCCCCGTGAGTATTACAAGGAGATTGACATCTTCACTTGTAATTAAAACACTGTCATACTAAACAGCTATTGTTAGTGCTGTGCAAACAATCATAACCTCATTATCTTCAGGTTAAATACAGTTAGTGTCCTCATCAGGCCCTATTCTGTGAGTGTCTCCTCGGACGAGCTGAAAAATGAGATAAAAGCAAATGTAGACCCAGTGGGCTTGAAGGTGGGAGTTGTGAAAATGTTTGGAGTTGCCAGAGGTGGTGTAATTGTGCACACAAGAACTAAGCATGAATGAGAAAGACTAAGCAATGCTATTAATACATCGTGCGGAACTATTGCCACTGCAACAGTAGCCAGTAAGCGCCTGCCTCGAGTGATTATATATAACGTCCCAATCGAGCTAAATATGGACAATGCTGTAGAAGTTATAACCAGGCAGAACCCAGAAATCTTCCCACAAGGCCATCTGTTCACATCAAAGCTAATTCTAAGCCCAAAACGACCTCAACAGGGCACTAGCCGAAAAAAAGACCATGCAAGCAGGCACCTCATCCTAGAATGTGGACCTTCCATAAGGAAAAAGTTGATATCATCTAGAATCTGGCCTCCAACACTCAGAGATCTAGTGACGAATTATCTGGAAGATTTCACAGTTTTTCTCAACTGCATGGATTTTGATGACATCTGACCTTCACTCTCACCCCCCCCCCCCCCCCCCCCCTCCGTTCTCTTCTTTCCGTTCTCCAAATCATGATTCCAAATTCCAAATTTTGAAGCTTTGCTGACCAAAAATTGAATTAATTTATTTTTATTTATTAATTTTTACTTTTTTTGTTTTATTTTACATAATTTCCTGATTATTTTATTGTTTTATGTTACTGTTTGTTTGTTTTCCTATTTATTTGTTTATAGTTTATTTTACTCACTTTTGATTATTCAAGTTTTGTTATTTCTATGATTATGTCTAGTTTTTGTTTTCAGTCATGCTTGCTCATTGATTTTTTAATTTATATTTTTATCTATTTTCTTTCTTATTCCTTTTCTCGGCTTATTGTAAAATTCGGAAAGTGGAAAGAGTGTAGTTCGCCTAGAGGAGCACTCTGAAAAAAATAAATTTGACATACAATAAAGAAAAAAAAAAAGAAAAAAGGATCTTCAGGAGCTTGTTTTGCTGCAATCCCCTTGGATGTCATTTCTTCCATCAGCATTTTTTATGAGGATCTCTTTCTTTTGGTCATTTGATAGGAAGCTCTCTTGGCTTATAGAAACTGCAGTTATTCTTGAGAATACAAAACTGGTGGATGGGTGAACTACAGCACAACGGGATCTTTCTGCAGATTTGGTGGTTTGATAGGTCGGGTCGTTAGGATACCCATCAAACACTACTGTGGTGTTACATCCAAAGTACTTCAGCACGTAGTCCACATAGGTCTGGTACACTGATTGAAAATCAGGATTTGTAGTCTTACTCCATACAACCTTATGGAGTAGGAACCCTCCATCAATTACAGCATATTTTGTGCTGCCAAAGTTTTTCACAATACAACCCGCATTCCTTCTCTCAATAAACAAAAATGCCCATCCAGAAGTCTTGTTACCGTTATACTTCAGTTTTATTTTATTTTTCAACCCCGAAAAGTACTGCATCCCCCCCCCCCCCCCCCGCCCTACCATTGCCATATCCTGGATCCGCAAATGGTCAGGGGGTATTCATAGTACGTATAGTATACATTGATATGTGGGAAAATAATTTTAAATGAGCAAAATGATTTACCACAAATTCTCTGGCACTTTCATTTGGTTTACACCTTGTATCTCAGCACTAGGGTGAGTAAAATTTCATGTTAGGAGGTTTTCCAACTTGAAATTTGATGCTCTGCATCTTTCATTATGTGACATGTTTCGTTTGGGTTAGCCGTTTTTGAGATACAGGCCTTCAACTTGAAGATAACCCATTTTTAAGCCAAGTTGGTAAAATTTGACGACATTTAACGATCGATTGTGGCTGAACGGCCGGACCGATTTTGACGTTTTAGAGATCATTCGACGCCAAATGTTATGCTGTTTTATTTTTTAACGAGTAATATTTTCTGTAGGATGCGTCGTTTCCAAGTTATAAGCGAAAAACTGAAACAACTGATAAAAAATCGCGGTTTTTCGGCCACCTCAGATTTTCCACAGGGTATTTTTAATAGAAAACCTTGAATTTACGACTACTAGGCACCCATACACATCCTCTAAAAGTTTCGTTTAGTCTCGAATTATTTCCAAACAAATCATCCGAATTATTCCGAATTATTTTCCGGTATTTCACCCTATACCGACTGGACTAAAACTGCTGCCGCAGCTTCTGGACACCAGTGTTGGGCATAATCTTATCGTCGAATACGAATACGATTGTAATCGCGATAATTATTCGTTGAATCTAAGTCAACTGCGATTATATTCGTATTCGTGTAATCGTATTCGTCTGTTGGCGATTACACGAATACATCCCATAAAAATGGGTTACGGTCATAAATTTCAATAGGGCGTCCCTCCTATCATATGCGAAGCCTTGCTAATATTTGCCTAGCTTCAGAGGGACGTCCAATTGAAATAGACTTGAGACAAATAGGCTGGGCTCCAATCGTTGAATTCGCTCTAATTACGTCCCTCTGAAGCTAGGTAATATTAGCAAGGCTTCGCATATTATTGGAGGGACGCCCTATTAAAATTGATGACCGTAACCCACTTTTTTGGGTTGTATTCGTGTAATCGCCAACCGACGAATACGATTACACGAACACGAATATAATCGCAGATGACGCAGATTCAATGAATAATTATCGCGATTACAATCGTATTCGTATTCGACGATAACATTGTGCCCAATACTGGTGTCCAGAAGCTGCGGCAGCAGTTTTAGCGAATTTTCTTAGAAAATAAAGCTATTGCAATGGCTCCAAAAATTTTAAAATAAAAATTTTCAAAAATTTTCTTCATCGAAATCTGTTTTGAGGCATTCTGAAATGATTCCTGGATTTTAACGCTTTTTTATATGTATATATATATATATATATATAAGATAACTCTCGATAGAATTGAGATATAAACTTCGTTCTTTCCCCAAAAAATAAAGCATTTCAAAAGAAAGGATGAGTACGGTTGACAGAACTTTTTAAGAACATTAACTTGGTCAACTTTCAAAAAATGTACTTAAAAAATCACTAAAAAAGACAAAAAACCGCTAAAAATCAACAAATTTCTATTTTTAGCAAAATTCTACTCGAAAAAAATTAATCGAACATGAACTAGGACATTTACAAATTTAAGCACAAAATTGTACTTAAATTTCATTAAAATAAGCTAAAAATCGATAGGAACACTTGAAAAAATTGTAAAAATCCACAAAATCGTTTGTTCATTGGAATATTACTGACAAAAAGTTAATTGGCTATAAAATGTATATCAAATTTTTTATTTGTCCCCAAAGTGCTCAAATTTCAACAGAATTTAACATAAATGTAATACGACCATTTATGAAAATTCGCTCATACGATCAGTGGCGGCCGGTGGTCTGAAAAAGGAGTGGGGCACAAAAATATTTACCTATTTGACAGTCAAAAAGAGCATGGAGGTTTTTCATCCATTTGTTTTGCTTTCAGTGTAAATTAATTTTGATCTAAACACATGAAACATTAATCCCACTTGGGTTATGTCAAATGCCATGGACAATAAATCATGATCATTAAATATTATTGATAAATAAATATAAATAAATTAATTAAATAAACTAAATTAAAAATACTATCTTATAGGGACCTACTTACTTACTAAAGCTGGTTTCACATGGAACGGTATGTCCGGAAGACGGAAAGATTGAAAGCAATCTGATTGGCTGTTGGGACAACAGTTGAGGATGGTGGCTGCCATGTTGCCGGAATGGGCGGTCTGCGGACAGCGGTAGAAATGTTTATACCGTTGCCGCGTTCCGTCGAGCGGAGCGCAATCTTATTGGACAGGAATGTTGATAACCGCAAGTAGAGGTTTCAGATCAGAGAGGGTTTCAGTAGGAAGGTTATGATTCCGTGTGTCCATGTTCATGTGAACACCCTGCCGCATTCTGCCGCCCCCTCCACTGGGGTTTCCAGCCTTCTGTCTTTCTGGTTGTTACGCTCGTACTCCTCCATGTGAAACTGGCTTTAGGAATGACTATAAACAGCAAGTTTTTTTATTGGTCATATTGCAACGTTTCTGCGTATTTGTTGGTTGGTTGTGGCTTACATGCTGGTGTGGATACTATACTATATATTGGGTTACGATGGATATTATGTTCATGGAACTAGGTGTGACGAACTAACATGGAAAGAGCTGAGAAAAATTATTATGGATGTAGGTACGTTGCAATAGGTCCAATAAAAAAAACTGGCTGTTTATCGTCAATCCTAACAAGAAAAACACCTACACTACTTTATTATTAGAAGTATTAAAAATTATCAAGGCTTCGATTGTATTGCACTAGTCAACTACTTAGGAGAAGTAATTCTGAAGGAATATTAAAGAACTCAAATTAAATTATGATGAAATGATAGGAGTGTGACGTCATACGTCAATTAAAAATTGTTTCAAAAGGCTATAGAAATGTTGTCTAACCCCACAACTACCACTCACTTATGTATATAACCTTTTTCTTCAATGCAACCATGAACCTAGGAGGGGGATGGTTCATGAATGCAACACATCCAGAATGATCAATATTCTACTGAAAATATTGATCAGAGACGTTTTCGTTACTCATTCTGTATGGTTTTGGAGGTGCCTTTGAACACTGTAGCTTTTTCCAAATGTGACCTCAAAATGTCGTCAGTTTTGGCTGATTTTGTTACTATAAGAGGCTACATAAGAAATTACAGCTTCCTAGAGTGTAAAGCATAGAAATTACCTATTAAAATGATTTAACCACCGCTTCACAAATCAAACCGTTCTCGCAATACTTGGATCACCTGCTATGAATCAAATCATCGAAACACCAGCTCAATGAAATCATCAGAAATTAACAAGCGGTGGCAATCATGTTCACAATATCAATTATTGAGAACGATCACCTGAGTGTACACAATTATTCGAATAACCTTGCTCATAACTCAGCTTGTTGGCCACGCACTTCGCAGTAGTTAACATAATATGGTTGGATAAATCGAGAGCTTTCGAACGAATGGTCAACGAATTTGAAAAACGACGAAGTACCATTTCCCTAGCAACGACTCGGTTGTAAGCGGAAATCATCAAAATATTTTCGTGAGCAATTTTCCGGGAGTTTTGACATGGATATGTCTTTGCTCTGGGGGGTCAACCAAAAATTTCCGTGACGCAAAATTTGTGTCACAATTTCAGTGTTTTTCACGTACAACCCATTCGTTGCTATTGGGAATGGAACTTCCGCAGTTTTCATCGCACAGAAATCGTTCGCCACTCGTTGGAATGCGCTTGATTTATGTGATAAATGTTCACATCTCAAGCTACCAATTCCCCCCTCCTAAACTAAGTTGATTGGACTATAAACAATTTTAATAAGCCTGTTACAATATTCTTAACGTAAAGCAATAGCAGAATTTACTCCACTCCATAGGAAACATTTTCATCCACTTGACAACAGTCGACTGTTAATAACAACTCATTGTAGTGGCTTCTCTCCACAGTCATTTTCAACATTTCTATAAGTAAACCGTTGTTTTGTTGGAATTAGTCGGGATTCGTTTAAAGTTGAAGGATTTATTTACAACTCTCGTGTTCAACCGTTATGAAATCCCCAATCAAAGACATATCCATGTAACATGGTATCTGCTTGTAAAGCAGATAGTGGAACTCGTTTACGAGTTACTATAAAATTTTTAGTTCATGTGCCATAGCAGACATAAAGAAAACAGTTGATTGTTCTCTACGCAACACAGTGAGTCTATTTTATTAATTGGTAAGTAGCGTGAGCAAGTTTTCGTGACGATTTTTCAGTTTATGTGCCAAAGCAAAGGCATGCAAATGTCAAAAATGTCAAAATCAGTACCTACCTGACTAAACTTCTTACGTAAATCCGTCGATGAACGTCGTAATTCGGTGCGATTTGTATTCAAAGTGATCGTTGCTTCTTCTTCATTGCCAAAATGCCAACATTTCTTTTTGTAACTAACGTTCGTAACTACCGACGGAAAGGGTTTTGTAGCTAGCTCTACACATAAACAACGCACTCCAACTCGACCGACAATACAAAGGACTTTATTACAAAAGACGTATTCAACAACTTAGGACTGAATAAAAATAGGTACTTTTGTTAACACAACGCTATAATACGGACTTTACTTAAGAGTAAATTCTTGGAAACAACCACATGCCCGAAGGAACTTACAAAACATCATAAATTACCAGCAGAGACAGCAAAACATTACTAGAAAAAAAACCTACCAACTATGAACATTCAGTTTGGCTAATAGAATAAACCGAAACTCCTCTAGTGGGAGCCACTCATAACGTTAATTTCATTCTACGGTCTTTAGAAAAGTGGAAACCCTGCCTGGGGCATGGCCCCCTAAAATGATGAGAAATCTACTGTTATGACCTCTTTTTCCCGTTCCTTGCCCCTTAATTCCCGTTCCTTGCCCCGTAATTCCCATCACAGTCTAACCTGAATTGACGAAATTTCTCTCTTGATAGAGTGATTTTATGGCAATCTACGTACTTTTCACTGGTAGATGGATCTTAAACCTCCTTGGATGGAGCGTAAACCTGATCCTTCTAGCATCCACCTTGGAGCCACAGCATGGAGCTACAGACCACTTTTCGTTCTAATTTGAAACGATGAGTTTTGTTTGTGTTTCATTATCATGTTATCACGAAGTTGGAGCAGTCTGTCGAGGTGATCAGCAATATGGTGGACCGAAAAGTTTCATTTGAATGAAATGAGGTTTCATTTGGTTGAAAAGAGGTTTCATTTGATTGGAACAAGGTTTCATTTGGTCGGTACGAAGTTTCATTTGATAGAAAAAAGGTTTCATTTGACTGAAAAATGCTATATTTGGGCCGTAACAATAGATTGCACATAGCGAAAAAAAAAACGTCTGCCAAGTTGGGTAGGCAGTATAGCTTCCTCACATATTGTAACATGGACGTGTGGAATTAGTTGAAGAACGTAGTACGAGTCGAAATGATTGATAAGTCGACGTTTTAAGAAATTAAGGCTTGTGCATGCACTACAGTTATTACTCCACCAATCGCGATATAATTCATAGGGAATTTTTCGGGAACATATATACCCATCTACTCCCCGAATTTGAACGAAATCGGACCGATATGTGATAAAATGTCAACGTTATATTAATTAACTTCCGCATGCGCACAGACTACTATTTATGTGATGGCAATGAAAGTTGAGGGAGACCGTCTAGAAGCTATCCCGCACAATCCCTGAAAATTTCATCAAAATCGTTCCATTAGACTCGGAGTTTTGCCTGTGCCAATCGATATTATTTTCGCGCATGCGCAATGGTTATTATTCTAATAATTGCGATATAATTTATATGGCATTCTTCTTGAACATGTACCCAATTCCCTACCGAATTTGAACGGAATCGGACCAACAGATGATGAGAAAACAAAGTTATGATAAATTCACGATGAAAAAATGAAAAAATGAAATGAAAAATGGTTTATTCCTTTCAATAACATAGGCGGGCAAAAAAACCATAAATACATCAAGGAATTACCCCACACAAAGAGAATAACTCCGAGCTGTGTGGGGGAGTACACTTCCTAACTAATAAAAATTAATTTTTTAAATATTTAAACATTAAACAAAAGATATCCAAAAAATAAATAAAAAAGAAAGTTACACTTATATTTAGAGATAAATACTTATAAACATTGAATAAATTCGTTCCGGTCCTATTCTAATAAGCCATGTAAAAACTATTTTTTTAAACTTTTGTCGGGTATATAATAGTGGTGAGCGGATGGCAACTGTTGCATTGCAGAGAAGAATCGGGAGATTAAAATGAATATGATTATTTGATTTAAAAAGTCGGGAACGAGGAGCTGAATGGATGGCCAAGCTATATTGACGTGTCTCAGCATGATTTGCTTGCGAACTGTCGGAAAACTGAAACCAACCAGTATGTTTGTGATAGAACATCAGGGCTGATTTTGCATATAACTGTTTCAACGAAAAAACCTTAAGGGTATTAAACAGATCGACTGAAGGGTAGCGTTTATTATGATGTGACATCACCTTGAGGATAGCCTTTTGCATTACGTAAAGAGATTCTAAATTACTTTTCCAGGTCCCTCCCCAAGCTATAATACCAAAACAAAGAATTGGCTGGACCAACGCCTTATACAACATGATTAGAAATTCAAGTCTTAAAAATTTACGAATATTGTAAAATAAGTATAAGTATTTCCTCAACTTGGTAACCAGCATGTTGATATGAGGGCACCATGAAAGTTTTTCGTCTACCAACAACCCCAGATACCTCAGGTCAGTGACACGCTCCACAGACTGGCAGTCACATTGGGTCACATCAGAAACCCTACACAAGTGCAATTTCAGCTCGTCATTCGAGTTAATTGAGCCTTCAGATCCTCTGCCAGCTGACAAATAGATGAACTTTGTTTTATTTATATTGAGAGAGAGTTGACGATTAGAGAGCCATTGGTATAAATTTTTTAAATCGATTGCGCAAGGGGAAAGAATCAGATGAAGTGAAGGGAGGGAAAGAATTAATCTGGTTTTACAAATGTGATGGGGATAATTTTAAGCTTTAAGAAATGGACCTATCAATGGTGTAAATATATTGAGGGATGTCCTTATTTAAACATTTACCAGATCTGTCACTTTTGATCTTTCGAATTTTTAAGTGGATCCAACAAAATCTTTAGACAAAAATGGAGAAATTCTACAAACTGTATATCTGTCAAATCAAAATTGTAACAATGATTGAATGCTTTAAATTGTTTGGCAAATGTAGACTAACCCTTATTTTCCCTAAAATCCCCTACCAGTTTGACCACAATATGTTCTTGTAGCTAGGAAAGGGGGGGGGGGGGTGTGTGTGTAACGCACCAAATGTCATGTAACGTTAATTTTGCCTCGTTTTTGGCCGGGTTATGATGGCAAAAACATGTTCCATGTTAAAACCTTTTGGAAATAACTTTAAACCGGATTCCCATCATGTCACTATCGAATAGTAAATTTATAAAATTAAGAAGTAGTTAATGTTGATTTTTTTATCAAACGTTCGCTGGGGCACATCTTTCAATATTTTATTGCAAAACCGATGCAGGGATGCAAATCAAGAATTTTTGCGATAAACCAAATTTTAGAAACGAAACTTAAATCAATTTTTTTAAAGCTAGGTGCATTTTTGTTTTTGGTACAAAATACTTCATAGTTTGAGGTAAAATGTTTGGAAAAATGGCAAATAAAATTCGATTTCAACAAGCAATTTTTATTTTATGAACTGTAGAAACATTATGTTTTAACTACTATAATAAATTATACTTTTCAAATAGTTTCACGTATGTAAGTATAATCACTTTTACGACACTAGATCAAATGGTTATTATTCACAAATGCGCAATGGTTATTATTCTACTAATTGCGATATAATTTATAGAGCATTCTTCTAGAACATGTACCCAATTCCCTACCGAATTCGAACGGAATCGGACCAACAGATGATGAGAAAACAAAGTTATGATAAATTCACGTTTGCACATGCGCACAGGCTACTGTTGATTCGATGGAATTGAAAATTTTGGGGGGTCGTCTAAGAGCTGATCCGCACAATCCCTGAAAATGTCATCGGAACCGGACTGAAACTTGGTATAGTTTTGGATATACAAGGATTTACCACAGACAGACTGACACAGAACCAAAATTGATCAGCAAGCTTCGGAAAGCAAAAAGCAAGTGGAAATTTTGATTGTGTAGGACAAACATTTTTTCGACTTCAATTACGAACACAAAGCTTACCTACCTTCGGTAGTGAGGAAGCAATATCGTGGGCGACAATAATTCCACTTCACAAAACCAAACAAGATCCTTCACCTTTTTTCACCCTTCTAGAGAACGAAGATATTACGTGGTCGACGCTGCCTTCGTGCTTTCGCAATACCACTTCCGAAGGAATCCTGAAGCACCTTTTTAGCACCTAGACGGGTGAGGGCGAATCGGAAGTTCAACACAGCGCCATCGTCTTCCATTCCTTCTAAATCAAATTCACCGAATCGTGCTCTGAAATCAAAATAATAATTTATTGTTTTCAACGATGTGTAAAAAATACGAAAAATCAATTTAAAAACGCATTATAAAATACCTATAATTTCATAGGGAGTCACAAAATTAACCCCCCCCCCCCCCCCCCCCCCCCCCCCCCCCCCCGCCATTCCATAGATTATAGATACCGAATTGAAACTTTGAAATAGGTACTTGTTGGTACATACAGTATACAGTACATACCGATACCTATGAACATTCTGAATAATATGGTTTAGTTTGTTGACCGCTAGGTGAACAATTATGCAAAAACTTTTATGAACGCATTACGCAAAAAAAATTATGCAAAAAAAAATTATGAACATTATGCAAAAAAGAAAAACCCTAAAGTAATACATATTCCCCATTCAGGCGAATTCGGTCCTTAATTTGAAAAGGATTTCTCTCGTGCTTAGGGTGGCTCCACATCCCTCGATAAATTACAGGTGGACGTCCTGTCGATCTAAAATACTTGGTCACTCCCAAAATAGGAATTGAAAAACTTCAGGCACCTACTTAATAGGTACCTATTTTTTCCCTAAAAGTTAATATCCTGCAAGTAGTGTACTTATGTATACCAAATTATTATCGAATGAATGAGCTAAAAAAAATAAGTTGGAAAATTCATATTACTTTTGCCTACCTGAACGATCGAGGAGTAAGTATTGGACGTGGAGTGAAGTATTGTTACCTCAAGATACGCATTCATTGCATCTTGGGGTTCAGTTTCTTCCAATACCCCACTGGAATGTAGTTAATTAAACTCATTTAGTTCTTCTTCCATAATAATAGTAACAATAGTAATAACAACAATTGAAGACGG
This sequence comes from Adelphocoris suturalis, assembly GCA_030762985.1. Taxonomy (NCBI): domain Eukaryota; kingdom Metazoa; phylum Arthropoda; class Insecta; order Hemiptera; family Miridae; genus Adelphocoris; species Adelphocoris suturalis. The sequence continues at coordinate 24,009,341 of CM061040.1, read as the reverse complement.
TTAACACCGGGGTCTTCATTCCTTGAAATACCAAGGAGACAAGAATGCCGGTTATCCTTTGCGTGCAAGATACCGGAGGCCTGGGAGGCAGCGACGTATGGAGCTTCAAGTTTGCGGTCCGCCTTCATTTGTTTACGAAACGGGAGCCGATTCGTGTTAGTTCGTTAAATTTTCAGTTATCATAAGATCAGCTGATAACGTCTTACGGCCAAGTATGATGAGTTTCCGTTGAAAGCAAAAACTTTCTATTTACAATACATTGTCTGACGAATTTCTGGATTGGTTCTCGTTTAGTAAGAGAAGCATTGTCAGTATGTCAAACAATGCCCTTTTTGCTTCCGAGTCTATCTATAGGTAGCGGAAGCATTGTTTTCACTTTCGGGAGAAAAAAAAAATTGTTGGTCTCCAAAATCAAAATTTTCGTTCACATTTTACGTTTCAGACCATTCTAAACAACTTTGGTTCCTTGACAATCAGCCTGTGTGTGTGTGTGTGTGTGTGTGTGTGTGTGTGTGTGTGTGTGTGTGTGTGTGTGTGTGTGTGTGTGTGTGTGTGTGTGTGTGTGTGTGTGTGTGTGTGTGTGTGTGTGTTCCTGGGTTGCTGGGGTAGGGTAACTGTTGGTGTTTTTATGTCTTAGGAGCTCCTTCATATCTCTACTCAAGTCAAGGTCATACGTCCCCATCGTGCAACCTGGGATCCCTCCAGTTTAGTGGAAGGTGGCAGAATGACCCAATGGCGATCAGGGAGGGGGGAGGCTCGTGTCAACGGGTCTCCCGACCCTTTTCTTTCGTCTCTCCCATTATGGCAGAACAAACGAACGAGCCTCATAACCCCGGCCTGCCCTCAGGGGCGCCCCAGGCAGGGGCGTCGGCCATCCTCTCCCTCTTCTTCATCGTCGTCTTTCTATCCCTCATCCTCTTCCACAACCCCGGTAAATGCCTACCAGTGTGCCCATTGTGATAAAGCTTTTACCTCCAAGCGAGGACTCAGTGCCCACGTCTGGCAGAAGCATCCCGTGGAGGCCAACGCTGCAATTGGCATAGAGCGAGAGCGGCCCAGGTATGCTTTGGAGGATTTGCGGCGAATGGCAGCAGAGGAGGCAGAAGCAGTGCGTAATGGGGTACATCATATAAATGTTTATTTGCAGCAACGTTTTCCCAAGCGCATGCTTTCTGCCATTCAATCTCTTTGCCTGGAGCCCCTCTACAAGCAGCTTGTCCAGGATGTGATCTTGGCAAATAGCGATGGGGCCTCTCCAGCTTCTCCTATAGGAATGGGGCAGCAGCCCGCCATTCAGCAATCCTCCCCCGGGACCTTCTTGACTTGACCCCGGGACTTCTTGAAGACTTGAAGACTGAAGTATTGAGGCTCGGGGAGCATATAGGCCGTCTTTAAGGTTATGAGAGTGCCTACCTGCAGGAACTGGTGAGGCGGGCTGTTGAGGGGCCTGATGGCTTGGAAGACGAGGTTGTGGCCTATGTGCAGAGGATCTTCCCACAGGTTGAGGAAGCGACCCTGGCGGGGCATCACGGAGGGGTTCATCCTACATTGGTACCTCGTGGAGGTCACAGAGCAGCGGGATTAGGCGGGAATATCAGCGGACCCAGAAGTTGTGGAGGAAGCACCCGGCTTGTGTTGCTGCAGAGGTACTGGAGGGAGCTCGGGATAAAAAAGTTGTACCCCTCTCCAGGAGTTTTCGGACTATTGGGAGCCACTCTTAGCGCTCCTAGCCACAACTCTGGTGAGCCGGTGGTGCCCCCAGCTTCCACCAGGGATTCCTTAAGCAGTATTATGTGCACACCGATGCTACTTGATGAGGCACATAAATGCCGTGTCAAGAACTCCACGTCTGCTGGACCTGATGGTATTTCTGCCTGACGCTGGAATAAAGCCCCAAAGAATGTCAAGCTGTTCATCCTCAACCTGTTACTTCTGTCAGGAAGACCTCCAAAAACGTTGACCCGTGCCCGGACCCTCTTCATCCCAAAGAAAGGAGAAAGTGGGCTTGGAGGCTACCGCCCAATTTCAATATTGTCAGTAGTTTTCCGCCACTTTCAAAAGATTCTGGCATCTCGCTTCCAAGTGGCTGGTGTCTTCAGTGACATCCAGAGACCATTTCGGCCAGGGGATGGCACAGCGGAGAACCTAACAGTTCTCAAATGGGAGGATGTTGGGAGCGCCCCATTTGCAGTGTTAAAACTGCATTGGAAGTGGTTCTACTCCATCAGACTCCACGGACGAAATCTTGCTGACCATGATGGCATAAGTTGAAGGAGTGGTAAACAGCCAACCACTAATGCATGTTTCGGCCTACAGCACCGATCCTGAGGCTCTGACACCTAATCATTTCCTGATGAGAACAGCTTCCATCAGTCTTATGACTTGACTTATTTCCTGCAACTCCTCAAGAGGAGCATAGGGCCATGACGAAATTCCGCCATTCCTCTCTATTTCTGGCCAATGCCTTGATCTGGTTCCAAGACTTCCCCACTTTAGCTCAATAGATAGCCTCCAGGTCCTTGGTCTCCCGCGTCTTTGATATCCTTGTGGGTTCCATTCCAGCACTTTTTGCTCCACCACTCCCTCGCCCTTCCTCAAAGTGTGACCAATCCACTGCCACTTCCTCCTCTTTACCTCGACAGCAATGGGAAGCTGTTGCGTCCTCATTAGCAGCTCATCATTAGAAATGGTGACGGGCCACCACACACCGAGGATCCGCCTCAAGCAGCGATTGACAAATACCTGTAGCTTCTTTGATAGATTGCTGGTAACTTTCCAGGAAGGAGTACCGACTTAACGTTTGTGTTGAACAGTCGAAGCTTCGTCCACAGAGAAATATTTCTATTTCTCCATACTGGGTATAGCTGGACAAACGAACCATTTGCCTTCCGAATCCTGCTCTTAATATCTTCTTCGGCACCCCCGCTGGCATCGACCATGCTGCCCAGGTACTGGAATGAGTCCACCTGCTCTATACTTTCCCCAGCAACCTGCAGCTTATCTCTCAGTGAAACATTTACCCTGATTTCCTTCGTTTTGTTAACATTTATCTTGAGCCCTGTGACCTCCGAGTACTGGTTAAGTTTGTCAAGCTTGAAAGACATGTCACTTAGACGGTGGGCCAGCATGCACACATCATCAGCGTAATCCAGATCCTCCAGTCTGTCCCGAAGGTTCCACTGGATACCCCGCTTTCTTCCACCAAGTACTTTCCTCATCAACAGGTCAAGGACCATCAGGAACAATGTAGGAGAGAGCACACAGCCCTGTCAAACACCCGAAGTGACCGGTATGGGAGAGGAGAGGACTCCATCATGCATATCCTGGCATGTGTACCCATTGTACATCTCTTGTATAAGGCAAAGGATCTTTCCTGGAATTTCGTAGACCTCCAGAGTTCTCCACATTGCGTCTCGCCTGATTGAATCAAACGCCTTGCAAAAGTCAATGAACGTAAAGAGGACTCTGCCACTCTGCCCTTTGTTCAAGGATTATACGATGATTAGATCAACACAACTCCTGTGCTTCCGAAAACCAGCCTGTTCTTTCCGCAGCAGCCGCTCCACATGCTCCTTAATCCTATTCAAGATGACCTTCGATAGAACTTTACTGGCCAGGGTGAGAAGGGTAATCCCTCTCCAGTTGTCACAGCTTGTGAGGTCTCCTTTCTTCGGCAACTTAATCACTAGACCTTTCTTCCATTCAGAGGGGATTTTTTCCTCGATCCACATACGACAGATGATCGGATGGAGCAATTGTGCAGTAGTGTCAGCATCCACCTTAAGAGCTTCGGGTGGTATATTATCGACTCCAGGGGACTTGCCATTCTTCAGCTCACTGATAGCATTTCTGATATCAGAAATGGAGAGGGTTTCTTCACTGATCTCCCCTTCAATGGAAGGTATGAGCCTACCCACGCTCTGAAAGAGTGTGTCCAGCTCAGCCCCATTTGTATCATCTGTAGGGTTGAGCGCTTCACGAAAATGCTCTTCCCACCTTTGCACTTGCTGGTCAGGAGAGGTGAGCAACTCTTTTTCCTTGCTTTTCACTGGCTGACTTCTTCGAAACCCTCTCTTTGACAACTGCTTTGTTATTTTATATTAAGTCTTGGAATCCCCTATTCCTGCTGCCTCCTCTGCACTCCTCGCCTGATCATCAATCCACCTCCTCTTATCTCGTCTTGCACTCTTTCCTACTACTCTATGCAGCTGACTGTATTCTCTCTGGGCCGCTGCCTTCTGAGTCCTTGTTCTGCTGGCATTTACCTTCTGCTTAATTTCCTTCCTCTTCTCAATATCTGCCCAGGTATCTTCAGACATCCAATCCTTTTTCAAAGGGTTTCGGTAGCCAAGTACAGATTCACAGGCTTCTTTGATGACACTTGAGGTCCTTTCCCATTCAGCTTCTATGTCAGTGTCATCCAGTGGCTGAAGGTCCTGAAGCGCTTGAAACCTATTACGAAGTTCAATACTGAACTCCTCTCTAACACTTTCCAGCCTCAGCTTCCCAACATCAAACCGTTTCCCCCGTTTTTCAAATTTCTTTCCATTTGCCAAGATCTTCATGCGAAACGAGGCCATTACCAAATGATGGTCTGAGCCTACATCCGCTCCTCGTTTATTCCTCACATCCAGTAGTGAACGACGGAATTTTCGGCTGAAAGCAAAATGGTCAATTTGGTTCTCTGTAGTACCATCCGGGGATACCCAAGTTACCTTATGACATTCCTTATGAGGGAAGAGACTGCCACCTATGACCAAGTCCTGTTCAGCACAGAATGTGGAGAAAAGCTCTCCATTCTCATTCATCTGTGCCTCCATACCGTGAACTCCCATTATATGTTCCAGGCCTTCGAAGGTGAGCCCCTCTCTCGTGACCATCTGACCAAAGTCCTTCCATCTCACTTCACTGAGCCCGAACAGTTCAATGCTGTACCTCTCCATCTCCCTAGCAATAATGCTTAGTTTGCCAGGATCCATCAATGACCTAACATTCCATATTCCAAGTTCAGTAATCGGTTTCATGCCAAAAGTCTTCACCATTTGATCAGTCCGGCGGATATTCATATTGGTTTCTGTAATCATTTATTATTCAGGTGTGCGGGTGATTAGCCCACCACCCTAGCCCTAAGGGGTCTGCTTCCAGGTTTGTGATGTTGTTCTCCCTGTACTTCCTGAGACGGTGTTCACATAACACACCCATTCAGGTTGCAGGAGGGCTCCCTCCTCCTTTATCCTGGCTTGGGACAGGCAGTGGGGGGCATACCGAAGCATACCTTCCCCCTGGCGGAGTTCCATCAGTCCTATGATACCTGTAATACTTTACGGCATCTGTCTAAAAAGAGCTAGGTGAATAGCGCAGCATCTTACAGATAACTTCTGGCGTTGTTGGATGCGTGAATATACTGTGATTCCCGAGATCCAAGGAAAGCCACAATTACAGAGCCGTTTGCCGAACCGTTTCCGGGAGGATTTCGAGTTGTATTGAGTAAGTGGGAGTTTCAATATTAGTGAGGGAGATTGTAGTGACTTTTCAATCTAATCAAAATCAAATGATCGTACGATCACTCTATTATAACTGCTTATTCCGTCACCACTATCATATTTATGTTCTAGTACCTATCATAATTATATACAAAATTTATTATTTGCATTTTTGCTTCGTTCATGTTCGAAATGACTGAATTAACGAGTATTTACAATCTCTACGATCTATAAGACATTTTACGGATTGAGGGCAATTTCGACGCACTTTACTGCGTTTGGTTCATTCTAGCGCCAATTTGATCGTCTGGCGATATTTTTCCTCCATTCAGGATGCTGTATACTTTCTATTAGTGAAACTTTCATGCGTATAGTCAGTAAAAAGTCATATGCTTGTCATAAATTGTCATTGCTCTTCCCAGGTTAATGGAGTACAATGTAGGCGTTCTTTGGTGCATCTGGCCGTGATCTTGCGCCAACCTAATTAATGATGAGATTGCTACAGCTGTTATTTTGATTTTATAATTTGCATATTATTGTTTTGGATCATGTGTTGAGTTGTCTGAATAAAGACCATTCTCTGGTTAAATTCCAGAAAACCGGCAGTATATTATTTATACGAGTAGTTATAAGAACTAGGTTGTGAATTGGTTCGGAGTTCGATAGCACTGATTGGTACTATTTTTCCCACATTCAGGATGCAATATACTTATTATTTTTTATTTTATTTATCTATTATGTTACATATTCTTCATACATAAATAATGTCAAATTAACAGATCTCCCAACATTATTGTGGGCAACAGGCATAAGCCTGTGTCGGCTCACAAGAGCTGCGCCAAACTTAATTAATCTTAATTATTTACATTTCTCTTCATGAATAATGACTTGATAAACATCAATTTTCTATGTATACATACTAAAAATAATATTTTCTGCCTCCGTAATGCCTATTTTTATCAACCACTCATATATTTTCTTTTTATATACATTACGGGCTATTGTAGTGGGGACCTAAGTGAAGAATCCACCGCACGATGAACCATATATACCATATATTGAGGGCTTCTAGTCGTAATAGTCAGCGTGGGTTTCGGTGGAATAACATTTCCGTCCGATCTAAACCGAGTCAAGTGTGCATGCTGATGACTGTTATACACCAGGCTCGGGCCACGATGCAACATAAGCAACAAAGACTTTAAAAATAGCTTATTAGTGAAACTTCCAGTCATATAGGTACCCTTCCGATTAGTGCGTCGCCATGAGGTTATGTGTCAGGTACATTCTGCCAGATCAATTTCATTAACAGTAGGTAAGTAAAAAAAAACTATTTTTTCAAGACACCTATTCAAACCTGCTATAGGCACCCTTCCGGTCAAGTTTTTGGTTGCAATCTCCGATTAAGTGGTTCCTAAATTTTCGAAAGCAATTATTAAATAATAGATTATTGACATGGATATGTCTTTGCTCTGGGGGGTCAACCAAAAATTTTCGTGACGCAAAAAATGTGTCACAATTTCTAATGATGTTCACGTACAACCAATCCGTTGCTAGGGGAATGGAACTTCCGTAGTTTTCATCGCACAGAAATCGTTCGCCACTCGTTGGAAAGCGCTTGATTTATGTGATAAATGTTCACATCTCAAGCTACCAATTTCCCCCTCCTTACGTATCTGGCTACATTCCTAAACTAAGTTGATTGGACTATAAACAATTTTAATAAGCCGGTTACAATATTCTTAACATAAAGCAGTAGCATCCACTCCATAGGAAACATTATCATCCTCTTGACAACAGTCGACTGTTAACAACAACTCATTGTACCGTTGTTTTGTTGGAATTAGTCGGGATGCGGCCCAGGGAAAATAGGTAAATGAAATTATTTCATTTATTGTTTTATTTGATAACGTTTCGTCCTCTTACTGAAGACATCTTCAGATCTTGGTGTGTCCAGGAAAAAATTTATAAACATCCGAATATAACGGATTTGTCAAATAAAACAGTGGCTCACCAAGTCAACTCAATGTCAAGAAAGCAAGATCTGAAGATGTCCTCAGTAACAGAACGAAACGTTATCAAATAAAACAGTAAATGATATAATTTCATTTAGTAATGAAAAATCAGGCTATCATGAACATAAAAATGATAGCCCCTGTATTGAAGAAATAACTTTAATAGTACCATGTATAGTATGCTTATTGTGTCTCCAAGAATAATAGAATAAATTCTTTATCCTACATTTCGTCGCCTACAGTCCAAAGTTAAAGGATTTGTTTACAACTCTCGAGGGCAACCGTTATGAAATCCCCAATCAAAGACATATCCATGTAACATGGTATTTGCTTGTAAAGCAGATAGTGGAACTCGTTTACGAGTTTATAAGTAGGTATGTAGTTTTTTCAATCTTCTGCCTGCATGTGATAAGTACGAAAATGTATTTAATAGTGGGAAATTTTAAAAATAACTGAGCTGCATGGATGGATCTTAAGATTTTTGAATCTGCCTTCTCCACCTATAGTGTCCGGTTTTTCCTCCTGTACCATCTGGCAACCCTGCACATCGTGTAAATAAACTAAATAAACTTATGTAGGTACCATAAAACTATGTTAACAGGATCGGACAGGTAGGATGAAAAACGCTGCGAATGATTACACAAAGGGTTATAATTTTTAGGTTAAATAGCCCTTATACGATTATCATTGGTCTATTAATTGAATCCCATTTATAATATACTAGCCGCTCCGGCTCGCTACGCTCGCCTCCACGTCCAGCCGGGGGGCAAGTCCCCCGGACCCCCCATTAAATTGCTCGCTTCGCTCGCAAAGTGTGGCATGTAGGGAATATTGCTCGCTTCGCTCGCAAAGTGTGGCATGTAGGGAATGTTGCTCGCTTCGCTCGCAAACGATAGATCCCTAAGGGTAGGTTTAACTTCTGTAAGGGATGCTGCTCGCTTCGCTCGCTTGAGGAAGTTATACTGCCCACCCAACTTGGCAGACGTTTTTTTCTGTTGGAAATTCTTACAAACAAATTAAATCTTATAAAACTACGTGGAACCACGAAAAGTTTATTCGGGGATGTTGCTCGCTTCGCTCGCAAGGTATACCTGTATATGTGTAGGACAAAGTCCGTATTTATTCTGTTGAAATGGCTCTCGCTTCGCTCGCAAGGTAGGAGGTACCTATGTATACCTGCTCGCCTCGCAAGGTATTGCGTAGAAGTGCAAATGGGAACCCCCCTTGACGTCTTCGTAGAGCCTCTCGAGTCCGGGGCACAAATAATTTCTCATGTTAAACGCTTCCCTCGCAATTCCGCTCGCAATTTGACCTACTTTCCGTCACTTTTTTCGATATCCGACTTCGGATTCAGATTCGGCGGGATCAAACCTTTATTTCGCCCGCGAAAACCATTCCGAAAAACGTACCTTTATGGGGTATATTTTAATTTAAAAAAACCAAGTTTTTCGTCGGAATTTTCGAGAAAACGGGTCCGTACTCTCGCATTTTTTTGACGCATTTCCCGATACTTTTTTCGCGATCCGATCGCGCCGTCGTCTTCCTCGTAGGAAAACCTACGAAACCCGTATTTTTCCGGAATTGTCAACGGCCGTTTAGAGGGGTAGGGGAAGCGTGGAAGTCCAAAAAGCGCACATTAATTCTTACTTCGACCCCCCTCCCGCCCTACGGCCCATGGTTCGGGTGGGATTAAACAATTTTAAATTCGCTCGCTCCCACTTTTGGAAAATCCCAAGAAGATCCCCCCACTCGTAGATCCGGCCCACTCAGCCGTTTGGCCGTGCATAGACACGACAGACAAACAAACAGACAAACAGACGGAGTTTCATTCTTATAAATAACTAGCCGCTCCGGCTCGCTACGCTCGCCTCCACGTCCAGCCGGGGGGCAAGCCCCCCGGACCCCCCATTCAATTGCTCGCTTCGCTCGCAAAGTGTGGCATGTAGGGAATATTGCTCGCTTCGCTCGCAAAGTGTGGCATGTAGGGAATGTTGCTCGCTTCGCTCGCAAACGATAGATCCCTAAGGGTAGGTTTAACTTCTGTAAGGGATGCTGCTCGCTTCGCTCGCTTGAGGAAGTTATACTGCCTACCCAACTTGGCAGACGTTTTTTTCTGTTGGAAATTCTTACAAACAAATTAAATCTTATAAAACTACGTGGAACCACGAAAAGTTTATTCGGGGATGTTGCTCGCTTCGCTCGCAAGGTATTGCTGTATATTTGCAGGAAAAAATCCGAATTTATTCTGTTGACATGGCTCTCGCTTCGCTCGCAAGGTATACCTGTATACCCTTCAAGACGTAAGTGCGTGTACCTGCTCGCAACCCGTTTTCGTCAGGTGCAAGCCCCGCCTCATCGAACCCCTGACTTCGTAAAGCCTTCTCGCGAACACGGCAAAATTAATTTCTGATGTTAAACGCTTCTTCTCGCTTCCGCTCGCGATTTGACCGACTTAAAGTCACTTTTTTCGATATCCGATTTCGGATTCAGATTCGGCGGACCCAAAGCTGTATTTCGCCCGCGAAAACCGTTCCGAAAAACGTACCTTTATGGGGTATATTTTAATCGGAAAAAACCAAGTTTTTCGGCGGACTTTTCGAGAAAACGGGTCTGTACTCTCGCATTTTTTTGACGCATTTCCCGATACTTTTTTCGCGATCCGATTGCGCCGTCGTCTTCCTCGTAGGAAAACCTACAAAACCGGTATTTTTCCGGAATTTTCAACGGCCGTTTAGAGGGGTAGGGGAAGCGGGGAAGTGGAAAAAGCGCACATTAATTCTTACTTCGACCCCCCTCCCGCCCTACGGCCCATGGTTCGGGTGGGATTAGAAAATTTTAAATTCGCTCGCTCCCACTTTTGGAAAATCCCAAGAAGATCCCCCCACTCGTAGACTCCCCCCACTCAGCCGTTTGGCCGTGCATAGACACGACAGACAAACAAACAGACAAACAGACGGAGTTTCATTCTTATAAATAACTAGCCGCTCCGGCTCGCTACACTCGCCTCCACGTCCAGCCGGGGGGCAAGCCCCCCCGACCCCCCGTTCAACGTGTGTGACGTGTAGGGAATATTGCTCGCTTCGCTCGCAAAGTGTGGCATGTAGGAAATGTTGCTCGCTTCGCTCGCAAGGTCTGGCTGCGCAGATGCGATGTATTACAATTGAAAAATGTAGGGGATGTTGCTCGCTTCACTCGCAAACGATAGATCTCAAGGGTAGGTTTAACTTCTGTAAGGGATGCTGCTCGCTTCGCTCGCTTGAGGAAGTTATACTGCCCACCCAACTTGGCAGACTTTTTTTCTGTTGGAAATTCTTACAAACAAATTAAATCTTATAAAACTACGTGGAACCACAAAAATAAAAAAAAAATTTAGGGGTGGACTACCCCTAACATTTAGGGGGATGAAAAATAGATGTTGGCCGATTCTCATAGATACCGGATAAGCACAAAAAATTTCATCAAAATCGGTCAAGCCGTTTCGGAGGAGTATGGCAACGAAAACTGTGACACGAGAATTTTATATATTAGATTGAACCCGTTTGCGCGTACTTGAAAAATCAAGTGATGGGTCATTTTTTTCTTCATGAAATTTCACGCAGAATTCAAATATGTAATAAAGAATGCGGGTTCCCATTTGATATAACAAAGTTGATGTCAATTGTTCACGTGAGCAATGCGAAATTTTTTCTTTCTAGAGATCCTTACAAAAAACATTAAGATTGCAATTTTTTTTTTTTTTTGCCCATTATTAACGGGGGGGGGGGGGGGGGGGGGGGGGGGGGGTTTTGGGGACACCCTGTGCTGGATTCAGATCAATGCTATTTAAATTGATCCATTTCCAAGCTAATGAGTGAACGCCACTATAATATTATCTAATTGGTTGATCTTGACAAGATTTGATGGATGTGGGCCATCAGGTAATCAATGTATGAGAATTGTAGATACATCACCCAAAGGGGTTAAGTAATTAATTCACCCTACGAATGAATTTAAATGTTGATGTCTTGTCAGAACAACCAAGAAGAAAATGTATACCATCTTTCATTAGATTAGTTCATTATAAAGCTACACCGTTGAAATTCAAACTATCACATAAGTTCAACCTTTAAAAATGCAGACTGCTCCTATAATTAAGGACGGGGCACAATATACTTGGCCAACAATGAGCATCAGACAGGCGGGTTCACCTATCCTACCTTCCCTAAAGACAAAACCCGACGCGAGAAGGTACAAAACTCAGCAGACACCAATAAGACAATAATAGTATCCTCCTAATACACAAGACATTCGTTTCATAACATCAGTGCCATTTCGATTTTATAAATAACTAGCCGCTCCGGCTCGCTACGCTCGCCTCCACGTCCAGCTCGCAACGTGTGGCATGTAGGGAATATTGCTCGCTTCGCTCGCAAAGTCTGGCATGTAGGATATGTTGCTCGCTTCGCTCGCAAAGTCTGGCATGTAGAAAATGTTGCTCGCTTCGCTCGCAAAGTATGGCATTTAGGGGATGTTGCTCGGTTCGCTCGCAAACGGTAGATCTCTAAGGGTAGGTTTAACTTCTGTAGGGGGTGCTGCTCGCTTCGCTCGCAAACGGTAGATCTCTAAGGGTAGGCTTAACTTCTGTAGGGGATGCTGCTCGCTTCGCTCGCTTGAGGAAGTTATACTGCCCACCCAACTTGGCAGACGTTTTTTTCAGTTGGGAATTATTACAAACAAATTAAATCTTATAAAACTACGTGGAACCACGAAAAGTTTATTCGGGGATGTTGCTCGCTTCGCTCGCAAGGTATACCTGTATATGTGTAGGACAAAGTCCGTATTTATTATTTGAAATGGCTCTCGCTTCGCTCGCAAGGTAGGTACCTATGTAGGCATACCTGCTCGCCTCGCAATGTTGTGACATCGAACCCTTCACGTCAATTCTTGAGCCTTCTCTCGTCCACGGCAGAATCATTTTAATCGCTTTGCTCGCTTCTGCTCGCAATTTGACCGAGTTCTTGTCACTTTTTTCGATATCCGATTTCGGATTCAGATTCGGCGGACCCAAAGCTGTATTTCGCCCGCGAAAACCGTTCCGAAAAACGTACCTTTATGGGGTATATTTTAATCGGAAAAAACCAAGTTTTTCGGCGGACTTTTCGAGAAAACGGGTCCGTACTCTCGCATTTTTTTGACGCATTTCCCGATACTTTTTTCGCGATCCGATCGCGCCGTCGTCTTCCTCGTTCAAAAACCTACGAAACCGGTATTTTTCCGGAATTTTCGACGGCCGTTTAGAGGGGTAGAGGATGCGGGGAAGTCCAAAAAGCGCACATTAATTCTTACTTCGACCCCCCTCCCGCCCTACGGCCCATGGTTCGGGTGGGATTAGAAAATTTTAAATTCGCTCGCTCCCCCTTTCGGAAAATCCCAAGAAGATCCCCCCACTCGTAGACTCCCCCCACTCAGCCGTTTGGCCGTGCATAGACACGACAAATAAACAGACAGACAAACGGAGTTTCATTCTTATTAATAGTATAGATAGAGATGATCAGATTATGGCGTATCGTGCCTCCCAAAAGGATTCACACTTTTATAATTCCGGACCCCACAATTTTACGCTTAAAAAAAAAATTCGTTAGGCAAGGAAAGAATATAGGTTCAGAGGCCTCTCTGCCGATCAGTGCACAGCCGTACTTCGTAATGTTTCCGAGATTTCCCAAAGGAGCTCCATCTGAATAACAGCACCGTGAGTCGATTACGAAAGAAATTAGCCGCAGAGGTTCCGAAGCTGATCCGAGTCCCTCCATACTTTGTAATTGTATTCCAGATCTCCAAAAAGGAGCTATATTTTAGGTTCCAGCATCATAAGTCGATTAAGAAACAAATTAGGGTCAGAGGCCCCACAGCTGATCAGTGTGCACTGATATTGAATTCTTGATTACGAACAGGTCCGTCGCACCAACAAAAAGTTGGGAGGGGTGAAGCTCTAAATTTCCCAACTGCTGGGACTGAAAATTCCCAACTCGTGGGACTAAATTTTCTCACTACTTTTTTCGGAGATGGCAAATAGGTATATTTGACCATCGATATCTTCAGTATGGATGTTATCCCATTAATCTCACAACCACAAGCACTTTCCAGTGTTTCCCGGTTTGACTGAGGCAGCCATTCACCCTTCTTCAACCGTACATCTCCTTCTCAGCCTTGTTGAAGTTAATGAAACTCTCGAAAGCTCGACGAAGGAAGTAAAAGTTTTCAGTAGGACTCCAATCAAAATCATACATGAACAAGGATGAAAATTGCTCAGAGAAAGAAAAACAAAGTTCATTCTGATTTCAAGAAAAGGGGAGGTAGAAGAGCGTACTAGTGAATGTAAAGTGGGTTAAGAGACGGGGTAAGAATTGTCTATCGAACTAACTGTGCTGAATTTAAACAACTTGACCCGACAACATGAGTAATCGAACGGGTCATAAAATACGAGTATAAACTAAATTTAGCAGAAAAAGTTCTCATTTGTTTCAACTCTGCCAGTTGTACTTTTAGGCAAAATACGTCAGAATCATTGAACCAGTCAAAAGCATATTAGATATAATAGCTTGTTCACCCGGGCGTTGCACGGGTTGACTTGAATGTACGCAAGCCCCCCCCCCCCCCCCCCCCCCCCCCCCCCCCCCCCCCCCCTCATCCATCACATTTTGGGACACCCCTATGGATCTGATTCAAAAAAGTCCTTACTTAAATTGCTTACTTATAAATTACCTATTAGGACCAAACTACTGAGATCAACCCCCACTCCCTCTCCACAAACACCCACCATATTTCAGATTAAAAATAAATAAAAAAGTGCTGTCAAAGATACCCCTTCCCTTTCCAAACCTCCTCACCCAAAAACACCCCTATGGGTCGGAACTGAAAATTTCTAAGTAGGTAGGCTGTGGTTTTGTAGTATTATCCAAACATATTTTATCAATCAGACCTTTAATTTATTCAGTGATGTTCAAGATACCCCCATTCCACCCCCACCCCTCCCTCAAAATACCCGTTATGGTTCAGATTTGAAAATTTCAAGTAGTTCGTGATTCAAGTTAGAGTATTCCAATAATCAATCAGGCCCTCAGTTTATCCGGTGATGTCCAAGATACCTCATTTCACCCCCCCCCCCCCCCCCCCTCCATCCTCTAAGAAAACACCTCTTAACTTTCAAGTAGCCTGTGATTTGAATTAGTGTGATTCAAACATATTTTAGCAATTTTATTCAGTGATGTCCATGATACCCCATCCCCCCTTCTCCCCCAAAACACCCCCTATGGGTTAGATTGGAAAACTTGAAGTAGCCTGCGATTCAAACATTTCTTTCCAATTAGCTCCAGCTCATTTAGTGATGTCTAAGATAATCCCATTTCATCCCCTCCCCCACAAAAAACCCTAATGGTCGAGTTTGAAAATGTCAAGTACCTACGTACCTACCTAGTCTGCGATTCAAGTTAGAGTAACCCGAACATATTTCAACAATCACGTCTCCAGTTTATTTACTGATGTCCATGATACCCCATTTCACCCCTTGCTCTCAAAACACCCCCTATGGGGCAGATTTGAAATTTTTCAATTAGCCTGTGATTCAAGTTAGAATGATCCAAACTTATTCGCCCAATAAGATCCCCAGTTCATTCAATGGTTTCCAAGATACCCCATTTTACGACCTCCCCCTCCCCTAAAACACCCCCACTGGTTCTAATTTTAAAAACTTCAAACAGCCTATAATTTTAGTTGGACTGATACAGACATCCCCCCCCCCCCCCACTCATAGTTGTCCAATGACCCCCGTAACCGTGAAAAGCGGACAAATATACGGACAGACATACAGAGAAAAATTGAGAAAATTATGCCAATCGTCTACAAATAGCATGAAACGAAAAAGAAACGCAAAATTTCATGATTCTAATCAATGTACAGACAAACATACTTATGATTTTATAAGATAGCTTTTAGCCTACCTACCTACCTATCCAACAGGCTGGTACCAACCGATTTATACAATTGTCATTCACACTCACACACAAAAGGCGCTTTTTTAGGGAGGTCCAGGCCTACTTGTAGATAGGTACTCTCCTACAATTTTACATTTTTGCAAAATGTGGGGGGAGGGGGGGGGGGAGGGAAAGAGAAAATATAAAACAGGAAAAATGCAATAACTGTTTTCTTTAGAATTCGATAATAATTTGATTTGTTTTAAGTAAATTGTAAGTTGGCAAATTAGTATGATGATAATAATAGCAAATGCCTCCTTCAAAACTGACAAATTAGACATTTCCAGGTTGTCAAATTGAAAAGGCTGATTGAGAAATAGAAGGGTGGAAGGAAGTAAAGAAATCGGC
Source organism: Adelphocoris suturalis (assembly GCA_030762985.1). Classification (NCBI taxonomy): domain Eukaryota; kingdom Metazoa; phylum Arthropoda; class Insecta; order Hemiptera; family Miridae; genus Adelphocoris; species Adelphocoris suturalis. The sequence goes on along the minus strand of CM061040.1, from coordinate 23,993,489 downwards.
GAACGGAAAATAGAAGTTGACGAATTAGGAAGTTGCTAATTGAATCATTTGAAACATCGTAGGAAGGAACCAGGGGCGAGGCGTGACATTTTCCCACACTCACCGCAAAAATATTCCCATACCAATGATTAACCTCACGCAAAATTGGGTAGAAAAGAAAGGTCAACGGTAGAAAAGGATGGAAATAACAAATAATATTGTCTGTAACGAATAGTCTTTCAGTTCGTGGAGTACCTACCTAACTACCATTAAATGAACTGCGTACATACCTACAAAAATTTGAGCGGTAATTTTAAATTAAAACATCTACATTTTACTAGTCTTACTGATCTCAGTATAACGATATTTAAGTGAGTAGGTAAGTAGGCTGAAAAAATAACATAAATGAAATGCTTGTAATAATCATTAAAAACTCCATTGCCGAGTATAGTCAATAAAGATGTAGGTAAAGTAAAACGTCGAAATTTGAGCGAGATGAGACGACTAGGGTGTGAAAAAATTATGCTTGAAGTAATTTACGCTTGATCATGAGCAGAATGAAGTAATGATTTGAGAAATATGGAATTAATAGAGGACCATTTTCAGCGTAACGCGCACATTCTCTGAAAATTTCATCAAAGTCGGATGAAAACTGTCAAAATCAGGCTCGTTTAAAAAAAGAATGCAAATTCGCGCATGCTCAGTAGCTAGTGATGGTAGGATTATGTTGAAATGGCTAGGGAATGCTCAAATTAACCACTTTTTTTTTTTTTTTTTTTTTAAGAAATCTCCCCTCAAAGACGGAGGGGGCACGCCATTAAGAAAAAGAAACGAAAACACTAAATTAAAAAGTGGGGAGGACGCCCAGGTTTACCCGACGCTGGCCCTAGGGATTAGGGAAGTTGAGGAAGATGGAGGAGGGATGAAAGGAAGTGCCCCTATAAAATGACCACCAATTGAGGTAAGAACCCCTCAGGACGCGGGTAGTGATACCACGGAGCACTCCTGCCGAGATGCCCTACTCGAGAAGCTCCGTGGCACTTTTCCCGCACCACACCCCGCGCCATGACACGGTCGCGGCCATGACCTTGATGTTATTAGGCGCCACTCCCTTTAGCTCAGATATCGCTTGTCACAGGTCGTTCCTATCATATTTACTTATTTTAGCCCTCCAGGTCTGCTCCATGTCCACACTGCCACTGACAACTTGGACATCCAGGATTATGGCAGACCCATCGGGCTTGATGGCAACGATATCTGGCTTCTTGCCCCGGTCACTCGGCATATGGTACAGTCTCTCTCTCTCCACATCCCAGCCGCTGGATGACAGAGAACCTGCTATCTGCTTGGCAACCGCATCATGACGTAGAATGCGGCCACCATGAGTCCGTGGACACTGCTGCACTACATGATACAGGTTCTCATTTTTACCCCGACAGGCACGGCAAAGGGTATCTACAGTCCCACGACTACCTCTAGAACACCTCACCACAGTGGCTAATGTTGCCACGCGGACGGCATGAAAATGTCGGTAGTCGCAGGCCCCAATGCCCTCTGAAGCCCATTCAACACACACACACACACATAACAAAGTTGTTCAAAGTGGTCTACCACTGTTTAAAAAAAAAACTCAAAACTAAAACTTTTCCATCTCTCAAAAGTGAAAGCGATGCTTCTATTACCTATACTTAGGATCGGAAGCAATTTATGAGTACCAATACTTCATTTTTACATCCGCAATGACAATAAATAGGTAGTTTATTAACTCGATTTTGCAAATTTAGGATAAATTCCATTGGAACTATATCACCTAATTCCGTTGGAATCATATCAGTTGATATTTACAAGGTGTCTATGTCTTCCGGTCTCAGTCTCACTCTCTAGCGATCAGTGATGGAATTTAGAGATTGATTGGCTAATCAATAGATTCGCTAGCTGCGCATTATTTCTCTATGGTCTCGCGCTTAGAAATCCGAAGGTGTTTTATCGAAGTTCTAGCCCTTAGGGAAAGCGAACCATACAACGTACAGCGTTGCGGATGGTTTTAATCGATTCTTTGGAATTGTCGTCATCATCGACAAGCAAAAAATCATTACTGTTACCTTGAAAGATTTCGAGATCTCGATTTTTGAATGTCTAGCCCTTTAATACTACTCTTTAGGGATAAAAAAAAAATGTATGCCGAGAGTCTAGGATCATCTAGACCAGGGTTCTCTAAAACAATTTTACATGTAACTACGAGTACAGTAATCTCCAATGTAACAAAGTCTCTATTTTTGTCCCTTCCGTTCTCGATAAGTGTAAAGTTATCTGTAAACCCCCAAGGATTTCGGTTTGGGAATCATGTCTAAGCTACGACAAGAATTTGAAACCCGCTTTGAAGACTTTGACCGTGCATCAGGAGATATTCAGATGTTTCAAAACCCTTTTACATGTGACATTGACAAAGTGCCTGCTGAAATTCAACTTGAAGTCATCGAACTTACAACAAACGACTCACTCAAGAAGGATTTCCAGGAATACTACAAAGAAGGTAACATGCTTCCATTTTACAGTTCTCTCCCAGAAAAAGACTTTAAGAACATACAAAACCATGCCACAGCTGTTTTCTCTTTTTGGGTCCACCTTCAAGTGCGAGCAGACTTTTTCAAAAATGAAGTTTGTTAAATCTAAATACAGATCTTCCTCTTCCGATGAACATTTGAAATCAATCTATCAATATTAGTAAATTGTTGGTCCGCCTTGCCTATATTTTATAATGTGGCCCTTCCGTAAAAAAGGTTGTAGACCCCTGATCTAGACTCCAAATGTGATTTTTAATCTAAGTTTTAACCTGAGTCTGGTCGAGTGATTTTGGAGAAAAGCTCTGGACGACGGACGGACGGATTTCTTTAATTCGATTTCTGGATTCTACACATCTTGAAACGTAAACCAACAAACTTTCTGGGGGTGGGGGGTAAAAAATGTTTTCTTGGTCGATTAAAAAGGACCATTATTGAAAATAATAAACCAAAATAACCGGTTGAGTTAAGGTTACAGAATCGGGACCAGAACAAATCGATTTTACACATCTTATCGATCCTATTTCGATCTATTTCACAAATATTTTCTAATTAAATGTGAGTCCATCATTGCTTTTAAGAAGATGAAATGAACAAGAAGCACTCAAACTTAGCCGGCAAAACGTTCTCAACTTCACTGATAGGATAGGGGTTTATTGCTGGTTTAGGTAAAATGGTTCAGATTTAGTACCTAGAGCGATCATACAAATCTAAAAAGAAGTGTACGATAGAATAAAGTAAAATGTGAAGATAATTATATGAAAATAAGGAACTACAGAGCTAATTGAATGCTTTACTACACGACAAGAAAAAAAAACCTATGTTCTTTTTCCACATCTCTGAAAATGTAATGGCATTGGGCCACTCAAAACTGGTTCCTTTAATCAAATATTACTTAATCTAAATCAAGTAGACGCTAACCCGTGAGCAACAAGTAGGTATTGGAGCAAATTGAATATGTGAAGAGAAGGTACAAATTAAGCATACGAACAGGAGGAACAATCGTTTATTTTGATACAAAAATCATTTCTTGAGTTTTTCGCCATTGTATCATAAACTTTTTTACACAAATAACATTCATCCAGCACATTAAAATAACATCAGAATCTCAACGATTGAGTTAATACTGCCAGGAAGGTCCGTCGAGTATTGACTAGTAGATACATAGACAATTTAAAATAACTCCTATATTCTGCAGCTTACGAGGATAGCAAAGTCTCTATATACATAATGAAAGTTCAGATTTGAGAATTTAAATTACAAATAAATTACAGAAATGAGATTTTACTGCCTTAAGGTTTGTTTCCTAGATTCTGAATAATAGCGTATACCAAATCCTTGGTGGTGGACTGTCCTCCTACATCTTTCGTTTTGACCTGGAAAAATATGAAAAAACAACGGTAAGGAATTGATCAATTTCAATTTATTACTAGAATAGGAAAGTTTAAATTTTACGCATACACTTTTACTAAGAAATCGCGCATCTAGATAGAGAATACCAGCGAGTGCAATCTTCGGCATTACAATGATTTTCCCCCATTGCCTTCATCCGAATTTCATTACATGGTAACAGGGCCGCTCGAAAGGGTAGCCCCCCCCCCCCCCCCCCATTTTATGAGAGTTGGGAAATTCACAAACTGAACAAAAAGTGAAGAAAAAAAATGTCAACTCTCATGTCGAATTTGTGAATTTCCCAATTCGTGAAATTATGAGGGGGAAAAAAAACAAGCTGAAATTTCTCAACTAGAACACCTCTTCTGCAAAAGGGTTCAAAAAGCCAAGGTCACTTGAAACAGTAGAAGATTTGGAGGGAATCTATATAATCCTTATTTTCATCCACAATTCATAACTTCTCAAACTGTGAATTCCCCTACCCAACTTGAGAAATTTCCATTCCAGAAATTTTCCTGCTCCACCAAATCGTCATATATAGGTTGTAACGGCCCAAAAATATTTAATACTTCGACAAGAGTTCGAACTCGTGTTCTTATTACTAAGGTTAAATTTCCCTTTAGTTGCAACACTCCAAAGGGTTGAGCTGAGGCCAATTATTCAAACCTCTTCGATTGTGGGTTATTTTCCTTGATCATAACATTTCCCCGGAGTGAAATACCAGCCATTTCAGTTGGTTTGGGGTCGACGAACGATGAAGTGAAACTTCAGGCTGCTGGCTCAGCAGATGCTGGCTGGAAGACGTCCAGAAGTCGAGCGAGGTCGTTGTTACAGTGTGTTTTCTCGAGTGAGTGAGGAGGCGAAAGATTCTACGTCAGGGAATGTGATGTTTACAGTCTTTTGGCTTGAGAGAGTTTTAATTGATTATTGTTTCATATAATTTCGGGTCTTCAATGACTATGCCAACTGTTATGGCCGCAAAAAGTTTTATACCTCTGACAGCTTTCGAACTCGTGTCCTTAACTACTAAGGGAAAATTTCCCTTTAGTTGAAACACTCCAACGGGTTGAGCTATGCGGCCAATCAACTAAACCTCTTCGACTGTGGTTTATTTTCCTTTACCATAACACATTTGGGCACTGAGCTAAATAGATGGCATTGGATAGTGGGGTGCTTGCAAAGTCAACAAAAGTAGTAATACCAACAATTGAAAAAATTATGGTGGCACTTACTTTTCCGTCAATGTAGACTTTAGCGAGAGAATTTCTGATTAAGTCGCTGTAATAGTGAAGGTTCACGTGCTGGAGCATTTTAGCACCGCACAATAACATAGCGGTTGGGTTTGCCACATTCTTGCCCACAGCTTCGGAGTAGGTGTGTCTTGCGCCCTACAACAGAAGAATATCTTGGTGATTTCCGAGCCATAATTCATAACAACCAGACTTTCAAATGGATTTTACGTAAGTAGCAGGTACGTCATGTATGTAATTATATGTTCGCTGCTTCATTTTATAAGCCTCCAGTCGTGCAGTTTGATATCATGAATAAAATTGCGTGAGTTTTCTTTTTCAACAATTTGCTTTCAAACTAAATTTTATTTTTCATTTCTTGAACTATTAACACATGAAAATGTAATCATTTTTGAAAATGAATATATTTTTCTGAATGATATCAGCTATAACAACAAATTTAGAATATTCAGCCATTTCTTTCATTTATCTACCCAATTTATTGAAATTAAAGCAAATTTTGTGGCAACAAAAGTTTTCAATGTTCAAATCCACAGCAAAAAATTCGGCCAAGTTGGATGTGCTCATGATAGTCTGCCAAGATATATGCGTACGTATGCAGATACGAATCTGCAGCATGAATATATGCATTATTGAATTGTTTTATAAGATATTAAAAGATTCCTCAGCGAAATCAAATGAGAACTGTAGAAATCATGCTTGTTACAAGGATTTAAGGTTTGCGCAACTAATTTGTAACAGTTCCGGACCAAACATAGGAGTCGGTCGAAGAAACTGTTACTCGGAACGTTCCAAAGACTATAGCAATATACTATCATTCATATCTCATAGAAATATGTCTATAACCCAATTGCTACCCCTAAATACCTTCACTCTCTGCGATATTTTCTTCCCTCAATTAGAATTGTATTCAATATACCTATCTCAACATCAGATTAGTCAGAGAATCCTCCCTTCATACCTTTCTTTTAGCTCCGTTTAGAGAAATTGGTATTACAATTCCAGATTATTTAATTTCGTATCTTAATAACAGTTAAACACAACGAATATAAGTGTGTATTATAGAGAAACTAGTGGACCCGTGCTGCTCCGCAGCGTAACATGCCTAATTACCAGATAAAAGTAGCAAAACCAAGCCCCAATCGTCTCATGTCCCAAAGAGTCGTCCTATCAAATTTCAACTTCCTAGTGTGACCAGGTGAGAATTTAGCTCACTAAGCTGATCATGAAAGAGCCCCTCATTTCAATCGTCTCTTAATGAGGCGCTGGACATTCCTGCGGATTGAGTATGAATTTACATTATTTATTTTGGTTGGCCGCGTGTGAGAACAGTGTGTGGGTAGAGTGTAAATATTCGAAACTTTGTATTTGGGTGAATAGTGCACGATAAGCATAATACCAAGGAAAAGGAAGTCTAACTTATCGCAGGGTTCGGCAAACTGCATTTTTTATTAGGGTTTCCTCATTCTAGCGCCCGTTGTATTTTAAACGGGCTTTCCTGGTAGTATTCAATATTTTAATTCAATTCATCGCCAATCTTTAGAAGAAAAAAACGCGCTTCTTCATGGTTCCTCAGCAGCACTCTGAGAACGGAATGAGGTATACCAACCATCATTTTCAGCACTAAAAATCATTTCAAAGTGCCACTCGGACAAAATGGAAAACAATTTTTGAAATACCAATATACCCCCGCCATTGGCTAGTTTAAAAAAAATTACTTTTTTGTTTTCTTCTTATTCGAGTTTAGTATCAGATACCCCAAAACGTTCTCCAAGTTTTATTTCGATATTTCAAAAATTGTTTTCCCAACATTTATAGAAGGGGGGGGGGGGTAGTACTTTTCCTGACACACTGTATATTATATCCTTTTAATTCAAAAATCAGAGTTATTGCTCTGCAAGCGACGGCATGGTGTACGGTAATTATCAATGAACAGCAATGGTCAAGTACCTACCCAAAAATATTAGAAATCACCAGTTTCCTATCACGAATGGTACACTCCCGACTTATCACGTCTCCTTAATTTGTGGTGATCACGACCGATCATACAGAAGTGTAGTAATTGATTGTGTGTTTCATATAAAAAACATACATTCTCTCAACTAACTCATAACATTCGGATCAGTAGGTATAGTTTTCAAAAGTAAAGATAATACGAACTTGATAATATTGACTTTCTCTTCAGCAGATACTGGCTTCTATAGCAAATAATAGGTAGTTTATTTTGTGCCTACTTACTATAGCAACTTGACTGCGATTGCCAGTAACAGATTTGATAATTTTTCGAAATTGATACGCATTACGTAAATTACTGCATACATTTCTAGGTAATGCTAATATCTCTGTTCGATCGAGATCGATCACAAAGACAGGTGTACCTAACAAACTTCATATTATAAAGATATCTTTAACAATAGAAATTCGGGATATGGCCATCAGGATTAGAGAGGATAATAACTTGAAAAACTATACACACTTCAGCTAATGGTATGGTCAAAAAAGTTGAATAATACTCTAAAACCATAGATTTTCTTGGGAAGTTCACGGGTATTCAAACTCCATCAAATTTCCCATTCCTAGAGTGTTAAGGATAGAATTTAGCTAACTTGGCTGATCAGGATGGAACCCGTCATATCATTCGTCTCATAATGGTCCAGAGATATTTCCTACCAAATTTCAACTTCCTAGGTTGAACAGTAGAGAATTCATCTCACTCAGCCGATCAGCATGTTATTTAATTTGTCCCATAATGTCCCTGAGAAGCTCCCCGTTAAATTTCAACTTCCTAGAGTGAAAGAGGGAGAACTTCATCTACTCGTGGTTAGCTTCATTTATTGGTACTACCAAATAACCTGGCGGATGGTTTAAAGTTCTTATCACTTTGCGTTTAGCTCAGCTGCTTTCATTTTTGGAGCTTAGACAGCTTATATGTTAACCTAAATTGAGATATTTCCAATGAGTGCTGAATCATTTCAGTCGGATGAAAACTGGCGGAGCCACATTTGCTTAGGAACGGCTCGCTTGTAAGCAGAAATCATAACTCTTCCGTGTAACACATTTTTGGGAAGTTTTCAGCCAGGGGACCCATGGCTAAAGCATGTGCATGCTAAAATGTAAGTGGCCATAACGGTTTCCCACCTGAAAAAGTAGCTAATATTTTGTCCATTTGAAACAGGAGACTAGTTTCATCCAGTCGTATTTCATCAAGTACTCACAGGTTCGAAGACAACGCATTCCGCACTGTACGAGGCACCAGCAACGCAACCTGCTCCTCCAGTCAGCCCAGAAGCCAAATTGTCCAAAATACTTCCATACAAGTTTGGCATCACTAGCACATCAAACTGTTGGGGGTTGGACACCATCTGCATCGTGCAGTTGTCGACAATCATTGCTTCGAATTCAATCTTAGGGTACATCTTTGCCATCTGGAAATAATAACTAACATTTTAGGACTGCTCAATTAAATATCACAGAACCAACAACAGGAAGAAGTGCAAACCAACAATAACATTTTAATGACAATTTACTATCCACCAGCATACTGATCCACTGATTTACTGATCCAGTTTCGCCCATTTCAATAAAACTTCTATCTCCACTTACAGCATGCACTCACAATTTTCATACCCAGGCGAACACCTCATCATAATTCCTTCCAGTTAGATTGGCTTCATTTGTCAAGTCTTTGTTTAGTCATTATCTTATATCCAAATGTAATTTCTATCCACCAATATTTCAATCATACATGAGATCGACAACTTACTTCCTGGCAGCTCTTCAGAAACAGACCGTCACCCAATTTCATGATATTGGCCTTGTGAACGGCTGTCACCTTCTTTCTGTTGTGCTTAGTCGCATAGTCGAACGCGAACTTGGCGATTCTTTCAGACTTGGCTGCTGTGACTATTTTCAAACATTCGACCACGCCCTGTGTACATCAAATACAAACAAACTTGATATGTAAGGAATTAGAAAAAGTCATCAACTCCCTCCCAAATATAAAATCGGCAAAAAAGATAAAATTACGTTGAGTTTTATAAAATTTGTTTGAAACCTGGAAGCAATTCTTTTTACATTATTTAATCAAATACTCGAACTTGGGTGCCTAAAGAGTGGACAGTCATTAAGACAGCACTGTTATTTAAAAGGGGAAGCCCAAAAAAGGTTGCAAATTATAGAGTTATTTCCCTAATATGTACTTCGCTAAACTTTTCGCACCAGATGTGCAGATCTGGTTTTGCTGCACTAAAGAAAAGTATCAGTAGCACAGGAGAAAACAATTGCTTGGATAAGAGGATTGCTTGGATTTTTTCTTTCATTGAAGGATTTATTTCTTCCTGTGAATCATTCGTCTGTTGATATATCCCAGAGAAGCTTTCTATCAAATTGCATCCTCCTAGGCAGCATGAACGGAGCAAGGTTTGCAAGCGGAGTTGATCGACTGGCAGTTGGTTTTCCGACAGATCATCATCATTTGCATGCGCAGGGTAAACACGTCAGCTGGCATTTGGCGAATGCAGTTCCACTCTGTCACAACTTTTCTTGCTGTTCAGATGTCCGTTCTCTTCATTCCATTTTCTTCTTGATTTATATTAGTGTTTAGAATGAAAATGGAACGGAAAAGAGTAAAATGTTGGACTCTCATTTCACACTCCGAGAGCAATACAGGGCTGTGGTAGCCCAACCACAAATTATGTTTTAACATAATTTATAATAAAATAGCCTGGAATGCTGTTGCTGGAGAGTTGTAAACAACAGTTGAAACGTTGATGGTAGACATGATCACAACGATTTGTCAAATTACCCACGAATGCTCACAAACAACCGATCGTAGCCCATGGTCGGGTAATATAAACATTAGGTACACCCCTTCCCTCGTGTTCGTGCTTTGTTTTCGTCGGAATATGGTAAGCAATGAGAGCGACCATTTGCTTTCACTGCTTAGGGCCACTTTAACCAACAACATAAACGAGTTTAAGTTAGAAAAGATTGGAAAATAACGGAGATTCCAGCAGATTTAGTTTTTCACCAGAAGACTTTACGAGTTTAAACTCCTAACGAGGGGGCTTGAGGTTAATCTTCCAAGCCCCGGCCAGTTACACTTGCCAATCTCCGTTTAGCGTGATAACAATGATATGGCCACGCACCAACAGCTGATACCTACAGTTCGATTCACAGTTGAAGTTTATTGTTATTCAATTTTTTTCAATGATGAATTCACGCGATTTATCACTCGGATTAGTTTTTAATTCCTCGGATGAGGACGATGTCCCGCAAAGACGCCCAAGGACGATCCGACGGCGAATATGAATGGTATTGAAGAAATTCAATAGGTTTTACGTTTGAAGCTCTAAACATTAGATGGAAACTAGATAGTAACTAGGTAGATGGTATAACTAGCGAACTAGATTAAAAAAAAGTCCAGTCATGCAGCATGACCCCATGAGCGAATTTTTGAAGAATATTACCGATTTTTACAACCAGCGAACGGCATTATTTCGATTTTTGACTGATTTTTCAACTTTGAAATTTTTGAAAACTTGATACATACTCTTATAGGAAATTTTACGCTGATTCCGAATATACCACATGTTAGTATGCTGAAAAAATTATTTCGCACGACAAATCGCAAAAAACAGGCTATTTTGAAATTTTGACTACATTTTTGAAAATTTCAACCCGAAGATGTAATCCAATCAAGCTGGCCAACGAACTTGAACTTTCGTTTTGTGCCCTTAACATTTTAAAATTTGTTTGAAGTTTCTAGCACAATTCTACGGACAGTTATCGTCTGGAATGACACATACATACATACATATATACATACATACATACATACATACATATATACATACATACATATATACATACATAAAAAAATGTGTTAAACTTCAGAATATGATTCAAAATAGCCTGAAACGGATTTCTGCATAATTTTTTTTCAAAAATTCACATTCTACAAATTTTGAGGCGAGAGCAATAGCTTAATTTTCTTCAAAAATTCGCTAACAGATTTGGCCCAACTCCACTACATAAGTTGTTGGTGAAAGTGGCCCTTAGTCAGTGTAAATTGGGATTTAGACACTGTGACAAGATTTTGTTCCATTCCCGCTTACTGTGTAACGTTTCCAGAAAGTTAGGTCATGGGTAAGCCAGGTTTCCATGCATACTTGAACGAAATTATTTTAAAATAAAAATTTCCCTGGGACCGACGCCATACCATGAAATTATCGTTACTCTTCAGTACCAATCGGTCAGCTTACGATAGTAGGAAGTAACAGAACTTGGACATTTCTCTGCCTCAGATTGTCACTAGAGGGAGCACATCTAATGGTGGACATAAATCTTGTACAATAGATTCCTACAAAGATCTCGTACCCTTGGAAGCCTCCACCTTCCAACATTCAGCTTAAAATCTTGAAAAGTTACGTCATAAAACTGGAGAAAAGACAATTCACGACGTCATTGTATCAGTGTCCAAAACCCAAATTACTTAGACCTGTTATTTAAACAACTCTTCCACCTATTTCTGTCAACGAATACGCGTCATATATGCCAAGCAACTTTATGAAAGCCTCTAACAGACATGTTTCAATTTAAGAAAAATTATATTGAGTATCTACCCTAACAGTATATTAATTCAAAAACCACACTATCCATGCTTTCTACCACAATAAATGCTATTAATCGAGCAAAGTCAAAAAGAGATTACGATTTGAGAAAGATCTATTCAATATATAACTGGAAGTTCATTTCCAATCAACAGCCAACTGTCGATGCCAAACGAACTACATGTTGGCATTGCACACAATGGAAATCCAGCTACATCAATGATGGTGGACGTTATAAGGTAAATAAATGGGAAAACTTACCGGCACACTTTCATGTTCCAAAGCGGAGTACTCTCCTTCCGTTTGTTCTCGAACAATGACAGCATCAATTCCTGTGGATCACAAAATGGTATCAAGGATTCGTTTTGGAGGAAACTCTGTAACGTGGGGTATTTATATCTAATCCACCAAAAAATAACAGTCAACTCTCGTCTCAGAAGGCTACCAATGACTATAAATCTCGAATTTATTACTAGAGAAAATTTATTTTTAACTTTTGTATGATTATGTTAGTACTCAATCATTTATTCGGTTATTTTTATCAAGAGGACTGATCCCTAAAACCACTCTATTTGTACGACTTCAATGTGGAACTCCTATCTCCAAAGTTATTTCTCGTATTGCTTTGACATTTTCGGGGATTCTTGGCCATATTACTGATTTAGTGTACTTCACATAATTTTAACTTTATTCATTCCAACCGAAAAAACCAAGTGGAAATTTTGATTTTGGAGGAAAAAAATGTTTTCAACTTCAATCACAAAGACAAAGCTTCCCTACCTTCGGTAGTGAAAAGCAAAAATTATAAGAAGCAGAATTCAAAAAAATCAAAAGAATTGAGTCATTTTTTGGAAACACGTCAATCAGGAAGACTAAACGAACACTCCAGATATTTTTACACAACGTTATTAATGATAGTTGCTTTCGATGTTGCCAAAAAAAATATCCAAAAACGGGAGGGTTGAAGGGTACTAATTTTGTCCATCGCAGTTTTACACGCAACCCAAGGATGTAACTAACCCAATTAGGAGTTGGTAGATAATTCCGGAAACTTCTTGGCACCATCGAAGGAACGTTGTCTCAAAATTTCAGGAAATTTCATCAAGCCGATCTCGATTTGTGTATTTTGATGTTCTCTATAGTGAAAACCCCCACTGCAGAAAAGAGAGGTTTGCATCTTTGAATTATAAGTAGTCTATCGCCATTTCCGTTGTATTCATGATTTGAAAGTGAATTAGAAGTTGAATACGAGGAAGCTTAGTCAGGAAACCCTTCCTAAGCTAGCAAAGCCCACTGTGCACTCAATACTCATCATTCAAAGCAACTTTTTTACTTCACCCAACCCACCTCATGTACACCATGCGGAAACGCCTGCGACTATTTACCACACCGTCTGACAATGGTAACGTTCGATTTGTGACCAGATCAAAACTTCCTTCAAGTGTTTCAAGTTTAGTTGTACCTTATTATTAACTTATCAACTTTTACTATACAAAAAAAAATTTAAAAGAGAGTTTGCTAGGGAGAAAATTGTAACCACGTTCAGTATTTCTGCTAAGAAGATTGAATTACCACGCTGAAACTCACCTTCATGTCTAAGTTTAATACCAGGCCAGGACTTGACATGCACAACGTTGGCGTAAAGATCCAGAGCTTGTCGCAGTTTCATGTTTAGAGACTGCAGCTCCCCAATGTTTGAGTAATCAGGGGTAGCTAAAGTTCCCTGAAAAAACAGATATCTTTTATATAAAGCTATTCGAATATCTGAATTCTATTGCAACCAGCAAAAGGTAATGGTTTTTGTTTCTGAAATAATATGTTTGTTCGCAGTGCCCGTTGGAAATGGTTGCCAACCGTTGGGGACCAGGTTTGTGATTTGTTTAGTGCGCATGCGTGACCGCCACCTAATTTCAAACCGTTGGTAACCAAATTCGCACTGCAAACGGGTTTGACTGAAGTAAACTGTATCGTAGCCTCCAACTGCTGTAACCTGGTTGGTGGGCTCGCACCATCCTTTGAATGGGTAAGCATTTTATGTACTGATAAAGAACCTGAACCGTTATGAGATGGCCTGCAAGACAATAGACAGGTTGAAAAATGAAAAATATTCATTGGGAACAAAACTTCCAACAGGAATAAGAAATCCATGCAATATGGATCCATGCTCAATCTTTTCATGCCTCCAGCTGATGATATTGCGGGAGAATGTGTTGTTTATCTCGCGGGAGTCATTTAACTCGATCTCGAGGTCGACCGTCATTATTAATTTGTACATAACTTATACTCTGTTTACATGCAGCCCACTTCCGTGGAAGTGGGCAGGACGAACATGAAATCACCTCACTTGAGCTGCCCCTTGCACCTGCCACTCGCCCTGCCCGTGTTCCCTCCACTGGCGGTTTTCATGCGGACTTCAAAGGACAGGTAGTACGAGTCGCAGTGAGGGTAGTATGTAAAAACCCCACTCACGTTACTTCCAATATAGATAAGTAATTAATAAGGCTTAGGAGGCACAGAGCCGATGCTGCCTCTACTTCCCCCATTGCCCGAGGTCAAAATTGAACTGGGAAGTATAGGCAGCATGTAAATACGTCAGCATCTGCGGCAGGTAGTGGCAGTAGAAACGGATGAATGTAAACGGGGTGTTAGTTAAACAGTTTTTTCATCATTCTTCTTTTGCCACTTTCAAGTACAATGACTGTGGTGTCATCAAGCACATTCTTTGAGTCTGAAAATTGAAAGAAAAATCTCCTTAAAGCAAGGAGGAAGATTGTTCACAGTGAGAATTTCATAGAGCAAAATAGGACTGGATGCTTGGGAAAGAAGTATTACAACGTGTTTCACCGCTAGAGCACTCTAGTTTGGGACCTACACACGAGCCCTAAAAACGCTTTAAAGAGTAAGGAGAGATCAAGTGCTAATGGAATATTTGAGACAATAGTTTTGAGATTTGAATGAGTTTGACCAGAAAAAGCACTTTCGAACTTAAGAATTCCATTTTTAGCAGAAGGTATGGAACAAGTACAATTTAAATGACAATATTTATGAAATAGGTATAATTAAAAAATTAACCTTGAGGCAAATTCCGTTGCGTGTTACTGACGCTGCAACTTGCTCTAAGGGAGCACTCATTCCAGCATGAACTTCTGAGAAGAAGAAAGTTTCAAACTCGATCGGCACATCTGCAGCCTATAAAGTTATACAGATGATTAACAGTGGGAAATGAGAAAGTTACACTTAAAAAAAATTTACATACAAAGACGAATAGAGTTACTCTAGTTTAGTTGGCAAGTAACCAATGTACACAATCCAATCTATTTCAATAAAATGGGAACTAGTTTTACCAATGTACAGGCCAGCAATGAGTGTCACCAAGGGCAGGAATTACTCATAATATTGTATCCATAGAGTTTTCTTTTCTGCACCATAGCATCAACACACTCCTCCACAGCTTTTATCATAGTGCCTTGCAGACATTAAAAATTCCTTTGAATCCTCGATCATGGACTCTCACGGAACGAGGAGCAAGCTGTACCATACTTCTAATTTCATTTCTACTTCATAGAGCTTCTTATTTTGCTGATCATGACCCTCCAACCCTCCCATAATAATCTTGCAACACGATGTCCCCACCTGATCCAAGCACCCAATCATCAAGATATCACACATTTAGTTCAGAGCAGCATTTCTATACAAAATGGATCATTAGACTGACTGCCACTCAACCAGCAGGTCTTCTTGCTGTGCTACAACTTCAGTATTATCTTACCCCAAAGATCAAATTTGTAGGATTTCAGTATTACTGATGAAGGAGTGCGTAAACCAATGGGATACTCGCCCACAACATATCGTCCTTTTCAACTCAATTGATGGTATTAGAAAAGTATAATTTTTGTATCACCATTTCTAAGCATTAGTGTGTACCTACTCTTCACATACGGCCTAACAGCACGAACTACTGCCTCTGATCCACTTTTTATGCCAAAACCAAATTGTTTTGGATTAAAAATATTGTGAGTGTGTGTTGAATTCGAAAACAGGCTACTTTAGATTTCAACCTTCAAAACACATTACCGATGGCAATTGGATGTATGCCTCCAAACTTCTTAGTGAAAGCCAAAGAGAAACCACATGAATAGCATCAGTAACCTCAGGGTTGACTGTTCCACTCAACATTTTATTGCACATACTAGTAGGACTAATGAACAACCTTGTCCCAGCTTCTCCGTTCGACAAGATGGATCCTTGAAGTGCTGAGGACAAAGTACATCCACAACTAAAGTGGAACCATTAGGAAATCTGAACATACCTATTCTGACTTCTTCTTTGGACACCACCAGAAAGGCATCAACTGCGACACGTGGATTTCCAAATGTTAGGTCTTTTGCAAATATCCGTAACCAATCACTTTGATTTGTTTTCTCGTTTTAAAAATGAAGTAATTTATAGTGCTTGTATTGTTTATATTTGCTTCCACTAGTGCCAAATCGTTGGACTTCTTGTCTTGTGTTCTTAGAGCAAGGTATGCAAATTTGTGTAGACTTTCCCTCTAAAATGTATCATTAACTGTTGTATTCACTCACCGAGACATTCGTTAACAGCTAACAAACTAGGGATATTTTGGACTCCGTCTAATTCGGCAGTCATGCTTGTTGTTAGCAACACTTCAAAAATTAGTATCTACGGGTTTTTCTCTGAGTTCGGTGTTCAAATATCGCGGATCTTGACTTTTCTAATTAATTGTTTGTATTTTACTCGTTCTTTCAATAAATTTAGTTCAAAGTGTTTAATTGTAGTGATCTTTTCGTTTCTTAGCGGTTCCCTAATTTTACTAGTGTGACTGTAAGTCATATTGTGGCATCCCTTGTGGGGAGCTGAGAATTAGAATTCCGTAAATTTCGCGTTGAATTTCGTTTTAGCCTCGTGAAAACCATGACGGAAGATTTGAAGAATCGTCTACAAACTTTGAAGAAGGAAAGAATGCAGTTACGTCGACTTTTTACGATGGCTGTAAAGAAGGTACAAGATGCTTTTGACGCGGACATCCCTCATGACGAGTTGAGCCCGTTGTACTCCCAATTTTTAGACAAAGCAACGAGACTGTTGAAGGTTGAAGACTCTGTTAGTGCACTTATTATTGCAACTGAAACTAACGAAGAAGTAATAAGTGAAGAATATGATTTATCAGAGCATTATCGAGAAACCTACTTAACTATTGTGTCCAAGTGGGAACAACATACTCAAAAGGAGCATGACAAGTTTTCAATGAGTTCGGATGTGAGGGGAAGAAGGTCTGTTCTCAAGCTCCCAAAAATAGTTCCTTACCAATTCGATGGCCAACTTAAGAATTGGATTTCCTTTTGGTCTGTGTTCAAACGTATACATGAGATGGACGAATGCGATGACAGTGAAAAATTCCAATATCTGTTGATGTACACTAAAGAGGGCACCCCAGCTAGGGAATTAGTAGAAAGTTTCCCACCTCTGGACAAGAATTATGTCAAAGCTGTCGCTCAGTTGAAAGCTCGTTTTGGTAGAGATGAACTCCTTATAGAGATGTACGTTAGGGAACTGTTGTCACTGGTATTGCTACGTGCTAGAGACGAAGGTACCCTACCCCTTCGGAAACTTTATGACCAGTTAGTTAGCCCTCGAGTCTTTAGGCGTAGCCAGCGATAAGTATACATACTTACTAATCCCATTAATCGAGTCAGCTCTTCCTGACCAAGTTCTAAAGGATTGGGAGCGAGAAGCAAAAAATCAACGGACTGACAGCCATGATCTTGAAGTGAATATGGGTCAAATCTCAACTCACGACACCAGAACAAAACCACAAGACGCCAAACTTCAAAGACTGTTGACCTTCCTCAGAGATGAAGTTGAAAGTGAGGAACGAAGGATCTTGGCCCGGAACGCGATTTCTGACACTATTGACACCAAGAAATTGTCAGGAGCATCGAAAGGCACGGTCCATGAGAGGGCTAAAGAAACTAAACCAAAAGTTCTGCAGCTAGTTTGGTGACTGTCAGAAATTCTGAGAAGACTTTCACTTGTGTTTTCTGTGATAGCCAAAAGCATGCGTCAGAGGATTGTGTACCAGCCAGAGAAAAGTCTAGAGATGAGCTGGTTTCAATTTTAAAAAAGAAGGGCCATTGCTTTCGGTGCTTGAGACGAGGACACAGTGTACAGTCTTGTAAGATTTTTGTAAGATGTATTATCTGCAATTTCGCTCATTTTGCCTTATTGTGTGTCGACCGAAAAATACCAGCTAAGAGGGAGGCTACGAAAGCGGAACAAAGGGACGCCATGCTCGAACAAAACCTGCACACTGTAAGCCAAAATCCGGTGCTCATGCAAACACTCCGAGTGCGCATCAAAGAAGTACCGAATTTAACAGCCAGGGTACTCTTCGATACTGGTTCTCAACGCTCGTACGTGACAAAGTCTCTGATTCAGAAAATGAACATCTTTTCTACTGGAGAGTTGAAGTTAGAACACGCATTATTCGGAGGTGCAGTTTCTCAACCAAAGTTACACAAGTGTTACAAAATTCGCCTTCAAGATATGGATCAAGGATATTCCTGTAACTTTGATGTCCTGGACACTGATACAATATGTGTGGCAGTTCCGTCAATTCCCGTGACCAGTGTAATGAGAGACCTCCAGGATAAAGACTTGAAGTTGACTGATGTGAGTGACGGTCCCATAGACATTTTGATTGGGGCGGATGTGGCAGGTAAACTCATTACTGGCAGAAAGATTGACTTGGAAAACGGTCTTGTAGCTTCACATACCCTCCTGGGATGGACACTGATGGGGAAAATTTCTTGTGCAGACCCCAAATTCGTGGCCCTAGTCAACCTGTTTACTGCGGATTTTTCATTACAGGATCTTTGGCGGTTAGAGGCAATTGGAATAGAGGATTCTGTTCAAGTAAAAACTAGGGAGCAGAAAATCGAGGCCACAAAGGAACATTTCTTAGAAAATGTGAGCATTTTGAATTCGGGTCGATACGAGGTGAAACTACCTTGGTCTGATGATCACCCCCCTCTAGGCCGCCATTTCAACCTTGCTCAGAGTAGACTCGAGTCAACCTATCGACGATTGAAAGCCACGTCAAACGTAGAGAGATATTACGGCGTTTTTCAGGACTGGCTAGAGACAGGAGTCATAGAAGAAGTTCCTCTGAAAGAGTGGGATGCGGGACATTATTTACCTCATCGTCCTGTCTTTAAAGAAGGTAGTACCACACCAATTCGCCCAGTGTTCGACGCCTCGGCAAAGGATAAAAATTGCCCATCACTAAATCAATGTCTTGATGTTGGACCGAATCTGGTCGAATTAATCCCATCGGTTCTACTACGTTTCCGAGAAGGGCAAATTGGACTAATTGCGGACATTAAACGAGCATTCCTCCAAATAAGTTTGGATCAGAGTGACCGAGATTTTTTGAGATTTATTTGGAGGAATGAGGATGGATCAATTCGCATTTTTCGACACGCTCGAGTAGTTTTTGGTGTCTGTAGTAGTCCTTTTTTGCTAGGCGCTGTCATAGAACACCATTTGAATCGATGCGAGGATTTGCTGGCTGATACTGGACATAATTCGTTTACAGGCGACGTCATACAGAAGCTAAAAAAATGTATGTATGTGGACAATTTCGTCGGGAGTCTGAATAATGTCAACGAAATCCAGGCCACATCATTGTTTTCTCTAGCCTGTATGGAACTTAGAGGTTGGGCTCATTCAAATGAGACTTTACCAGCTCAAACTAATACACCTGTTTTGGGTTTGATATGGGATGAAAAGGCAGATACTCTACGAATCAACGTCCCAAAGTTTAGGGATATCAACCAAGACAAGGTGACCAAGAAAGATCTAATGTCCGCACATCATCGTCTCTTTGATCCCATTGGTTTTACCACGCCTGTTTCAGTAGTTCCTAAGAAATTAATCCAGGATGCATGGATTGCTGGAGGAAAATGGGAAACGCCAATTGATGAGAAATCCATGAAGGTATTTCAAGAATGGGTCGAAGAGATCGACTTGTTGGACGAAATCAGAGTACCCAGATGTGTCTCTGGGTGTAATATGGAGGGTTCTACACTCACTCTTCACACCTTCTGTGATGCAAGCCAGATTGCATACGCAGCTGTAGTATTCCTTCGTACCAAATGGCATGGGGGAGTAAATGTTCAGTTAGTGGCAGCTAAAACAAGAATAGCACCAGTTCAAAGGGTCACTATACCTCGTTTGGAACTCCTAGCAGCCACGGTGGGAGCGAGATTAGCCCACCATGTTCTTCAAGTTCTTCCACGAATCGAAACCTCCCATTACTGGACTGATTCATCCACAACACTCGCCTGGATAAAGCAAGAAGAGCCTTGGGGAGTGTTTGTTAGAAATCGGGTACAGGAAATAAGAAAATTGTCTGACTCAAACTCTTGGAACCATGTGCCTGGAAATATCAATCCAGCTGATTTACCGAGTAGAGGATGCTCTCCTCAAGCTCTAGTTGAGTCAAAATGGTGGGAGGGCCCACTTTGGTTACGGTCGTCAGAGACTGAATGGCCTACCAGCTGTGTTGAACCAGATGTTACAGAAGTTTTAAAAGAGAGGCAGAAAAGGGCGTCTGTGACGTGCACCGATATGCCTTTTACGTCTCATGTTTTCACGGAAAAGATGAGTCGATATTGGACAATTTTGAAAGTGGTTGGTTGGATTGTACGATTCAGAAACAACGCACTGAGTCGTTCAACTAAAATACAAGGTCGACTGACATTGCAGGAGATGGAAACTGCTGAAAAATGGGTCATTCGAATGGTTCAAAATGAGGTGTTCATTGGTGATGGTCTCGTCGAAATCAAGAAATTGAAACCTCAGAAGACACAAGATGGTCTCATGCGAGTGAGAACAAAAATATGGGCTCGCAAGGACTCAGAGGACTTTAGATCGCCAATCATCCTCCCTTCTAACCATGATATAGTTGAGAAATTAATTTACCATGTCCATTGCAGAAACGGTCATATTGTTGGACAACACCTTCTCAATTTTCTAAGGGAACGGTTTTGGCTAGTGAAAGGGCGTCGTACGGTGAAGAGGATAGTAGGAACTTGCAAAGTGTGTCAGCGGTTTGCTGCTGGAAACCTGCAGACTGAATCTCCTGCTCTTCCTGAAGATAGAGTACGTGACGCAAATGTATTTGAGGTGAGTGGAGCGGATTATGCTGGACCCCTTTACCTGAATGATGGTAGCAAAGTTTGGGTTT
Organism: Adelphocoris suturalis; assembly: GCA_030762985.1. Classification (NCBI taxonomy): domain Eukaryota; kingdom Metazoa; phylum Arthropoda; class Insecta; order Hemiptera; family Miridae; genus Adelphocoris; species Adelphocoris suturalis. The sequence goes on along the minus strand of CM061040.1, from coordinate 23,972,428 downwards.
GTCTCTTTACATGCGCTATCTACAGGGCTATTCATCTTGAGTTGGTGACATCATTAAGCACTGACTGCTTTATACTTGCTTTTCGCCGATTTGTGGCTCGACGGGGGCGACCCAGTGTGATCTACAGCGACAATGGTACCAATTTTCATGGGATGAAGAATGCCTTAGATACCATAGATTGGGATCAAGTTTTAGACCACGGAAACCTTAACAAAATAGAATGGCGTTTCAACCCTCCAGCTGCTGCCTGGTGGGGCGGATTTTGGGAAAGGATGGTTCGAACCTTAAAAACGCTCCTAAGGAAGAATCTCGGACGAACTTCGTTGAACTAAGAAGAACTTAACACAGTACTTTGTGACTGTGAGTCACTCATAAATTCTCGGCCCATTACTTATGTTTCAGAGGATCCCTCAGAACCTATTCCTATTACTCCTCAAATGTTCTTACAGGAAATTACTGAAGTTGGGGTGCCGGATTGCGACCTGATTGACGCCAAAAGCTTCAATCGCCGGTTGAAACATCGCCAAGCCATTCAAAAGGAGCTTCGGCAACGTTTCAGAGCTGAATATCTTGGTCAGCTAACTTTGACGTCGGTTTTTAGAAATACTCGAGAGCCTAAAATTGGTGAGTTGGTAATGATTGGCAGTGAAGGAACTAAACGGGTCAACTGGCCGCTAGCTGTGATAGAAAAAGTTAATCGTGGAAAAGACGGTAAAATTCGTGTGGTCGAAGTTCGAACAGCTGAAGGCAGACTAATCCGACCTATTCAGAGAATTTTCCCACTTGAACTTTCATTCACACCTGGAGAAGAGGATTTGAACGAAGCGGATATTCGGCAACAAAATTCTACGGTCGATCAGACCGAAGATGAAGATAGGCCAGATACAATCCTGACCCAAGACAACACATCTAAAAAGAAGACTTCTTTCAAAATTCGTGACACTCAAACTAGGTGTGGTAGGAAAGTGAAATTGCCTCTCAGGTTTCAATGAACTTTGTTATATTTCGTGATTGGCAATTTATATAAAACACTGGAGTGTTGATTTGTATTCGTATTCAAATCAAGGTGGGAGAATGTTGTAATTCACTCACCGAGACATTCGTTAACAGCTAACAAACTAGGGATATTTTGGACTCCGTCTAATTCGGCAGTCATGCTTGTTGTTAGCAACACTTCAAAAATTAGTATCTACGGGTTTTTCTCTGAGTTCGGTGTTCAAATATCGCGGATCTTGACTTTTCAATTTAATTGTTTGTATTTAACTCGTTCTTTCAATAAATTTAGTTCAAAGTGTTTAATTGTAGTGATCTTTTCGTTTCTTAGCGGTTCCCTAATTTTACTAGTGTGACTGTAAGTCATATTAATCTAACAATATTGTTCCAGGAATAAAATCCAGTATTCAAGTCACTAGGATTCCTGCTGGGTTTGAAATTTTGAGAATTTGAGGACCAAGCTTCATTTTGGCGAGCCATTGACATAAATTCAGGAGTTCTGAAGATCATTAGTCAGATGTTATTTTATCCATGATTGCTCTGTGGCATTTGGAGTAGCAGGTCTTTAGCCCTCCAAGTCTTTTATACTTTTTGTGAGCCATGTCGGAGCTATCAGCTATCTGGTGAAACTGTTCAGTTGACATGCGTTACAAGTCCATTCATGTCCCAGAGCTTCAAAATTTTCTGTGAGAGATTCTCATGAAATGTGATACCAAAAAATGCAATGGTAATGTTTGACGAAGTGCAAATGCGAAATACTTGAAAACCAGTAACATCCTTACGAAATAATTTTATGATTTGCCTTAAAATTTCAAGAATCAACAAGTTGGTATATTATAATCCTCAAATTAATCATTTAAAAATTATAAGCAATACATACACGAGCAAAATGTGAACCACTATAGACGAACCCACCTGACTGAATACAAACCAAAACTTGAACAGCTGAAGAAAAAATAGTTTATAACGTGTGGCCATGGGGGTAGACCAAATCCATGATTTAGTGTGCAGTCGACTTTGCTGTGGTAAGTACTTTTGTGCAGCGTTGATACACCTAAACAACTGACATTCTGTTTAATCATCTTTTCGTTTTTATGTGGCGTCTATTCCTGGTAATAGTTTTAAAGGAGTTCTTCACCAATGGTTTACGTATATATTGTGAGACCCCCCCCAAGCATGGCAGAGCTGGCTCCACAAATGTAGAAAGAATTCAGATAGGTTTTTTTCTAAATTATAAAATAACTACTTACTAATTTGGGAATTCTCTAAATGAGCCCCAAAAGCCGACCGGAGTGAGCCCCAGGTTGTTTTGGTACAGGACAAACTGAGCCCCAAATGCTTATTTTAAAGGGTTTTCATAGTCCGATATGAGCCCCTGTGTTGATGAGATAAAAGAGTGTGAAGCTCACTGATATATCTGTTTACCGATGATGTCTCCCGTCATCCTTCAGACATCTTCCTTCAGTATCAGTTCACATGGAATTCTCTGTGAGCCAGCATGGAAAACCTTTAATTAATAAACACGGTTTCACATTCTGGTTTGCGAAAAAATTGAGTAATAGTGGAGCGACCTACTATGGCGGTATACAGTCCTAAGTCTGTAAATGGGAAGGAGAATGTTTGAAACTAATACAATCGAATAGTCAAAAGCAAATACTGCTCATTTTGGTTTCTCACCTTCAATTTAATTTTCACTGTGAGGCTCATTTCGGTCTCTTGCGGTCACTTCAGTTAGGTATGCAACTTATTACATTTCGGTGTCAGCCATTGAATTAAAGATTAATATTATTATGAAATTTCGTCCCACTCGTTCCTGAGCAGTGGAAGTACAACAATACAATGGAACGATTGGTTGTAAGTACCGCACTACTAATGTAACACTATTAGGTAACCAAATTCGTGATATCTTTTTTCCAGTATTGATGGCGAAAACATGTTCCATCTTAAAACTGATGATGGAATATGAAATCGTATATACACGTATTTTATAAAGCACCAAATCACAGAATAGATAAAAATATTGATAACCTTAAACACTTCTTGGACGCAATACAGAAGTTCAGGACCAATACCATCCCCAGGAATCAAAGTGCATTTTGTCTTTCCTTGAGGTCGTTCGACATCTTCAGCCGCCTGTAAAATGGAAGAAAAACAATACAATACATAACAATTTTTTCAGGTTACTAAAATTGAATATTTAGGTGTGAGGATACCAAGTCTGCAACATCAAAAGTTTTGTATTCAACTAAAGAGACTGTTCCAAAAATCAATTGAGTCGGGGAAGAAGCTAAGGGCACAATACATACAGAGAACCACAAGAGGCATTTATATAATAAAGGGCCTCAAGTATTGCAAGCCAATTGACTTTACGATCAGTGCTAGAGTATTAGATTCACCCAATTGCTCGAGCAGAGCTTCAACTAGGGGAGAGCCCATATTAAAAATAACCCCCATAAAACTGACTCACTGTTGAAGTTAGACCAAGCCTCGACTTAAACAGCCAAAATACCTCATTAGCAACTTTGAGGGAAGTACTATTTTATTTCTTACGTGTTACTTAATCATCGTTGGTATACTCGTAGTTTTTGTGTTGAAAAGGATGTTAATGTTGGGTGTGTAATGGCCCAAAAATATTTTATACCTTGACAGAGTTCGAACTCATGCCTTTCATTTCTTATAGAGGAAAGCTCTTAAGAAACAGTGCTCCAACGAATTGCGCTACTGAGGCCAATTTAATCAAACATCTTCGACTGCAGGAGTTTTCCTAGAACATGAAATTTCCCCACAGCAAATATCAACCGTCCCGGAAGGCACGGGGTCGGATGATCAAAGAAGTGAAACTGCAGGTCATTGACTCAGCAGATGCTTGCTGGAAAAAGTCACAGTGGAGTGAGGTCATTGTCATGGAGTGTTTCGACTCAAGTGAGTGAAGAAGTGAAAGATGCTAAAATAAGGAATTTGATGTTCACAGTCTAGCTCGTAAAAACGTCTGGGTTCTACTGCCTGTACCAAATGCAATGACCTAAAAATATTTGATACCTAGACGGAGTTTGAAATCATGCCTTTAATTTCTTTTAGGGAAAAGATCTTTAGAAACTCGGCGCTCAAAAAGAGGTCTTAGCACCCACATGGGCAACACTGGTGTTCTCAAAACTCGTATAAGGATGGTTTCCCTTCGTTATTATGCTTATCTCGAGAAAACTGAGCAACCCTCAAACAAACCCTTAAAAACAGTAGGGTCTTTGAAGGTCATTGAACGTAAAAACTACCAGACAAAGGATCTCAGTGCTTCCCTATACTGGGAGGGAATTCAAAGAGCGTCTGGGCCTGAATGGGTCCATGACATCATATGAACTCACCCGGCTGCCGTGAACTTTGCCATGACATCATATGATGTCATCAATCCTCAATGGGTTAATCACACCTTTTCAAATGCAGAGGTTTTCCTTGAATGAAACCGAGGTTAAGAAATAATTCGTATTCTGAGAATGTGAACTTGTAGTGATCATTGAGTTTGACTAGGGGTGCCCTTTAGTGGACTTGAGGACAGTGAAGCTAACTATGGAGGTGTCTAGGGGCAGAGTTTCAAAATGTTGGGAACCACAGAAGTGTTGAACTGAGAGTGGAGAGCTCGAGCAATTCCTCCACGTCCAGAGCCCCTCCCGAGAGGAACAGGATCAACAGATCTACCAAAGGATGAAACAATTATTATAGTGTAAACAGCTATTGACACTAAACACAGGGAAGGACCGGCTGGCATTTCTTCAAATCTGGAAATAAAACAACCAACACAGTATTTCAACTCATTTAATATAAACATACAGAAATATGCAAATATTTCAAACCTGTCTGTGTGACTCTGATGAATGTAGTAAGCGTTGAGAGGCGCTAAGAGGAGCAACATTGTGGCAGACCTGCAAGCAGTAGGTGAGATTTATCATAAATAAACCGATGGATCTATAAATGATAAGTATAACTAGTCACACAGTTAATATTGGGTAATAATATTTCTTTGAGACACAATTAACGACCTAACTATACCCCATACCATTAATCAAATTGCTATCTCCTTTCTACCCTGCTATCTCCTTTTGTATTACAACCCCAACTGTTGTGATTTTGAATGATTTTTAATGTTATTCCACTAAGGATATTTTAGTGTTTATTATTTCCAATAATGTACCTTTATCATCAACCTAAACAAAAAAATTGCAGTCCCCTAAACTTGGTTAAGGTTTCAAAATGCGAAGAATCCATAAATCGAATTAAAACGAATTTGTTTTAATCCGTTCGTTCACTGTACGAAGCTTCTCTCTGAAACTACAGGACCAAGCTTTAAGAAATTTGGCTCAAAAACCATACATGGTGATGAGGCAGTATTACTTTCAATCAACCCTGAAAAGTAGAATTTAAAGGACTGAAATATTGAAAAATCGAGATCTCACAAACTTTCAAGGTAACAGAAAGGAATGAAATCACCCGGATCACTGTACGTTCATCCGATTGCTCTACCTAAGGCCGATTTCACATGGAGCGGTATGTCCGGAGACGGAAAGACGGAACGAAATGTGATTGGTTGTTGGGACAACAGTTGAGGATGGTGGCTGCCATGTTACCGGAATGGGCGGTAGGCGGTCGGTGGCAGAAATTTGTATACCGTTGCCGCGTTCCCTCGAGCGTTGCGCAAGCTCATTGGACAGGAATGTTGATAACCGCAAGTAGAGGTTTCAGATCAGAGAGGGTTTCAGTAGGAAGTTATGATTCCGTTTAGCGAGGTGCCGCTTCATGTGCACATAATTAATCAATCGAGACATATACACGGGGAATTTCATCATTTGTACAATGAACTGCGAGAAGATTCCGGCAGGTTTCATGAATATTTTCGGATGGATATTATGACATTCGACTACTTGTTCCAAAATGGTTTTTTCCTGAACACAATACCAATTAAATCGTCAGGATTCATGATACAATAGTAGCGCTCAGAGCGACGAAAACAAATTGGTTTGATTTCTTCGCTCTCATTTTTGCTCGACCTTGATGGAGTTTTTTATAACTTTTGCCACTTATGTAGCGATAGTAGGTCATTAACTTTACCTCATTAATTTGCAGTTGGCAGATCAGACCTTCTTAAGTACAGAAGGACCAGTAAATTGTAGGTGTTTTATTTAATTGATGTCTGCTCAGTAGGAGTCTACACGTCAATGCAGATACATTAAGATAATTTTGTTCAATCTTTGATTGGAAGTCAAGTAGCCAAATGAATGTTTCAGATGACATTTCCTGGATCTGTTTCATTGACAATCCATCCTGTTTTTAATTTCATCGTTATTTTATTTCCAATCACCAATACATAGGTACATTCAGTTATTCATTTCAATTCCTGTTTTTAATTTCATCGTTATTTTATTTCCAATCACCAATACATATATTCAACAAGAGTATAAGTCATCCACCAATAAATTTACCTCAGTTGTACGAAGGAAGCTAATTTATAAGCTTTGTGGTTTTAAAGATGATACCTATCTCCTACGTCATGATAAGTTATGTGATGATACCTAAGTTTAAGTTAGGGAATTACACACTGTTCCATATTTGAATGAAATTATTTAAATCTCTTCTATTGCCTCGTTTCAGTTGTTCAGCTATCCTAGTTGTGTACCTGCTGGCCTTAAGATTTGTTGTTACTATTATTCGGTGTAGGTAGTAACTAAGAAGGCGAATGTGGTAACTGAAACATGAAAATGTGTACCGGGGATGCGGACTCGTATGCAAGCTGCCATTTTTAGTATCAACATTCCCTAAGTAGATTGTACCCTATTTAATTAAAGCATATTCATAATACCTCTACTGTTCCTCCGATTTGAAGGTATGTACCTGTTGTCTTGTTGCTAGTTGCTACTACCACAGTGAAATCCCAAGGTAGATAAGTGCAATAATTTGTGCTTCCGGAGACTCGGAATTCTTTAAACAACTTCAATTCAACAAATTATGTGTAGAGAGCAATTTTAAGAGTAATGGGGGTGTGACATCCAGTGGAAAAATAGATAGGTAATCATCGTCTGTTGTAGTCCACCCTATAAATGTTACCAACAAGCCAGGAAAAAAAAAAAGAATAAACTCTTCATATTCACCTTGGGAAGAAGAAGTTGTACACTTTTCCGTAATAGAGCCATCACGATGTGGAAATTGATCTAAATGAACTTTCCAACCAAAAATAAAACGAAAAGAGGGCTTCAACCAGCTGTTCACAACAAGGGCATAATGCAACAACACAACCGCACTGAAAATGGAAGAAACTCGCCTACCCACAGGAATCCATCTTTTCAAAGAGCATAGGATGGAGAGTGCGCGGCATATGGTGGTGGAGGGTGAAACCACCGAAGACACCGCCAGAGTCTCGGATCTGGACACCCAATCAGGTAATATTTGTAATATTTGAATAATAATGAATAGTGTTTGAATAAAATGTTATCGATGTTCCAGCAGCAGGCGATAAAAACAGCACAAATTACAAGTGTAATCCTAAAATTGGTTTGTACCTATAGCAAAATGATAGAAACAGTTTTTTCTTAAAAAGTTGATAATGTGCACATTGTGCACAAATTTGAAAAACATTGACCTACCTTCATAAAATGCTGAAAATTAGGTACAAAAAATATGGTCATGCAGCACAATGGAAACACTTTCTAAATCTGTTCCCCACATGGTAGAAGGAGAAGAGGAGACAACCCTCCCATTGACCAGTTTGAATAACGAAAAAACTGCACTGCTCCATTATGAGCTTGTCAGTGAATCAAACTTTGCAATTTAGGTAGTTAAAATTAGTATTTGAGTTATTTTTAGACAAGGAGAGAGGCACTCAATCTAAAAGTCCTCAGTAAATGAGAGTCGTTTTTATGTTACTGAAAATAATCTATCATTCTTCATTCAGACTAGACAAGAGGATTTGAAATGTTTCATTAGTAGGTATTATTTAATACCTACTAGCAGAATACGACTTGTTATTATATGAACGCTACGTGCAATAATTGTTATTGTACAATAATAATAATATTACCTAATTACAAAAAATGATCAACTTTTATAACACTATTTTTATAGTTGACGATATACACTTGACAGTTTACGTTAGATACCTACCCTACATTATTTTTACACAAAATTTATCAATTTAATGGCATACTCTCAAAAAATTTCAATTCTTATTATCATTTTCTAATAAAAATATGTGTATATATAATCACATAAATTTGTATCTGATAGTTGATTTGATTTACTGCTTTGAACTTCAATTCCTATTTCGTTTCTGTTTACCTTCCTGTTCATTGAATGTTTTGTTTCCTTTATTTGCCTAATTTTATCTAACAACTATTTCTGACCCTCAAACTGCTGTAACAATAATATGTAACGCCTCCTACCCCCCTCTCTCTCTCCTTGTCACCACCCAGTCATTTTTGTTGACTATGCAGAAGCCTGAAATTAAAAATTATTTCTAAAAAGGTGTATTATTGGGCATTTTCAGTCCGTGGTGGGTTATCAGTTAATAAGGGATTAGCAGTGTTTTAGCAGTTAATAAGGGATTATTTAGGTATTATTTCTTATCAAATGATTACCTACCTACTCTTTTATGGTTGTTACCCAGACATTTACTGTACCTATTAGGTTTTTTTTTTTTTTTTTTTTTTTTTTTTTTTTTTAAATAAAGTTATTATTCTAGAAAGATTAAGTTTTAGGAATTTAAACAAAACACAAAGAGGCGAATTTCTCCGCTAGCACGGCAAACATTGAAGCACATGAAAAAGAGATAATTTTGACTATGCCCCACTCAGGCGGAAAGCAGATCCTCGGAGGCGTTCGTTTTGAATGAATTTATAAAACTGTACAAAGATGAGCAGACAGGTTCGACAAGCTAACCCTTTGAGTATTAATAAGATGTAGGGCTATTGCTTTGAATTCAACGCTGTTTCCCAGTCAAGGCATATTTGCCACTACAGTCAAGTTGGCTTTGCAATGGACCCGCCCCCGCTACGCTTTTTTCAAATTCAAATGACAAAGCAGTTGATTGTAATTTAAGTTTCGTCTGATATTACTAATTATTGTAACATTTTAGTATTAATTTATGTATGTAGATGTTACTGTCTATATGTTAGTGCGTACCTACATACTTTGGTTCCAATGTCCAAATCTTGGTGCCTCCTATTTAAATTTTTTTTTTTTTTTTTTTTTTTTTTTTTTTTTTTTTTTTTTAATAAGTAATCCTATTATGTCCTGCATACCTTCCTCGTCATCTTTCCCTTATTTCTCCTAACTATTAGAACTACGAAAGTAGTTCAAACTTCAAATGTGAAGTTTAAATTATCTAGTGATATTTAGGCTATCTTATTTTTATACAGTGACCCCTCCGCCTGAAGTTTAGCCCACTTTGTGATTTAGTTTTGTTGATGACCTTTTTTTTGTCCGATTGGTGTAATTTGAACCATTAAAACTTCTATCTAAATCAATGAAGAAAGTTATTATTATTTTCAAATTTATACTCTTAGGCAAATTCAAAGTGAAGCCAAGATCATGCACACACATTTCAGAGAAACCCCCCACCAATGTGCGATTTTTCATCCTACTTCATCTAGCAGATTCAGAGAAAATATGTAGTTTTGGTCGATCCATAGTGTGGTGAAAACCACCCCCTCTTGTCAACAGCCCTTTTCAGGGCTACCAAAAAGAGGTAGACACAACACAAAAATATTTACAAGACGTCGAGTTATAACTCCGTCAAACAAAATATTTCACCAGAGAGAAAATACGAAATTCTCTCTCAAAAGTGAAATATTAACTAATAACATACAAGGCGACCTCCCTAGACACTTACTGGGCGAGAGAGACGCGACAAGTATCTCGAACCAAGTCGCCTTGAATGAGAAAACTCAAACAGAGAATCAAACGTCCTCTAAAGCTAGCAAGGACAGTTCAAACAAGCCTACTCGCCAATCAGAAACACTGATTACACGAGAGACAATAGGCGAACCAACCAAGAGGCGGCAAGCAACCACCTCTGGTCCAGCAGCCACCCCGGGGACCCCGTCTGAACAACTGACGCAGAGAAAGCACCCGAGGTCCCCGGCTAAACTCAAGGTCGTCGGCTCCGCGACGGACGCTCGTAAGCACCCCGGAGGACCAGCTCAGCTATCATACTCGCAGATACTGAGAAAACAATGTGCGAGCCAATGAGATTACACAGTCGAATTAATGAAATTAAGCGGACCAATCAGGAGGCGGCAGGGGGCGGCCACCTCCCTATAAATACCCCGCTCGGAGCCTCCGAAATTCATTCTACTCTCCGCTCTCGACGACGACACCTCGAAGTACGAAGAATTCTACACGCTCTACGCTGACGAACCTTCTGCATTCCGAGTTCATCTCAAGAACGGCTTCCTACTGCTTTCTACAAGGCCTACCTTCTCTCCACACAGATCTCGCATTGGCATCTACGAGTCCAGTGATTATTCATCCTGCTCATTGCCCAACGTAGTTCATCTGTCAGGACGCCACCCGGTACATCTATCGATATTCTCTTTAGATCGTACGCCCGAGGGACGTTCCGAGCCGTATCACCCGGGTTTCGTAGCATTAGGCTCGTCACCGACCGCCGGGATACGCCGGTAAATTACTCTGCTCCTCCGCTCTAATTTACCGTCCAAGGAAGTCTTTTTCAAGACTACGAGGTAGGACCCTGACATACGAGCATTGGAAAGACGCTCTGTCAAGCGAGTCCACCTCCCAAACCCTCTATTTCTATACATAGAGGCATCGAAACGAGCTAATAACTCGGTTATTTCGATGGAACGTCGGCCGTCTTATTTCCTCATGCAAGGGGAGGCCGACGACGGCGAAGCCGGGCCGCGTAGCCCCCGTAGTGCTCCCTACAGGCTACCCGGCGAATCCGCTGGTCCCAGCGACGGCGCAAGGCTCGATCCTCACGACGAGATCGCCTTCTCACCTAACGTATTCGTTAAAGAAACGTTCGATCAAGCCTCGCCTATACAAAAGATCGAGGATACCTTTCAGACCCGCTCTGAAGTCAATCATTACGATTCGACCAAGCTGTCCGAGTACCCACAATATTCGACGCAAGCCTACTCGGCCGATCCGAGTGTCAAATACACTCCAAATGTGCAAAAAGCGAAGGATACTTTTCAGTTCAACATATTCCTCCTACAGATATAAATCGTAGGCCGGAATATTACAAAACGGCTCAGTACCAAACTGATCGAACCCAGCACCCACTATGCGAGCCCAGTGCTCCATGCGGCTGCGACACGAACTATCTCTCAGTTCACCCCGCCGAGCAAGCTGACCATGACGGATCCGCCCACATTCCTTACAGGAATAACACGGGGACTAACCCGCATAATCAGAATATAAATGTCCCACTTGGTCTACCGACGCCAAGTAAAACATATTTAAATCCACTACAAATGGTGACCCCGCCTTTGAACAGGCTTAACACGGAGCATTTCGTTCCCTCTTATGAAGCTAGTGGATTTCAGGGAACCACTGCGGGCGTGCGACCCCCGCCGGGCCTCTACGCCCCACATCTCATGCAACAACCCTCTACACAAAGTGGCTTTCGAGCACTTTTAGAGGAGATGGGAGATTATCAAAAACCAATCTTCCAAAAGAAGAATATTGATCGTGCACTCGCCGAGTTCGATCAATACTGCGTGCGAAAACACCTGAGAACGCAGAACGAATGCTTCTCAGCTATATACAAGTGGGTACCAGAAGAAATGAGGGAAGCTATCGACTCAGCTTACCTCACGGCACCCCACGCACCCTACGAAGAGGCCAAACAGCGCCTACAGCGAGAATATGGGTTGTCCTTACAGGACAGGCTCCTCGCACTCGAGGACCCCGCATCTCTCGCCAAAAAACCCAGCACCAAGTACCACGAAATGTACTCTAAAGCTGTTGGGTACTTTTCAGAGGCTCTGATCACTCAAAAGTGGATCGAGACTCTACCCATCGAAGCACGAGGTATGGTCGCAGCTCAGCCTACCACGACCGCCCGGCTCGACCTAGCTGATACGCTACACGCGTACAAAACAGAGAATACCTCTCTAAACATACGAGGAGTAGAATCTACTCCGAAACCCATGAAAAATGGTTTCAAAAAGGCCCTCTCACAACAAGCTGAGTTCAAACCCCAACCAGTAGAGAGTAGGCCTCACAAACCGACGGCCTATGTCTGTCGAAACCACGCACGTTTCGGTAACGAAACTCGCAAATGTGCAGACCCAGAACACTGCACTTGGAAGGCAAACACTGCTTCCAAAACTAGCAAAAAGGCAGCGACTATAAGCCAGCCTAAAACCTGGGTTTCAAACGAAAATACTCAGAGATCGGTACAAGAAAGTACCGTTCCAACCTCCGACGTAGAGAGTTCGGAAAACGAATAACTGCCAGTGTATCTGAGCCTATACACCGGCAGTCTACTGAGTATAAAAGGCTTTTTTTCAAGTGCAAACTAAATGGCACTGAATTTCTCATTGACACGGGAGCAGAAGTGAACATTCTGCCCCACAATGTCACGAAAAAATTGGGCTTAAAAATTCGTAAGTCCAACGTTAAGCTCACAGCAGCTAACGGAGCCCCTATAGACACACTAGGGCGAGCTGACACGACAATTAACATCGGCCTCGGAGACATGACCACCGATTTTATGATCACGAAAGTTGATCTAGCGATCCTAGGTATACCATTCCTCGAGTCTTGGGATATCGGAATACGGGTCAAACACAAGTACATTTATAAAGATAAAATAAAGAGCTATGCCGATCAAAAAATAGCTGCAGTCATGAACAAAAAATTCACTGACGAACAAATAGCAGCTACTATCCCTCATCGTGACAATAACCCTCAACCAGAGGACGTGCAAATCACGGAGGACGAAAACATTCGCTCTATCATTGACAAATACAATGATAAAATGAGCAAACTTCAAGGAAAGTGGAAAAACAACGGGGTTTACCACCGTATAACCACAGAAGGAACACCAGTACACTTCCGAGCAAGACCCATGGCGGGCGAAAAACAGGCTCAAGTCAAAAGTACCGTAAATGGTGGTGAAGTGGGTACAGTTTTGATAGTTTTCCACCTCTTCCAGCCACAATTTTCATAATTTTTTTGTGAACTTCATACTGAAGTAACTTAAACTATCAACCTTTCGAACCACGTTTGAGTTGTTGAAATTCATCAATTGCAAGCTCGAGGGTGGGGGTTTAAAGTTGTACTATCTTCTCCCACACTTTGGTGGTGAAGATGGTACACCGTCGTTTTACACCTCCAACCAGGTTGCAGAGGCTTCTGTACCAACTTCACCATCGTTTTTAACATCTTCTTTCTTTCTAGAAGTGGAGGGATGATGGAAAAATGGGACTAAAAAGGTCTAAGGTTGAATCAAATGCAAGAAAAAAAATTAAAAGGCCTTTATTTAGCAAAAAATGTGTTTAAAACAGAAAGGGGCTTTATTGAGCAAACAATTCGATCAAGTTAAAGGATTTTTGGGTAACTTCCCCAGGAACAACAAAACGGTATCTACGTATCTTCAAATGGTACGAATCAGTCTTTTCAACATACCTACTCGTAGGTAAGCAAAGAAAACGACTGTACCATCTTCACCACCTAAAACTTAATTTTTTACAATTTTGGCTTCAGGGATTTTTCTTAAAGAGATAATTTGGATTTCTCTACGGATTTCCAATCCCAAATAGATGTGTAACCAAGGAAATACACTTAATTGGTGATCGCTGTTCAATTGTCGCAGCCCCAGGAGCAGTTTGGCAGAAAACACAGTTCACCTTGATTATCACGTTATCACTAATAGTGTTATCAGCGTCAAAGAGTACATGAGAAGAAGGTGTTCCACCGCTCAGATGCTGCTCCCTAGGGCCCTTGACACAAACCTGTCGGCCATTTTTGCTTGGGAACCCCCCTTTTCCCACCAAATGTCAATTTATTTGGAAAATCCGTCTTTGTACCATCTTCACCACCGGATCCCTCTTCACCACCATTTACGGTACTTTTGACAAAATGCTTTCAGAAGGCATAATTGCACCATCAGATTCCGAATGGGCATCCCCGTTACACTGTGTGCCAAAAAAAGACGGGTCATGGAGAATCACCGGCGACTACCGTTTCCTGAACGCGAAAACGAAGAAAGACGCCTACCCTCCTCCTCACATTCGCTCTTTCCAAGCGAATTTACATGATACACGAATCTATTCGACAATAGATTTAAAATCGGCATATTATCATATTCCGATGCACCCAGATGACGCTCATAAAACTGCAATTATTACACCTTTCGGTCTTTATGAGTTTAAGAAAATGAGCATGGGTTTGGCCGGAGCGGCTCAAACATGGCAAAGATACATGGACAGCATCATGCGAAAATTTGATTTCGCATTTGTATACCTAGATGACATCCTGGTGGCTTCTAAAAATTATAAAGAACACATGAACCACCTCAAACAAATTTTTGACAAGCTAGGGGAACACGGACTTCGAGTAGGTTTTGATAAATGCATTTTTTCAAAACCTACCGTCGATTTCCTAGGTTTCACTATCTCGAAAGAAGGGATAATTCCTAAACGAGATAAAATAGAAGCCATAGAACAATTTCCTAGGCCAATAGACGTACGAAGTCTACGCAGATTCCTAGGTATGTGTGGTTTCTACCGAGCATGCTCAAGTAAATTCGCTCACACGGCACAACCTCTGTATGACTCCATTCAGTCAAACAAAAAAAATGACAAAACACCTATCGAATGGACATCAGAGAGAGAAAAAGCTTTCAACAGCTTAAAACAAGCAATGATTAAAGCTACATTACATAATATCGCTCATCCACACCCTACAGCAGAGTGGAGATTAGTCTGCGACGCATCCGACACACACATCGGAGCAGCACTAGAGCAGGAAATTACAGACAAACACGGCTCGAAATCTTACCAACCATTGGGATTTTTCAGTAAAGAAATTCCGGAACAATGGAAGAATAAAGCATCATTCGACAAAGAGATGTTCGCCGTTTACCAAGCTTGCATTCATTGGCACAATGACTTGGACGGCCGATCTTTTCATATTTGTTCAGATCACAAGCCTCTGCTAGGCACGATGCTTAAGAAAAATGCACATTTTTCTAAAATGAGATTAAGATGGCTAACATACATCTCTCAAATGACGAGTGACATTCGTCATATACCCGGAGAGAACAACGTCGTCGCCGACGCACTCTCCAGACCCTTCGATCCAGTTGAAATTCAAACAAAATCGATTTCAACCCAAACTGACGAGGGTCCACCCATAGCCGAAATTTCGCAAATTACGGCTGCAATAGAGTGCAATCTTCTACTGCACATTTCAAATGCACAAATTCGTTCTCCTCCTAACGCAGAGGACAAATTGAAACTCACACGAGTCGAATTTCCTCAAGGAGAAATTTGGTGTAACCTAGACCTAGGACACCCAAGACCTTATATTCCAAACGAAATAAGGCAAGAAATAATCAGCCAAATTCACAATTTGGGACACCCAGGTATACACTCTACAGTGTATAAAGTTAAACAAAGATATTTTTGGCACGGACTCCATGCAGATGTCTCCAACTGGGTCCGAGCGTGCGAGACTTGCCAACGAGCAAAAATCACTCGCCCCGTGAAGCTCCCTTACTCCGAATTTGAAACGGCTAACAAATTCTCACATGTACACGTTGACATTACCGGACCTTTACCTTTAGCTAAAGGAGGGAAACGTTACATTCTAATGATGGTCGATAGAGCAACGGGTTGGCTAGAGGCAGTCCCTCTTAACAACATCGAAACAGCCACGATCACAAACGCCTTTATCAATATTTGGGTAGCTTCAAAAGGCGTACCTAAATACATCACAAGTGATCAAGGCACACAATTCGAATCAGATCTATTTAATTCCATTATGGAACGTCTCGGAGTAAAACATACCCACACGTTACCATACAAACCGTCAACAAACGGAATGGTAGAACGCAGAAATAGATCTCTGAAAGAGGCTCTCAAAGCACAAAACGAAAATTGGCTCGACGCCCTACCAAAAGTACTACTCGCCATGCGTACGGCAGTAGACCCAGCAACGGAAACTACACCGTTCCAAAAAGTTTACGGAATTGACGTACCACTCCCAGGAGACATTTTCGTAACTTCTACAAACCTTTCGGAGCCTCTCTTCTTCCGGCCTACGCATATTAAACATAATAATACGAAATATGCCGTAAACATGCCCAAAAATTTGGATACATGTACACATGTCTATATCAGAGTGCCCACACAGCTCACCTCTCTGCAATGTCCTTACACGGGACCATTCAAAGTGGTTAAAAGAGATAAGTTTTCGGTTACAGTGCAAATTGGCGAACATACAAAAAAAGTTCCCAAACAGCAAATAAAACCAGCTTACACTCTAAAAACAGACGAAGCTGTGTCACTAAACAAAAATCAGGCAGAAAATAAGGAGGAGACTCCCCGAAAATCTGCCAGAAGGCACGTCCCCTCTACCAAATTCGACGAGAGGTGGGTGACGGCGCTCGAAACACCCCAGCCGGCGTCGTCGTTAATAACACGACGTCTTGGGGGGGCCCCTGTGGTGAAAACCACCCCCTCTTGTCAACAGCCCTTTTCAGGGCTACCAAAAAGAGGTAGACACAACACAAAAATATTTACAAGACGTCGAGTTATAACTCCGTCAAACAAAATATTTCACCAGAGAGAAAATACGAAATTCTCTCTCCAAAGTGAAATATTAACTAATAACATACAAGGCGACCTCCCTAGACACTTACTGGGCGAGAGAGACGCGACAAGTATCTCGAACCAAGTCGCCTTGAATGAGAAAACTCAAACAGAGAATCAAACGTCCTCTAAAGCTAGCAAGGACAGTTCAAACAAGCCTACTCGCCAATCAGAAACACTGATTACACGAGAGACAATAGGCGAACCAACCAAGAGGCGGCAAGCAACCACCTCTGGTCCAGCAGCCACCCCGGGGACCCCGTCTGAACAACTGACGCAGAGAAAGCACCCGAGGTCCCCGGCTAAACTCAAGGTCGTCGGCTCCGCGACGGACGCTCGTAAGCACCCCGGAGGACCAGCTCAGCTATCATACTCGCAGATACTGAGAAAACAATGTGCGAGCCAATGAGATTACACAGTCGAATTAATGAAATTAAGCGGACCAATCAGGAGGCGGCAGGGGGCGGCCACCTCCCTATAAATACCCCGCTCGGAGCCTCCGAAATTCATTCTACTCTCCGCTCTCGACGACGACACCTCGAAGTACGAAGAATTCTACACGCTCTACGCTGACGAACCTTCTGCATTCCGAGTTCATCTCAAGAACGGCTTCCTACTGCTTTCTACAAGGCCTACCTTCTCTCCACACAGATCTCGCATTGGCATCTACGAGTCCAGTGATTATTCATCCTGCTCATTGCCCAACGTAGTTCATCTGTCAGGACGCCACCCGGTACATCTATCGATATTCTCTTTAGATCGTACGCCCGAGGGACGTTCCGAGCCGTATCACCCGGGTTTCGTAGCATTAGGCTCGTCACCGACCGCCGGGATACGCCGGTAAATTACTCTGCTCCTCCGCTCTAATTTACCGTCCAAGGAAGTCTTTTTCAAGACTACGAGGTAGGACCCTGACATACGAGCATTGGAAAGACGCTCTGTCAAGCGAGTCCACCTCCCAAACCCTCTATTTCTATACATAGCGGCATCGAAACGAGCTAATAACTCGGTTATTTCGATGGAACGTCGGCCGTCTTATTTCCTCATGCAAGGGGAGGCAGACGACGGCGAAGCCGGGCCGCGTAACCCTCGTAGCGCTCCCTACAGGCTACCCGGCGAATCCGCTGGTCCCAGCGACGGCGCAAGGCTCGATCCTCACGACGAGATCGCCTTCTCACCTAACGTATTCGTTAAAGAAACGTTCGATCAAGCCTCGCCTATACAAAAGATCGAGGATACCTTTCAGACCCGCTCTGAAGTCAATCATTACGATTCGACCAAGCTGTCCGAGTACCCACGATATTCGACGCAAGCCTACTCGGCCGATCCGAGTGTCAAATACACTCCAAATGTGCAAAAAGCGAAGGATACTTTTCAGTACCTCAACCAAGCTCAACATATTCCTCCTACAGATATAAATCTTAGGCCGGAATATTACAAAACGGCTCAGTACCAAACTGATCGAACCCAGCACCCACTATGCGAGCCCAGTGCTCCACGCGGCTGCGACACGAACTATCTCTCAGTTCACCCGCCGAGCGAGCTGACCTTGACGGATCCGCCCACATTCCTTACAGGAATAACACGGGGACTAACCCGCATAATCAGAATATAAATGTCCCACTTGGTCTACCGACGCCAAGTAAAACATATTTAAATCCACTACACATAGGTACAGTAGCAATTGAAAATGATAAAACTAAAAATGTATAGCTTAATCTCTGATTTTATGATGCATATCTTACATAGCTATTATTAACTTTAATACAGGTAATCAGGCAAAGAGAAGCATGAGAGGTACATTATCATACACGGGATATCACGGGAATTAGCAACAGATGAGGGATTTTAATGAGAATGAGATTTTATATATGTATGTATAAAAAATAGCAGTGTACATGTACGGTGCACAATTAAGGTGTAAATCTTAAATAAGAAATATGTAGGTAGGTATACAACAATCCCCATTCATTCACCAAACTCAAAATTACACCAGCTATAGGTATTATCTTACATCAGCTGATCAGTGTTCGGCCATTTTGCCCCTGGTCAATTCCTAGACCAAACGTCCGTAGCGGCACGTATGGTTTGACTATCTGAAACATCACTGATAGCCCTCCATCTTATTAATACTCAAAGAGTTCATGATCGTAGGCAAGCGCCAAGACTTGAACTCAAAATGGAGGAAAGAGAAGTTTGCTCATAAGTAACCTTATTTTTCGATAACAAGTAAAAATTAACAACTGTGGTTCAATTTTGTTTCACCGGAATTAAAGCCTCTGGATTTCTGATATCACCAATTATTAATCCTATTTTAACGTGTTCGAATTGTGTGAAGCGAACGATCATTGTTCGAACGACTACGCCGAGCAGGAGCAGTTCAGGGCATTCGGAACTTGAAGTAATTGCCCACAAGTCTCGTCAATTTTACTTGTTGAATTCATGGTTGACTGAGTAAGTTAATTTTATCCTCATTGTATTAACTGATGGCTAAAATATACAGGTCTTATTTAGAATTGCTCAAAAAATGGCCGGTAGATGCCACTAAAAAGGAAAGAGACTTTGCAGGTTTCTTGCGGGAAAGGATAAAGAGGACGTTTAGAACACCTGAGCTCCCTAGTGACCAGGACGAGCGTGAATGCTGGAGAACTTACGAATCACTCAACAGAATCGCAGACAATTATCATTACCAGAAATATCAACGATACAGCACCTCATCTTCCACCGGACTGACAGCTGAGCAATGCAAAACCATATTGTCAGAGGAATTCATGAAATTGCTCGAATCTAACGAGTCTAGTTTTATTAGTACTATTTGGAAAACATCAAAATAAGATTAATCATCTTCAGTCATGTTTGCTTACAAACTTTTTAGAGTTAGATGTAGTTCGCTAATCTCAAAAAAATTTCTTCATACTCCAGTTTTAACGAAGGATGTCGTTCATTATTTGAACCCTAGAGATGATGAAACTTATATAGATATGACGTTTGGGGCTGGAGGACATTCTAGGGCTATTCTGGAGGCTGCGCCCAACTGCAAGTTAATATGTCTTGACAGGGACCCACTTGCTCATGAAATGGCTGTTGAGTTTTCCAAGGAATACTCTGGACGAGTGCGTGCGTTTCTAGGGCGTTTCACAGAATTGCCATCAATTTTAAGGTCAGTTGGAATACCTTTAGGGTCAATTGATGGTGTCTTATATGATTTGGGATGTTCTTCGATGCAGTTCGACGTTGATGAAAGGGGATTTTCTATCAGTAAGAATGGGCCTCTAGATATGAGAATGGATGGAAGTAGATGTCCTGACCATCCAACTGCTGCAGATGTGGTGAAATACGCCGACGAAGAGGATCTGCAGAAGATTTTCAAAATATATGGTGAAGAAAAGCATTCAAAGAAGATTGCAAGAGCTCTGATCGAGTGTAGGTACACGTTTAGACCTATTAAAACCACTTCTGATCTCTCCAATCTTGTTGCCGAAACGTTGATGACTGAGTACCGCATGGATAGCCTTCAACGGCCATCCCACGTTGCCACCAAAATTTTCCAAGCACTCCGTATCTTTGTCAACAACGAACTTAACGAAATCAACAATTCAATCCATCAAACCAGGAAGTACCTAAAAATAGGTGGACGTTTATTAGTTATTTCTTTCCATTCCCTGGAAGACAGGATTATAAAGAACCACTTCTCTGGGAATGATCTGGACAACAATGAAGCATCTGGTGCAGTCTTGAAACTTAGCGATTACTCCTCTACTCTTGAAGGTTTTGAAAAGTGGAAACTGTACGATGGCGAGTGGGCAAAACTCTTCAAAAATCCTGTCACTCCCTCTGATACGGAGATACGTGACAATCCTCGTAGCCGGTCTGCCAAGTTGAGAGCAGCTGTGAAAATAAATTAAGAAATGACTATCATTAATTTCCTCAGCTTTTCACTGTAGAGAGAGTGGGTTGATTTGTACCAATGTACATAAGAATATTCTGTATTGTTGTACCAATAGTAGTTACCTCTTAATTATATTATGTAATATAATGAAATTCTTGTTCGAAGCTGCCTCTGTCATTTTCCGCATTCACAAATATTGGGGGAAAAAAACACAACTACTCTTGGATTTTTGTAGAAAATTTACTTTAACAACAACCATCTCACAGTTAGGAAGAACAGAGAGAAAACCCAACAAACCCTTGAGTACTGTACTGATACACGATTTTCGGGGGATGATTAAAAAAAACAAAATAATAAAAATTAATACCTATTACTAAAATTTTAAAAAGTTAGGTAGTTTGATGAATCAAAAAATTCCAGTCATGCAGCATTATCGGATGAGCGAATTTTTGTAAATTATCGTGTTTATATTTATGTTGAATTGTTTTAAAATTTGATCACTTTGAGTGCAAAGAGATGGTTAACCATACGTTGAAACTCTCCTTTCCCAAATCCTACCAATACCGTGAGAACATGTACGCACTTTCGGGCGCTCCACCGGCTAGGGTTCGCTTATACTACTGATTTGTGACTTTTTTTTTTTTTTTTTGGTCCTATAACTTATATTTTTTAATTCACGTTAATGACCACTTTTTTCTTCCAAAATGTGACTTTATGGCACTAAAACTGTCATAACTCCGTAAATTTTTAGTCAAAACTCAAATCTAATCATACCGTTGAAAAGAACATATATTTTTCTATACCTCTAATGAATTTTTACACATGTTTAAATGGAAAGAACGGGTGAAAAATAACCCGTAAGTGAAAAATTCCGAAATTTTTCACTTTTTTCAAAATTTGTCTCTCGAAACGTCCTGGATGGAAATTTGCATGCTGTAAACTGAAAAGTTGCAACATAAACCCAACTTTCCAACGGTGTAGTCAATTTTTATTTTACTTTGTTAATTGGGGGAGAAAAGTATGTTTGTATGCTGAAAAACGTGGTTTTTTCTATGAAATCGAGGGTTTTTGTGACAAATTACTCCCCAAGAAAATACTAGTTTGGGGTTGGTTTTTACGCCTTTTTTCACGCTGAATTGAATGGTAACACTCGCAGATATCTCCAACACCATTACAACCGAGTTTTTCACTTTACCAAACTAGTTTTTAGTTCATATCTTAGGTATGCTCAATTTTATGTGTTTGTTAAAGGTAAAAATTGTCATTCCATTTAAAAAAAAATTGTTAATCCATTAGAGATATAGGAAATCTTACGCTATTTTTAACGGCATAATCAGACTTGAGTTTTGACTGGAAATTTTCGGAATTATGACAGTTTTAGTGACACAAAGCCGAAAACGTGGAAAAAAAAAAAAATTAAAAGAGAAATAAGTGGTCTTTAGCATGAATTGAAAAATATATGTTATAGGACAAAAAAAGTCACAAATCAGTAGTAGAACCGAACCCTAGCCGATGGTGCGCCCAAAAGTGCGACACCCTGTATACCGTTAAGTCTTTTATGCGGCCCATTCACGATCCTGCTGCAGGAAGTGAGGGGAACCAAAAACTTCCCTCTCTTCTTCCACGGGAGGGGTGCAGGGCGTGTGTGGAGGCCTTCCTGCTGCAGGAGTCCTGCAGAGCTTGTAGGATGGGTTCCCCATCGGACCATCCTGCGGTCCGGGGTCCCCCACCCTATCAACCTGCTTCTTCCGAGCGTGTGTGGAGCTGCCGGAAGACCTTCCATGTTCTAATCACCAGCCAACAAAACAACACAAGAAAATGGATTACCTTCCTCAGAATACCGTATACTGGCAGGAAACCTTCGATTTGAGCTGGGAATGACGGATCGTGTATGGAGAACGCACTCTAAGGCAGGAGAGCGAAGAGGGGAACTTCGTTGCTCTCCCCACCTCCTGCTTTAGGATTAGCCTAGCGGGTTTTCCCTCCATTGTCCTCAGACCAAAAGGAGATTATTGCCATCATATCACCCTACCACATTCCCTTGGTGATGCATTACGTTTTTCTATTGGATCCCCACTTTGTCAACCTGACCACCACTAGCTCCTCTGGCCCTACCGGATTTTTCCTGCTTAGATGAAAATATTTTTGTTCAGTAATTTCTATTCATACTTCCAACCAGAGAATCGTATTTACTCTTGCTTTTGAAATGACAACCCTTCAGAAATTTATGATGTAGATAGTTACCCAATATTCAATCATTATTGTGTTCACCAGTGTGTGTATTGTAAATATTTGTTCTTTAAATTGTAAATTAATAAACTCTCGGCTACGGGCACGTTTAATTGATAATCTACCCAATTTCCTGGGCATGAATGCCATGAATTTTCCAAACCAAGCTAGTAATTGGAAGGTGTGTCTAGTGAAGGTGAGTGAAGTGTGGGTTAATAGTCAACCTTATTTTAATATCACAGTATGTGTAAATTATTAGTATGAGTGCGACCTGCAGCACAATGGTACGAATGAAGAGGTAACTTTGTGTGTGACTAGTATCACTCGATGCATTTATGAACAGCACTTTTCCAAATGTAAGAATTAACTAAGCGCTAGCTGAAGTTTCCCAAGGTCCCTCACCTCCCCCTACAAATAGTATTTAGTTGATAGGCGCTCAAAGGGCTACGGCCATCGGAGCCAAGATCCCAGTGCCCAGCCATATGGCAACGCCCACGCTGAGAGTGTTAATGAAACTAGTTCAAAGAAATCTTCATTCATTTCACCCCCAGTCTCAATATAGAAGGTGCAATAAAGTTCCCATAGTTTCTGAAGAATCCTTTACCTTTCAGCTACCTACTATCAAAATTTACAGTGTACCTAATTTGGATTGACTATCCTAAATAATCTGGTAGTAGCATACTTACTTTTTGTTCTACTGGGATGTTGGTGGTATCAGGTGGGCTATCAGGGTACATTAGAGGCAAAAAGGAAAAACTTAAATACCTAGAAATAAGTTCATTTATTCAAAACGAGTATTTCGTGAAAAAGTGCTCACCTAGAAGATTCAAGGTAAGTAGAGGTCGCACGCAGTATCTTGGCGCGTTTCTCCAAACTGTCCGGCAAAAGTTCAGGCAGCTAGACTGAGGTTTTCACATCCCCTCTCTTTCCATCATATTACGTAGCCCACCCATCCGAGGTATAAGCCCCTTGGGAAACCCTTCTGTTGCTTTCCATGACTTTTACCCTTCTAGGTAGCGCACGCTATTATAGACTTAATCGCAAGACATTTTCAGGTACCTATATATTATTCTGTGTGATTCCTTTCTGCTCTCTGCTTGGCTAAATTGTCCAAGCACTTGATTCTGAGAAAACGAATACTTGACTTATCCATTAGAATTTTCTTGTTATCCTCCGTTTTTCGCCACCTAAACCCAAGATTTTTTAGAACTTTCCATAGTGTGGTCGACCCTCCGTTAAATTGAATGTCTGAATGATCTGTACATAGCTTAGAAAGCAAACCTTTTACTGTAGGAAATGTTTGGAAGTAACATGGTAGTTGTGTATGATAGATACGGCGAATAGCTTCTTTATCAAAATTGTCAAGTTTGCTTTTAGGCTCAATTTGATTCGGGGTTTTTTGGGTGTTGTAAACGAAAGTCCCGTAGCCTGCTCACTCGATCGTGATCCATTGAAAAGCCTTATTGTTCTTGATCCATTTGATTCAATTTTCGTTCCATTTCACTTAAGAACTATTTTCATGAATTTTCCTATTTTCATAATTTGAATTGCATTTTTCAAATTTATTTATTTTTATTTTTCATTTTATTTATTTATTTATTATTATTATTTATTTTTTATTTTTGCTTTGATTTCAATTGCATTGCACAAAATTTTTTTGTGCATTTTCATAATTTGAACTTCTCTGGAGCAGAAATATTCTAATCCATATTCATTCCTTATATTTTCTTGATTTACGCTGCATAAAACTCAGCTCGATTTTCATGCATTTTCCATATTTTATTAATTTCTTTGTCTATTGCATTTTTTTTATTTTTTGGGACGGGTACGAGCCCCTGGTCACTTAGACCACAATTGGTCTATTCTGACTGTCTATTGCATTAGGTTTATCGCAACATTGATATTTTGATTTAACGTATACCTTAATTCAATTTTTACTGTAATTTTCATACTACATTCGATTTGTATTATTACCTAGTTTTAATTGATTAATTAAGTGTAATTTAATTACACCTTTTTCATATTGAATTTTGTCTCACCTATGAATACGAATCCCACCAATGTAAACCTTATGACAGAAGTACCTACAAGCCCTGTTACATAGGTCCTTATTGTGATTCCTTTCAAATCACCTGAGGTTCAATCAGGAACTGATTTCATTACTTTTTCTAAATAACTTCAATTCAAGGTAATTTGGCAGTGTCTGAAAAACGTTCTTTGAATTGGAAGATACTTATTTACATTAGGCTCTCAAATTACAAAACAGCAGAGGATCAACTGAAACACGTTTGGAGTTCTAGTAGTCCTGTCAATCAAACTCTATAAGAGAATTGCATTTACTAGGTACCTACGCTTTTCGCACCAGCTAAGTCATACCAAAGCCACTCCTCTACCAGAAAAGTACCCCAAAGACCGCTCATGCCACCAGGTAAGTCGTTGAGTTATTACTTCTTTCCAAGCACAACACACACACATTTTCCGTTCTTAGCCATTTATTCATAAATATCAACTAGGCCGTTAGTTTCATTTTCTTTTGCAAAACCCCACTTCCTAGGATCCTCATAGTATGTGTGAGTCTTGATAAGAGTTGAATTCCAATACATTTTAGGATAGCTCCAATGGAAACCCACAAAATTACACAACTTTTTTCATAAACAATGGATATCTAATACAACATTGATATCTTGAACTACATTGTGATCAAAGCCAGATCTGGAAATGGTCTGAATCAGAAGTTTCAAACAATATTTTAAGGCTTTTTGGTCTTTTTATAGAATTTAAGAACTAGGGGGATCTAAAGTAGCCTTCCTTAAATTGAAGGCCCGACCAAGGGATGTTGTATGTCAGCAGCAGACCAGCAAAACATCCACCTCACTTTAGTTCTCCCACTTGTGAAGAGTAGGGGTATTCATAGTCCAGTAGTTTCACGGGAAAAACATCGAATCGTCAAAATTTGAGCTGAATGAATGTGCTTGTACAGGATCATTTACGGCTATCGATACCTTCATGACAGAGTTCGAACCCTGCTAAGAGTGTATTATGTGCTGCTAAGAAAGTGTA
This sequence comes from Adelphocoris suturalis, assembly GCA_030762985.1. NCBI lineage: Eukaryota > Metazoa > Arthropoda > Insecta > Hemiptera > Miridae > Adelphocoris > Adelphocoris suturalis. The sequence goes on along the minus strand of CM061040.1, from coordinate 23,946,433 downwards.
TTATTCGTCCCTATTAGATTTGAAGCTTCCTTCGAAAATCCTGTGGAATAATATAAATAAATTTGGTATGAAAACCAAGTCTGGCGGCAGCAATCATCAAGTCAGCCCTGATGACCTTAACATACATTTTGTCAGAGATCCTGAGTATACTTCTTCACCTGATCAACTAACCAACCCTCGAAATCTAAACACTGTTAATGGATTTTCCTTCAGCAATGTTTCTCAGGACGATGTTCGTGAAGTTATTATGTCTATTAAGTCGAACTCAGCTGGTTTTGACTCACTTCCACCAAGTTTTATAAAAAAAAGTTCTGCATATTCTTCTTCCTGCACTCACCCATGCCTACTATTATTCCATTACGTCTTCTACTTTTCCAGCTTTATGGAAGCATGCTATAATTACAGCAATTCCAAAGAATGATAACCCCACCTCTGCCGATGAACTAAGACCAATCAGTGTTTTGCCCATTCTATGTAAGGGTTTGGAGTGGCTAATGTACAAGCAGCTCATTAATGTTTTGAACACTTTCCATGTTCTAGATAACCATCAATCAGGCTTCCGGAAAGGTTTTAGCTGCTCCACCGCCTTATTGCGTCTTACTGAGGACATCCGAGATGGCTTCTCAAAGTCCCTCGTCACCATTAATGTCCTTCTTGATTTTGCAAATGCTTTCGGTTCAGTCGACCATGCCCTCTTAAACCGTAAACTAAAAACATTTTACAATTTTGATGCTACTTCCTGCAAACTCATCAACTCTTTTTTGTCTCACAGAACTCAGGCAGTGAGAGTCGGGTCATCCATATCCAACCCTCTAGCTCTCAAATATGGTGTTCCTCAAGGATCTATTCTAGGACCCATATTATTCTCTTTATTTATTAATGATCTCCCAAACTCTATTGTATTTTCTAAGTACATTTTATTTGCTGATGACCTACAATTGTATATCCAGTGTCCTATTAATGAAATTTCCACCACCATTAACCATCTCAACTCTGATTTAGCCAATATTAATAAGTGGTCCTCCTCTAATGGAATCACATTAAATCCAAAGAAAAGTCAAGCTATAGTTTTTTCAAAAAATGCTGTTGATATCCAAAATATCCCTTCCCCTGTAATCAGCAATCAACCTATCAGTTTTCAATCTAAAGTAAGAAACTTGGGTATTATGTTTGATCCTCAGCTGCAGTGGAACAATCATGTTTCGCTCATTTGTGGTAGGGTTTACCATGCTCTGTATGTACCTCATGAAGCCTTTTAAGCATTTTGTGACGAGTGAGTTGAGGAGAGCGCTTATTCAATCCCCGGTGTTGCCGTATTTTACCTACTCAGATATTGTTGTCAGCACTGGGTTAAATGCTCATTTCACTAAACATCTTACGGTTGCCTTCAACTCCTGTGTCCTTTTCATAACCAATGTTTCCATGCGAGAGCACATAAGCCCTTATCACTGTTCACTTGTGGGTTGCAGCATTGACAATCTAATGGCTACTAATCTCTCATGCTTCATTTTCAAATATATTAATGTTTCCCATCCATACTATCTTGATCGAATGTTCTGACCTACTTCATCTAACAGAGCTAAAAATTTGCTGATGCCCCAACACACTTCTTCCCTCAAGGGATCCATTGCAGTGAATGGTGTTCGGTTGTGGAACGCCCTCCCAAGGGCAATAAAGGATTCTCCCTCCTATTCGGTGATCAGGAGACGATGCCTTGCTCACTTTGCGGAATGCTAGCAACCACTTCCTTCATTTATCCTTCTTTTCTTCATTCATTACCCCTTCTTCCTCTCTTTTTTATTTTTTTCATCTTTCACCACCCATCTTTTCTTCTACTTAGCATTTCATTATTTTTCTCATTTCTTCTTTCTCTCATGTATAGGTCATTTTTTCTTATTTACACTATTATATCGTTTTTGTCATTACTTGGTAATTTTTTTATGTTATTGGCTTTATGATCCATTTGTTATTTTCAGTACTATTTACATAAACTAAAAATGTTTGTTTATAACGTTCTGCCCTGCTCCAAGGGTGTACGCTAAGTGGGCCCAGGTCCTTTGTACACTAAAATAAATAAATAAATAAAATTAATAAATAAAGGAGAAGTAGGTACCTACTTCTTTAGTCTTGTGCGCTCCAACATCGTGAGTTATGAGGCCGATTTAATTAAACCGCTTCGATTGTAGGAGTTTTTCTTGAACGTAACACGTAGAATCCAAAAATCGAATGAAGTGAACAATAATAATAACAATCTGTGTCTGCCCTGCAGTTTTTTCAAAACTACTGGACCAATGTTTACAAAATTTGGCTCAAGAATCATTAACAACCAGGGATATGCCTGTCATCTTGGCATTCCCTCGACATTATCATCAATTTAACCTCAAGGGGTAGTAGATATTGAGGGTGAAATGTAAAATACATCAATAGGTAGGCACCTATCTCAAAAACGTTTGTGGTCAAAGGGTGATTTTTGGAGGGTTTTTATAGCCGTTATTCTAATGAATTGAAGGAGATCACCCAGATTGCTATATGTTCGTCTGTTCACTTCCTGTACGAAAATCTTTACATGACCTGGAGTATTCAAAGAACCAACCAGTTTTAAGGTCTTCAATGTAAATCTAAAAAAAACACCTAGGTACCTACCTATTATCCAATCTAATTCAACCCTCCTCACAACGAATTCAACCTTTTTCACATTGAATACAACTTTTTTTCCTACTACCTTCTTCATACTCAATGAGGAAAACGTTGAAATGAATATGAAAAGGGTTGTATGTACTGAAAGGGAGAAAAAATTGTACTTACTTATTCAATGTGTCAAAGGTTGAATCAGATAGGAAAATTACTACAGAAGGGATATCTAATAAGTAGGTAGGTAGGTACCTACCTTACCCACCTCCATAAATGATACCTATAAAAATAATCCTGTGTAATCATTCGCACAGTTTTTTTTAGTAATCCCAATCGACCAATTTGTAGTGTAGTATCTATGAAATCTTTTATAGTTAGGTACCTACCTAGTATCGAATCGCTCTTCTACCAAGAGACTCCTTGTAGCCTATTATATTATAGGATTATATTTGTAGTGGATTTATATAGGTTTGACTTGGCGTAGGTAGACCAAGTCGGACATTTATATCCCGGTTATGCGGGTTGGTCTCCAGGCCACCCCCGCGAGGAATGCGGGTGGAGCCGCCAAGGTCAACTGGTTTCGCGGACTGAAAGGGGGGATAGTCCGTGTCACAGCCGCGTGGAGCGCTAGGCTCGCGTAGTAAGTGCTGGGTTCGATCAGTTTGGTACTGAGCCGTTTTGTAATATTCCGGCCTTAGATTTATATCTGAAAGGGGAATATGTTGAGCTTGGTTGAGGTACTGAAAAGTATCCTTCACTTTTTGTGCATTTGGAGTGTATTTGACACTCGGATCGGCCGAGTAAGCCTGCGTCGAATATCGTGGGTATTCGGACAGCTTGGTCGAATCGTAATGATCGGCTTCAGAGCGAGTCTGAAAGGTTTCCTCGATCTTTTGTACAGGCGAGGCTTGTTCGAAAGTTTCTCGAACGAATACGTCGGGCGAGAAGGCGATCCGGACGTGAGGGCCGCGCCTCGCGCTGTCGCTGGGTTCAGCCGACTCGCCGTGTGGCCGGTAGGGCGCACTACGTGGGCTACTCGGCCCAGCTTCGCCGTCGCCTTCCTCCCCTTGCAAGGGGAAGTAGGAAGGCCGGCGTTCCATCGAATTGATCGAGTTTTAGCTCGTTTCGATGCCTCTATGTGTGAAAAATAGAGGGTTTTGGAGGTGGACTCGCTTGCCAGAGCGTCTTTCCAATGCTCGGATGGCAGGGTCCTACCTCGTAGCCTTGAAAAAGGCTTCCTTAGACGGTAAATTAGAGCGGAGGAGCTGAGTAATTTACCGGCGTGCCCACAGCGGTCGATTACGAGCTTAAGGCTATGTAATCCGGGCGACACGGCTCGGAACGTCCCTCGGGCGTGCGAGCTAAAGAGAATATCGATAGCTGCACCGGGTGGCGTCCTAACAGATGAACTACGTTGGGCAATGAGCAGGATGAATAATCACTGGACTCGTAGATGCCAATGCGAGATCTGCGTGGAGAGAAGTACTGGCTTGTAGAAAGCAGTAGAAAATCGTTCTTGAGATGACTTCGTGTAGCAGAAGGTTCGTCAGCTTGGTGCGTGTAGAATTCTTCGTACTTCAGAGTGTGTCGTCGTCGAGAGCGGAGAGTGGAATGAAATGCCAGGCTCTGAGCGAGGTATTTATAACCAAAAAGTGGTGGCCACTTTATGGTTAGTATGCAAATTAGTTTCGTCAAATAATTTGGTACGATCAAACTAGCTTCGGATTGGCTCGCTTAATTTCATAAATTCGACTGTGCAATCTCATTGGTTCGCACAGTGTTTTCTCAGTATCTGTGCATATGATAGCTGAGTTGGTCTTCCGAGGTGGTTTCCCTGCGTCCGTCGCTTTGACGGGGTCCCCGGGGGTGGCTGAACGACCTTGAGTTTTCCTGTTTGAGGTTTCTCATTCAAGGCGACTTGTTTCGAGATGTTTGTCGTATCTCTCTCGCCCAGTAAATGTTTGGGGAGTTCGCCTTGCGTGTTCTCATTCAAGGCGACTTGTTTCGAGATGTTTGTCGCATCTCTCTCGCCCAGTAAATGTTTGGGGAGGTCGCCTTGCATGTTATTCTTTAATATTTCACTTTTGGGAGAGAATTTAGTATTTTCTCTCTGGTGAAATATTTTGTTTGACGGAGTTATAATTCGACGTCTTGTAAATATTTTTGTGTTGTATCTACCTCTTTTTGGTAGCCCTGAAAAGGGCTGTTGACAAGAGGGGGTGGATTTCACCACAATATTATAATTTCCTTGTAGGCTTGTAGAATATTATAGGACAATACTGACCAGCTCTCCTCATCAACAAAAAATTATCTGTGTTCAGAACAGTCATAGTAGTGAACAGCTGTAATGATGTGCTGCTTACAGGAAGCACTCAAATTTCTGAAGAAAAAGCTAAAACCAAATAAACTCGTTTGGAATGGTTGGGTTATTTGATAACATTCTTGATTTTTCATAATATATTCTAATGATGTAGGTAGAGGTACCGACTAATACAAAAATATGGGTGTGGCTATGTGTTTGGTAGTGCATGTCCAAATAAATCTTTATTAAACACTAATTGATTAATTATTATTGAACACCTACAATGTGAACTGTATCAATCCCATCTCCCTGACCATTGAAGCAATGGGAAGAAATTGGTACCGTAAGGAAGCAAAAGGTTACTTCTACGGTGAAAAAAGCAGTCTTTGTCGTAGATGCCGTTGAAAAATGTAGTTTCAATTCGCGAAAACAGAATTCTGTCTGATCTAAATTCCGTCTTCTTTGACCTGTGAATTAGTTTTCGTAAAGGTCGCTTTGCGCAGCACCATCGAGTCGAGTGTCGTCAGTTTCAAACAAATATCTTAACTCCATGAACATTATAACTTCGGCCATTGTTATAACGGCCAATCCCGCCCGTTTTCCGTTTGGGCAGTGTACTACCTAAGTAGTCGGTTATTATTTGTGACTGTGAAGATTTGTGTGTGTTTATTTGTGAAGTTTGGGTGACTATCTGAAATCTGGTGAGTTCATATTCTGTTTAAATAATTTGTAAAATGATTTCTCTACTCTTTGAAGTGTGGCGATATACATTTGCATCGTAAGGAGGGTTTGGAGGAGAGATCTGTTAATCATAATCGGTGGTTTGGGGGTCTCTATGTACTGCTTACTAAGATAGTAACTTAGCTGCTTACTTATTGGCTTGTATGTTGGTGTTTGGGTCTGAGGTTTTGTGAACTAGTTAGTAAACGATATGAATATTTTATGGTTAAATTATCTTTTTACGCATAAGACAACTCGCGCGGTCCGTGTGAAGGCTAGTATCGTGTTCGGTGAAGTGTATTAACGCCAAGGCACCGTATAGGTACCTAGCCCGGGGTGGTTCTCCAACTCATTAGGGGGAAAAGGATTGATCTCTCAAATTTGATGAAGATTTGCGAAACCCCCATGAACGAAAGAAAACCCTGTCTGGCTCCTTCAAAATCGTTTACCTACCCAGTATAAATAAATTTGCGAACAGGTATTCCAGTAGGTATTCCTGGATTGTTTTTGATTTACCCGACAAGAATTGAGATTTCGATTGAAACGTTTACATTCCTGAACTAGTGTGTCATTTTCACTCACTTCTGCTCGGGGTTACCATTGGAAAAGAGTTTCAGGCACCATGAACGGCTTATTATTTTATAGTGTGTCATTCAATCTGAAGGTATTCTGTGGTGGTGATAGTGTTATCATGGGCGCCCGTGGTTTCCATACGGGTGAAGGTTAGGAGGATCTAGCCCCTGCCCGGTATGTCCCATGATACCAGCGCTTTCTTCTCGGGTATCATTCCCTCTGTCTCTACTATTTACTTTTATCCCCATCGTGTCATCTTGTACCAGTCAATCTTTCAGTAAAAACGAAGATTAGTTGGGCATGTAGATCAGAATGATGTGTGTAGTTTGGTGGTCTGGATGCTCGTAAGCTCGCATCTCAAAAATACATAACATCAAGTAGTCAATCCCTTAGTAAAAATACAGATTAGTGGACATGTAGATCAGAATGATGTGTATAGTTTGGTGGTCTGGATGCTCGCAAGCTCGTATCTCAAAAGGACATAACATCAAGTAGTCAATCCCTTAGTAAAAATGCAGATTAGTGGACATGTAGGTCAGAATAAAGTGTATAGTTTAGTAATCTGGATGCTCGCAAGCTCGCATCTCAAAAATACATAACATCAAGTAGTCAATCCCTTAGTGAAAATTCAAATTAGTTGGACATGGAGGTCAGAATGACGTTTTAGAAGTATATTTCGGGAGTTGTACGAACACAAAATTATAACCTGATTTCGGGATTTGAACCCACGATTTTCGTATCACGAGACCGTTATCCTATCCTTTGAGCTACAACTCAACTATCGTTTCAGGACAATCGCAATACTTCACCATTCAGTAGGAAATGCGGAGCGGGAGGTAGAAGTTTCTCATTATAACCACTAGGAAGCGCTGGTATCATGGGTCATACCGGGCAGGGGCTAGATCCTCCTGTGAAGGTTCGTTCGGACAAACCATTTTGAACTTGATTCCAAACGGAATGGGATGAGAACCGTTCTGAACCTGTTCTGATTTCTCGAGAGCGTTTAAGGCCCGTCGCACCTGGGTGGTCGCGTTTTGGTCAATCAGGTATATCCTCCGTTTTCAATCTGATCGAAAAATAACTGACAGATTGTCTTTTTCATGAGTCAAATTTACAATTTGAGGTGACGCCTAATTTTCAAATTCCCAAAAACTTTGAATACCACTTTTTAGGGGGGCTTAGAGAAAAAAAACTATCCCAAGACGCAAAGATTAAATCTTGAGTTATTCCCCAATTTTCATCTTGACAGGTCGATCAGTGTTGATAATAACTGACTAAAACTGAGATTTCTGATATATGTGTGGTTTGTGGGGGGTCGAAAGGGTCCTTTTTGCCTGTAGAAAGTACAGGCCGGGTGCTGACCCCTTCTTTTTCAGTTTTCATGAGTGCCAACTTAAGAGAAATTTTCCCAATTAAGTCTGGCCCTCAGTCTTCATCTGGTCTCACTTGTGTTACGTCCGTCGTCTTTGCTAACTGTCACAGACCTGCTACCAGTTCCCCCAGGTAAGAGAAGTTTCCCTCATTTGAAAGGGAATTATTCCCGCTCAATGGGAATCCTGTTTTCCTCAGGGTGCAGATTAGTGGATTGAGGGCCGTTCAAAGGAGAGGGGTACATCTTCCGTTTCATCAAACTTGCGTCTCCACGGAACTCAAGTGTAGGGATCCCCCACTCTTCTTTCCTGCCATCGAATAGTCTTTCTCGATAGTATCGGTTCAGCCTCCCAACTCATCGATTTGCTCATTTTGAAATCAACTGACCTTTTGAGCGCCAAAATTTAAAAGTTCCAGTCAATCCATTAGTGAACACTCAGATTAGTTGAACATGTAGGTCAGAATGATGTGTATAGTTTGGTGGTCTGGATGCTCGCAAGCTCGCATCTCAACAATACATAACATCAAGTAGTCAATCCCTTAGTAATAATTCAGATTAGTTGGACATATATAGGACAGAATGATGTGTATAGTTACTTCAATTAGTCAATCCATTAGTAAAAAGTTAGATTTGTTGGACATGCAGGTCAGAATGATGTTTTAAAGTATATTTCGGAGTTGTACGAAGCCTTGTAATCCCTCGAACAATTATGTACTTCTTCACTCAGAAGGAAATGCGTTTGAGGGAGGCCGCCAGAGTGCTCTGAAACGACTCCTATCACTGCATCTGAATGCATCGGTGTGTTGAGAGGCCGAATCGATACTAAAGAGACTATGCAGAGATACAAATTTTTTTCAACCCTCCTTGTCGATCAGTCCCATTCTCATATCTCTTGCACTATAGTAAACTGCACTTTATTCCAGTCAATGAAGGGTTTATAAAAGATATTTGGGATGGGAGGATTTATTTCATCACGGATGCGTTGGGAGCAGTTTGTAGCTGAACATACCCTCTCAAAGTCCTGACCTCTATGTTGTACATGAGCTAGGGGAGAGGGGAGGGAGGCTCCGATAATTGATTTGTTTTTCCCATAACTTGGTAACGGCCCCCTTTATTTATAGGTTTTGTTTATTATTTCCAATAGTAAGCCTATGTGATTGTGTAGCAAAAAATTTTTATAACCCCCCCTCAAACTTTGTCACTTTACGTTTCAAGGTGCGTAGAATCCAAATTTGAAATGTCCGTCCGCTGTCCGCCGTCCGGGCCATAAAAGGCCTAAGAATTTACTTAAAAATCCGTTCTTTCGCACATAGACTCCATTTGGGGTCTAGTTGGTCCTAACGTTTAACCATCCCGATCGCTTTACTCGCATAGATGCTATGGGCAAAAAACGGGCGAAAAAGTGTCTTTTTCGAGGCTTTGATGTTAGACGCACGCCTGGCACGCTTGCCAGGGGGTCACAGTGGGTGGTGAGCGGGGGGATGGAGTGAGAGGAGGCGCTGCGGCACCTTGTGGTGGGTACAGCGTTCCTTCGAGGCATGAATATATGTTTTTTCTAGGTCATATTTGTGTGATAATACCAATGCTTTTCCTACACATATTTAATAACTTATATCCTCTCGACTTTTCGTGCGTACTTAGATAATGATATTATTAAGGCAATAACTATTTGAATAGATAGGAGCTCAAATCGAGAAATATAAACATGGGTATATAATTATAGAAGTATAGGTTGTGGCAACTCGAGATAGGACACGCCGAGGAGTCTGGATGGGCCTTATGACGTATGCAAGCCAAGTAAAACTACGATCAAACAATTGAAAAAATAATAAACCTTTGTGAAATAATTTGCAGCGTTTTTCTTCATCTTTCTATCTCTAATCGACGTTACAACATTTTGAAATTTTTTGAGTATCACCCAGTGAAATCCTAAATGCTGATCAGTTAGCATTTATACAGTTTCATCATTTCAAAAAGTAGTAGTTGAGAAATGTTGTGATTAGCCTATGTGGGTTTCATCATGATCATTCATTAGTGCATGTTGTGCATGCACGAACCACAAATCCTTTTAACAAGGATGTCTTTTATACTTTTCAGGTGATTTCGTTCACATTTTCAGGGATTAAATGGTTAATCTCATGAGATTAAATGTCAATGATCAATATATATTCACATAACGGATTCGAGATATTTGCCCCACCTAACTGGGCAGACTTTGTTTCTTCCGTGTGCTTGTCATGTTTGGGATAAATCTTTAAACGACCCATTATTTGTTTGCATATCGATTCGAAAATCCAAGGAAGAATATTACGTTGTAAAAGCTAATAATAAATATATTAGGTAGGCATGAAAGGAGTCGGCATTGATCTTAGTTACCCAAATTCTAATTGTTCACGACTGATTCCCTATCTAGTATTAATTAGGAGTAATGTACGTTTGTTGATTTTAGTAGGAAATTTTCAATATGTTTTGTGCAATTACTTATTGGCAAATATGTTGAACTATCGTTCAGCTGTTTGTCTAGTTTCCCAATGTTACTTAAATTTATTGAACTAAAGTTCCTCTTGGAGATGTTTTTAAACGCTTTATTATCTCGAGTAATCAATTTTTCAATATTTTTGTGTTTACTACCTTATGAATCCTCTTGGAATCACTGTCAAAATACTATCAGGATCATAAAAGGGCACCGTTGGAAAGAGCGTTAAATTTCCTTCACCATAGATTTGAATAAATATTTTTTAAGGGACTTAATATGTATAAAAGGAGCTTAGTTGCAAATTGTGGCAATTATTCCACAATTTTTTTAAAACCTTTTATTGCACTGAGTAAACTTATTAACCATGTTAATTTGACTTATTTTTACTAATTTACTTTTGCTGGGGTTAAGATGCATTCCTACACTGGGTCATGTGGTTTCAAATGCTTGAAGCTGTGAACGTACTTGATCAAACCTCCGTAACGTTCCTCCAAACCAAACAAATAAGAGGTTTTGGGTGGCAAAACTTTAAGGGAATTGAGTTTGGAGGAACGTTTGGAGCCGATCCGCCTGTTGGTAGTTTTTCAGGGCGTATCAAAGGGATGTTCAAAACGGGGTGAGACTAGTATGGATGGGGTCAATGTTGCAACGTTACGTACCTCTGTTCTTGAAATCCCCCTTCATCGCCTGATATCACCTTTCTCATAGTTTTGTGCATTATTTCCATTATTTCATCATTTCGTGCTTCATGTTTTTGTTCAATTTGGTTACGGATGCAGATATAGAGTGGGAAAAAGATTACACGCTGAGTTTATTGGCAAGAAACACCCCCACTATTACAATGAAATTAGCCTGTATTATAAAATTTTGCCTATCCGTCAACCAACGTGATTTCTTGTTCCTTCTTCTCATAATATAATCAATCAAAATGTACCTGGCTGCTGCCACTTGCCCTTCTGATGCCATGACGAGAACTCAATGCAACTAGAAGTAGGTACCTATGCTCTATTCTTCTGATCACTCCCTCGAACCCAATTTGGAACGGTATGATATTTGGAGCGCCGCAATGTCTCGTCAAAATGTACGGATTGGAGGTACGGTTTGGGGATCGGTTTGGGAGAACGTTACAGAGGTTGTGTCTAGCTTGAGGTGATGGGTTGGATCATTCAGAAGCTTAACAGCTTCCTCACGTGACAAGTCTGACAAAATGAGCAGTTGCTCTCTTTTAAATCACTTCATCCACGGTGTCAACTTGAAGATCGCAATGGAGAGCATCATTTCGGAAATACCATGGCGCATTCGTGATACATAGTCGAACTGAGTTCTGAAAACGTTGGATGATCTGTCTATTGCTTGGAGCTGTGCAGCCCCACAACTGGGCTCCATACACCCAAACTTGTTTTAGTACTTGATTGTACTATTGCAGCTTGTTACCAATGGTCATGATGGATCTCCAGCCAATAAGCGAGTATATGCATTCTTCTGAGTTTTAACACGAGTTCATGATAAAAAATGTTCCTTCCACTTGACCTGGCGTCATGACCAGATATTTGAAGTCTTCATTTGTGTAGGCAATTTCCACATCGTTAAGGAAGGTAGGGATGTGGTTGATCTTCCAGTTGGTAAAGTCAATGGGCACTAACTTGGCCTCATTGATCTGATCCTCCATTTCGATGTACAGAATCTGTTTAGAGAGGGATTTGGTAAGTTTTGAAATTGAATCAGTGTAGCTGTCACCCACTGCCAGGACTGCTGTGCCATCTGTAAATGTTGCTTTCGTGTTATGATCAACTTCTGATAAGTCACTGGTGTATAGGAGTGTGCCTAATACACTTCCTTGGGGTACACCAGAGTGTATTTTCTTTGGCCCTGAATACGTATCATCCTGTTTAATGCGAGATAAATAGGATAAATACGATTCGAGCAGCTCAACATACTGATAGAGAAGCATCTTCTTCAGCTTCTATCTCAGGCCGTCCTGATAAAATTTGTTGAATGCTTATGTTTGAGTCACGTCCAGGAAGATGGCTGAACATACCTTCTTTTGATCTAACGCTTCATCAATAATTTTCACTATTCGGTGTACATGATCAATGGTGGGGTGCTGCTGCCGAAAACCAAACTGATGTTTTGGGATCAGCTTGTCCTATAACAAAGAACTGTCTCATATAATTTCCTCTGATAGTAATTGATGTGCAAAGCATATCCCATACTCCAGAACAATTAAAAATCTTGGAATTATCTTTAATAGCTCACTGTCATGGAAGAATCACATAGCCAAGATTTCCCAATCTGTGTATGGAGGTCTTCATACACTAAGAAACCTGGGTTATGCCATCCCATACTATACCTTGGCATTTAATGCATGAATACTCTTCAAACCACTTTGGTTTAAAACCTCGAGCCCAGACCACTCCTTTGTTTGATGCAATATTTGGAATGGATCTCCTCACTGACCTTAATATTCAGGGACGATTTTGTTTTCCGAGCCCTCCATGATAGCCACCCCCAATATATTAAGAATATTTTCATAATTGGTGCAGCCAGAGGAGCACAATTTTGTTGTGCCTTACAAGGGAGTTATATCATGAGTACTTCGATTTCACTTGTTGGAGCGGGGAATTGGAATTGCCGGCTGCATCCGGTCGGCTGCCTCATCGGTCTCATTCAGGTCTGCTGCTTCCCATTACCTCCTGCAGAGTAATTTTCCTTGATCCTCTCCACTCTGTTTACCCTTCTCTTCTCTTTCCTGTTTCTTCTGATTTCAGTTTCATATTTTCCTTTTCTTCTGCGCAACCTCGTATTTTTATTTTTAAAAGTTTCAATTTTATTTGTATTCTCTTTAGTAGTTTTTATAACTATTCATTTCATAAATATGTTCAATTCCTAAGATAGGTACAGATACAAGTAGTGTAGTTTGACCATTGAAAAATCTCCAGTATACAATAAGTGATAAGTTTGAAATGTCAGGTTTGAATGATTCAAGGTTTGATAATAACATAAATGGGGAGCTAACAATCAATCAATTCTTGATTTTACGTTCATATTGAGGTATATAATGTAATTCTATTTTGCTACAATCTCGAAACCTGTGCCTACAGTGCTTGAGATGGCACCACCAAAGAAGAAGTCGAGGGGAAAAAACAGTACCATCACTGCTAGAAATAAACGTGACGCCCTTCCTGATAGTTCCAGCACTCAATTCGGTGGATTTGTTGAAGGACTTCTGGCTACATCTTCTCCCGGGCCTCCTGGCGCCCAAAAAGCGGAAGAGCGGTGTATGTATTTTCCCCCGATATATTTAGTCTTCTGACCTTTTTCTTATTCAAATTCTCATTTTGTTCTCCATTGTTATTTTTAATTTTTATGTTTGTTTTTCAGTCAGAATGTTGCTCAACATGCTTGAAGAACGCTTTAATATCACCAAAGATGCTATAAATCTTCGATTAGAACCACTGATTGCCGAATTCGAAAAACACCCTTCTTTAAAAAATGCAGTATGGGAAGGTGTAAGTTGAAAATATCATTTACTTACTCATCATTGAATTTAATATAATTGAATTTATTATTTTCAAATCTCTTTCCATTCATTGAATTCGATTGAATGTGTTTTCAAAAAATCGTTTGTTCATTTATTGATACATATACATGCATGAGTGATTTCATACACACATACATAAGTGATTTCATACACACACATAGTTCATGGAATGGAGGCATCTATGTGATTAATATAACTGTAAAACTTATGAAACTTCATCAAATTTGGGTCAGTGCTTCGTTACTGATGGATTTAATTTTATTGATTCAATATGTCGATTATAATTAAACTGAACCAGTTGAAAGTTGTACTAAATAAACAAATAGTCTTGGAGCCGAGACCGAAAATTTGAAGTATTTTCAGGAGAAGCTTTGTGATTAGATTTTGAAAATTTAGTCTATTCTGAGTTATAAAATTTGTCTGTCATCTCAAAATTGGTTGAACATGAAATGGTGGCCTCACAAAGATGAGTAAAACTGCACATTTCTAAGTTTTTCTTCAAAATTCCTAAACCGTGCAACTTAAAGAAATTGTCAAACGCACAAAGGTTGTGGAGCATAGAAAAACAAAGTGAGTCGAACCAAGACCTGTAAATTATCTCCTAAAATAAGTGAATCAAATCTCGTACAAACAACTGGAAATTTTCATAGTTGTTTTTTATTTGCTCAGTAGAAATATCTTACCTAGGCTTTCCGAAAAGGTGCCAAATGATGGGGATCTGACCGATCTGACTTGTAAAACTGCTCTTGATATTCATTTGCCTTTTGATGTCATGGCCCCTGCCCATCTGGGGGGAACTCTCAGCTCCTTTGCTCCACAATTTAACGCGTGGTCTTCCTTTCCATTTTTTGGCCAAAATTAACTGTCTTTTGAGTTGAAAATTGCTACATGGGGGCTTTCAAGTGTGCTGAATTTGAATCAAAGTGTGAAAATCCATCAGATGAAAGTTTCCCTGTTGAAAATCAAGTTGAGCCCCCCCCCCCCACCCTTTCCATCTTGACTTTCGCCCTTCAATATCACTTAGTGTATTGGTCTGTATTCGAGTAATGGTTGAATACGTTCCAAAGTTTATATCGAGTAGTATGTTTCAGCTTTAGACCTTTCTCCATGGACTTACAGCATAATGGGGGTCAAAGAGGGGGCTTAGGCTAATTCATTCCCTTAAATGGTGTTTTCTCTCTTTATATCCTTGTAAAAAGAGAATTTTGAAGTTTCAGTCATTTTTCCATTTGCGCTGTACCTATGTAATTTGTCTGAAATATATATATATATATGTATATATATATATATATATATATATATATATATTAATTACTTGATTAGTGGCTCTAAGTTTTGAGGCATTCTGAAACGATTCCTGGAGTTAGCGCTTTTTCATATGTATATGAAATACAGGGTGTCTACAGAAATTTTGGGACAACCTCAAGGAATCGATTTTAGAGCTCATTCCTGATCGAAAGTTACTCGAAGAGATTTCTTTTTAAACGCTTTGTTTTCAAGTTAGTCAATTTTTAAGATTTTTTCGTGTTTTGTACCTTATGACATTAAAACGGCCATAGCTCCCCCTAGAATCAAAGTAAACTCAAAACTAAGAACACCTTTGGAAAGACCGTTAAATTTCCTATAACCCTGATATAAAGTAAAGTTATTTTAGTTAGTTTTAATTGGTTAAATAAAGGCCAAAGTACAAAATTAGAAAAAATATTTAAAATCGACGTTTCCCCTCCCGTTTTTCTGCTACCAGTTTGGGAATTTTGAGGGTCAACTGAAGAGCTTGTTGTTACCTGACGGTCTGTAACTTGCACCAGGGGCAAATTTGGCTGCAAATAAGTGGGACACACCTATCTGAGGGACAGGTGCTCCATCTGCAGTGCTAAACTAATGATTCACATCTTGAAACGTGCAGTTATGATTGCTTCACACCATCAATGGAGCATGATTCCATCAGGATCATAGAAGTTAGAATGAAGAGAAAGAATTGTGGTTTGCATTGGGGTGCAGTTGCAGTTTCTTGACTGTGGTTCAACCATGGATGGTTTGCAGGAACAAAGCTAATATTCTGACTCTGTCGCACCTATTATAGACCTGGGATTTATGCCTCGACAGTTACAATTATTTTATTTATTTTTGTATTTAATTTCACTGCCCATTTATCTCCATGCATATGCTGTAAACATTTATGATATTGATTGGGAAAATGATTTTGTTTCAGGGTGATTTTGTTGAAGTCACTCAGTCTTGTAAGTGTTCTTGATTTTGGTATTTAATATTAAATAAATAAATTGGATTATTTATTTCTCTAAGAGTAAAGAGCTACTGAGCTAACAAAACAAAGATAGAAGGGAACCCAGCAGAGGGTGCTCGCTACTGATTATATTTTACCATTGATGACTGCGCATGTAAGTTTTGTGTTCCCACAAAAACACATTTTTTCTCTCACTTTTTAATTTGTTGGTTTCTGATCGATAGTAACATCGATTTCAAGAAAAATTTTCCATCATTATCAAGCCTTGCATATATAAGGCAAAGGTTCACAAATCTGAAGAGGCAATCACGAGTGGTCTCCCTATTTAGAGAGATTATTTACCTGCATTCAAAGTCCCCTCTACTCAATGGCTTGTACTGGACCATGGCAATCTGTACTGGTGCATGTCTTATTAATTTTAATGATGCTGTGTAAGTATTTGCAATCGTAGCACATCTACACATTGGCCACTATTCGAACAATGGTGACTAGCTATCACGAATACAAGAGTGCACATATCCTGGACCATTTTTTGTTGTGGGAAAATCAGCGGAATTATTTGGAACGAGAAGTACAAGAACGTTATGTTCGAGTCGAGAGTGAACTTTCGAACTTTGTGCCAAGTTTAGTGGCAAACTGTTTGACTGTGTGAAACAGATCTGTTTGGGTCGATTCGAAAGAAATTGAAAACTCCAAGTTCAGTGTAACCTCGTCGATCCTGAGCTACATACAAACTAAATCACTCGCGACGAAGTTGTGTGTTAGTTTCACTAACGGAAGTTAGTGAAAAAACGTCTATTTCCACGATAAATAAAGAGTTACAATGTTGAATCGATTTCGACGGTTAGGTCATCATCAGTAACAAATCTCTGAATGGGATTCCTATAAAAAATAATTTTCGATCTACATTTTTCAAACCCAAGGGAGAATATCCCTCATTTGTTTTCACTCATAACATAGTAGGTTCAATGAATCCCGGTCGAGGCATCAGCAATAATTCCAGATCTTAGAAATCATAAAAATCACTCTCGTATCATCAAAATTGATAGGTTCATCGCTAGTGAGAAAAATAAGGATGTTACATAGGTAGGTTTATTGAAAAAGATTGATGGTGAAGTAAGTATAGAATCAAGAAAATGTTCGCCGGTTTGGAGCCGTATTGTATTACTACGCCCATGCTTTCTTTACTTTGCCTGCACTTTATTTCTCAACCAGTAGAAATCGAGATGAAGCTAATTTATGAATAAACGGACTCGTGAAGTTCATTCTTAATTATATCGTAATACTCCAAGATGCTTTGATTACTGGTATTAAGCCCCAGCTTAAACTGTCTACCTAGTTTTGAGCCCTAAATTGAACCAACAATTTCTAAAAAGAGCCACGAAAAGAACGTACTCAGTTTTCCCGGCGTTTCTGTTTGGCCAGTTGGCAGCCCTGTGCTGGACAGCTGACCTGTCCCCCCCGTTTCCCCATATCCTTCACTTTAGCTTCAGGTTTCACTGGCTACCTTTACCTACTCGTGTGTGGCTGACATGTGAATTCAGGGCCTGGGAAGGAGAAACCACAGGGTACGCCCCCAATGCCTTAATCTATTCTGGATTCAAGGCAGCATCTGCTGTTGGGCATGACACCTCCGGTTGGGGAAACCCCAAAGCTTACCGGAAAACCCGAAGCAATGGAGTCCGAACAAGGATTACCTACCCATTGTTTCTAGTGGAGCATTAGGGGGCTGCACTGTAGAAAAAGTGAGAGGTTTAATAAACTTGGGAGACCCAAGCAAGCCTGATGCTCCTCTCCAGACCGGGAAAACATGCACCGAATCGGCCTGAGAAACGGTATCGGGAGGCACAGAAGCTATGGCACCAACAGCGTCGATGTGCAATGCTCATTTTGATTGCCAGAGACCGGTCGTTCGAAGTGATTGATGTCGAATCAAAATCGCGTTCAAGATGGCGCCTGGATGACCTCACCCTACGATGAAAGCATCGCTCACTTGACCTCAAATGTTGCCAAAAACGAGGGTCTTCGTAATACTAAGGGTATCTGGTGAATGGGAACGCCTATAACGATAGAAATTGTTCGAGGAACATGCCTCGACCTCGATCATTCCGAAAATGGTAAAAATACGGATCTTTTCTTCCCTAAAACCCCCGACTAGACCGCCGCCATGTTCCCGATGGCCAACCAGTCCCGATATATAATTAAATCGCTTCAATATTACTCAAAATGGACAGAAAATACTTTCCACACACTTGAAGTAATTTGTACATCCTCGAAAAACAATCAAACTACCAAGTAAGAAAAATGAAGGAAAACGTCTATAAAATTTTTTGAAAAACACGAGTAGGTAAAGGTAGCCAGTGAAACCTGAAGCTAAATTGAGGGACATGGTGAAGCAGGGGACAGGTCGGCTGTCCGGCGCAGGGCGGCCTACTTGCCAAACAGAAATGTCTGGAAAGCTGAGTATTTTCTTTTTCGCTGCTCTTTTTTGAAATTGTGGGTTCAAAAAAGGGTTCTAAATTAGGTTTCCATTGTAACCTGGGGCGTACTACCAGTAATCAAAGCATCTTTGGGTATTTGAAAGATACAATTTGTCTCGAAACTCTGAAGTCACTTACCCCTCTCAAGATGCTGTAGTATAAAGAGAAAACATTATTATCGCATTTTGTTGAATGGCAAATTTGCCAAATCTCGGAAGTCTCATCTGAGTTGTGGTTATGTAGCTCTGCCGAAAGGGTCCTTTTCGCATCTGGACAGCCCTTCGTTTGATATCGTCTCTCCCCTCTGCGGTTTTGCAAATAATCGAGGAATTGAAATTTTTATTAGGAATATTTAAGACATGATTAAATCTGTCCTATGAAAATATAACCTTTACTCAGGTGATGGTCTACGATCACGTGAAAAACTTGGTAAACATGCTGGATCCAGCAAATAATTAATGCACAGTACTTGACTTTTGCTTTCTCACTACCGAAGGTAGGGCAAGTTTTGTGTTCGTGAAAGAAGTCAAAATAATTTTGTCCTCCAAAATCAAAATTTCCACTTGCTTTTTGCGTTTCAGAGCTTGATGACCGATTTTGGTTCCGTTTCCGTTTATCTGATGTCTGTCTGTCTATGGTAAATCCTTGTCACGCTCAAAACTATACCAAGTTTCAGTCCTATTTCAATGAGATTTTCAGGAATTGTGCAGGTTAGCTCTCCTACGCGTCCCCTATAATTTTCAATGCTGTCCAATCAACAGCAACTTGTATGCAAGCACTTACCTACGTGAATTTCTCATAATGTCAATTCCTCATCATCTGTTAGTATGATTTCGTTCTCACAGTAGGTGGTATATGTTCTAGAAAATCGCCCTAAAAATTATATTGTGATCGGTGGAGTGATAACCATTGCGCATGCATGAAACTAATATCGATTGACGCTGGCAAAACTCCGAGTCTAATGGAACAACTTGAATGAAATTTTCAGGGATTGTGCGGATTATCTTAAATGAAATTTTCAGGGATTGTGTGGATTAGCTTCTAGACGGTTCCCTATAACTTTCATTGCCGTTGCATGTGCAAACGTTAACTTCGTATTACGTCAATTTCTTATAATCTATTGGTCCGATTTGTTTCAGATCCGGGGAATAGATGAGTATCCAGGAAAATTCCCTATGAATTTTATCACGATTGGTGAAGCAATAACGTTAGCACATGCGCAAAACTAAAATTGATCGACACAGACAAATACTCTCGTAGACTGATTTTTATGAAATTTTCAGGGATTGTGCTGTTTAACTCTTAGACGGTTCCCTATAAACATCATTGCCATTTGGACTAGTAGTAGTCAGTGCAATCGCGCAAACATCAAAATCAATTTCAATAATTACATTGACAGTAATACAATATTTTGAATTTCAACTTCAGAAATTATGTTAAGCCCATTCATGCAATAAAAATACTGCCTGACAAACTCAGAGTCATGATTATCAAAGTAATACGATATCTCGTGAATTAATTAATTACGTTGGCATATTGTTGATTGATGTTCTGATTCGGTTTATTTTTTGCAGTGCTTGATGGAGCTATCAAAGCTGAGCAGGTGAGCTTTTTGGATTACTTTGCAAGTTGTTTGTCTTTTTATAAGTGTCCTTTGTTTTACACCTGATAGTGTTACTGCTGCCTTTGCTCATTGTTGGTTTGTGGTGGTAATCTTACATTCACATCTTGAATTGAATCAATGAACTTCATACTTATCATACCATTGGTTGTCTCTTCATTTGCAAATGTGCAGTCCTTGCTACACCTATTATTCCCCTGATTTCCATGTGGCTTAGATGTACAATTTTCAACGATTTGGGAGTTTGGACTCCAATGACGAAAATAGTAGAAGAACGTTGTCCATTTCCTCGAAATAGTCAACGTTCTTCGCTAAATTTTGCCTTCACATTAGCTTTTCTTGTTTGTTGCCAGTCTGTTGTGTGTGAGCTGTGGCCAGTGTGCGTGTTCATTATGAGTCTGCTGTGGTGGCTGATGTGTGGAAGTGCCAATCCTTTAAAATTATTATGGATAAGCGCCATGTGGTCTCGAGAAACTTGATTTCAGCTTGTCGGTAAAATTTTCCAAAATATGCCGTCCACTTCATAGTAGGTGGCTGTTTTTTTTTTTTTTTTTTTTAGTGTAGAAGGACCCTGTAAAAACGAGTGTAACCTCTGGCAGGCTGTAGAAAATTATTATTAGCCCAAAACCGCGATTTTTCGTTTGCTTTTCTCAGTTTTTTCGAAGTATCACGGAAATGGACTGTCAGCCAGCTCATATGAGCATAATGTAGAGCTTCAAATTTCCTTTAAAAATCACTACCTAACATTGAACCTATGCTCGAATGTGGCAGTAGTGTCTCTAAGTTGTAGCGTTTTCTGGAATTTGGAGGAAATAACGAAATCTCTTGTTTCTGACCTGGATGTATTCGAAAAGTTGTGTTGATTCTCCAAACTAAAGTTCATAAACTGGTGGGCTGCTCCAGGTTGGCATAGTTGGTCGCATTTCACAGAAGGTTTCTCCTCACAGTCTGTGAAGTGGAGGCATCAGCTTAGCATGTATAAAGCAGGAGCAAGCCCAGCCAAGGTATCAATCTATCAAATCAAACTTGCCTTTTCATCTCTCTTCCATCTACTCACCAATCTTCCATCCTTCTCCCTTCGTCCTCTGGTTAAACTACAGTGTCGAAGTCCACCTACTCCTTCATTCCTTACAACCAATGGTTTCATTATCGAATTGTAAAACTCCTTTCTACCAACGTTTTAAGTCCCAGGTAGAAATCCTTTTGTGGTCATTGGTTTCAGCATCACTCATCGGTTTAAGTAAGGGTTGATAAATTTCTCCTCAGCCTGCAGTCTAAGTACCAGGCTAAAACCACATTTTTCTTCCTCTTGTGTCCAAGAACTAGGGTTTTACAGGAAAATTAACTTCATTTTCACTAGTTTATTAATTCAAAGCCAGATACACTTAGCTCACACACATTCAATCCACAATTGTAAACTTGATTGCCCTGCTTAAATAAATTTCACTTTCACAACTTTCTTTCCTCCCCCTTCCATCCAATCCTCTGTAATGTCTTCCCTTCCTAGTCGAAGACTGAGACTGATGCACATGTCCAGCGTTGATTGAATTAATCTTCGAATAGACGTCAGTCTGCAATGCCAGTAAATGTGAAAATGTCAGGGCGGCACAAATTGAAGTTGGCCTAGAATGATTCAAAGACGTCTGTGATACCTACTGGAAGGTTTCTGAAGTTTTTGAAGCTCAGAATGGGTGAGAGAACCGGGAGTAGTCAAAATGTAAATGTCATATAAATTAGACCTGTAAGCAGTTACAGTTATGCCACTCGGCATATCTGGTCATCAATTCTCCCTCATTATTAATAAAAGTAAAGCACTGGAATCACTTCCTTCCACTACACATCCACCAGCCTTCCTCACTTTTTAAAAGAGTTTGAAAAACGAATTTAAACTTGTTTCAGAGAGTTAACGAATTCCCTCTCTGACTACTTCCCTCTAGAACAACAGTCTCTCCGCTGATTTTTATAACCAAACCAAGCAGTTGGTTCACCGAAACATGAACTCACGCAAAATAGTTATCATGTTTGTACAGGTTGCATTTGTTATTAACCCAAGGACCTGGTCGCTATCAGTTAACAAGCACTGGTTAAAGACCAGCTCTCAGTTATCGTAATTCCTTTCACATTGCCCCGCAAGCTGTCAGTTGGCTGTCGCCTGTTCACCTTTCAACAGTGGAGGTTGCAGTTATCAAGTGGATGACAGTTATCGATTCGTTCAAGTGTGGCAGTTCTCATTTTTTTCTGCTGACGGTGGCAGTTCACAATTCCCCAAACTACGACAATGACCTGAGTGCCTTCTGCTGCTAATTTATTTCGTATTCCACCCACTAGGCTGGATTTGGAATAGACCATTGTTCATGGGTAAAAAAACTATTTATAAATATATTAAAATTAAATTGAAATACAATGACTTCATTCCGGGATCCTAGCCATTAACCTGATGGACAAATTTCTGACGTCACAATGGGCCTCCACTCAGACGAGAAAAGTGCAAATGCGTCATTATGATTGAATACTTGAAAAATTGAAAAATAACTTTCCTATCATAGAGGTACGGCTGTCTGTCGCTATATTCTCATAATGAAATCTATATGTACGTTCATTAAAATAATGATGATAAAATATTATGTGCACATGATCCATTGAAGCCGCCTTGGAATGAGTGGGTAACAATGAAAAGATACCACCATGACGAGGAGACATTAGTTTTCTACATAATCAAAAAATGTCGAACCATTTTGTAGAAATTTGCTGCGAGTTTCCTTCATTTATTACGTCAACATCCGCTTCCTTGATGTGTTAGCTATCAGGATACCCTACAACAGTGGATCCAAAATAAACATTCCAAATCAATTCATTTAGTAAAACTTGCAAAAGACAGAAGGTTGATGTTAGATAGAAAACAACCACATTAAAAAGAAAGGAAACTGGCGATAAAAATTATGAAAATTGTTTGTTTGCAGATGTCATGTCATGGGGTTTCGTCTTTTGAAAATGTAAGTATTGGTTACATATTGCGATTTCAACATTCCAAGAAAGATAATATCAACTATCTACACTTATTACACGTCGAATGATCATTTTAACGCACCAAATTAACCATTTGACAGCCTCTTAACCTTTTTGAATTTAGATTTGTAACAAGGTGTTGGACATGAAAATGTTATCTACAATATAGATTTCGAATATATCAGCACAGTTTTTTGGGTTCTTGAGAGTCGGTCAGGCAATAATAAAATTCAAGACTTCAGGGCCAACGTTTTGATGTATTTATACATACATCGATTTATACATAGATAGAATCAATCACTAAATTCAGACTCTTGAAACATAATAGCATCCTACCTAGACTCTATGGCTTAGTAAAGACACACAAGGAAGGTAACCCACTTAGGCCTGTAGTTAGTTTTACTAATAGTCCCACATATGAGAGTGCCAAATATCTTGCAAACATCTCTAAACATCTATCCACTGATACTTACAACATTAAAGATTCATTTACATTTTACACTTCGATTAAGGAAAAAACAGTTCCAACTGGATTTGTTCTGGCAACCCTTGACGTCAAATCACTTTTCACTAACATTCCACTATCTTTAGTTGAATCCATAATTCAGAACAATTGGGGTGTCTTCTAGTCACAAAAATGACCAAGAATAATTTCTTACAGCTTATTGAACTGTGTGTAAACCAGGGATGATTGCAATACCAAGATAGAATTTGTGAAATTATAGATGGAGTTGCTATGGGTAGTCCGATAGCCCCAATATTAGCTGACTTGGTTATGAACAACTTACTAGATACTGTAATCCCTCAACTCCCATTTCAGCTACTGTTTGTATTCAAATATGTTGATGATTTATATCTTGCGATTCCCAATGACTCACAAAACGTTGTAATTGACATTTTCAATGGGTACCATTCTAAACTACAATTCATCATTGAACTAGAACAAAATTTAAAACTCCCCTGTTTGGATACACTCACAACCCGAAATGATAACGACGGAACCATTTCTGTTGATTGGTGGAAAAAACCTTTGAAAAGTGATAGATATCTAAACTATAAATCTCATCACCCTCTTAGTCAAAAAATCAACTCAGCACTCAATCTAAAACATAGGGCCCTACATCTTAGGCGGGGCTTACACCTGACGGACGCGGGCCCGGCCCGCGCCTTTCAGCGGGCCCGCATTTTTGGAGAACACGAAGAAATAAGGGTATCGACTTACATCTGAGCGAGAGCGGGGCGATCCCGCGACGGGGAAAATTTCGCCCGCAGCATGTTGCGGGAGATCGGTGCCCGCAACCGACGGGGCGGGCCCGCCGGGAGTGGCGAACACATAGAAATGAATCTCTAGTCCTACACCTGCCGCCGACGGGGACGGGCGTTTTTCGGTTATTCCAAACTGAGTTTGATTTTTGACATCATATCCTTTACCATATCCATCGTTATGGATATTTCAGCAATTTCAGCAACAGTTCATCAAAGGACTTCACTGACATTCTGAAATAAGAAAAAAATCTCTCCTCGTGGTTCCGAATTTTAGTAAAAAATGTACTGAATTTCTTTTCTGCGTCCCTCTGCATCCTGCGTCCCTCTCAACATTGAAAGGATGGACCCAAAAACGTCTAGAGGTCGACTGCTGATTCAATAGGCCTTCAGCCTCTGCAGCACATATGAGATGTTGCTGATTTTGTCTCCACAGAAGGGTAGCGAGGTACATTGCACAACAGAAACATCACAACTGCGTAGAAGCATCGAGAGCCCAGGAGAACAAAGTTGATGAAAAATGGAGGTATGCAGAGTGGGAGCGACGGGCCCGCGCAAGCCGTGTTTCCCCGTCCGTTAGGACGGTGTTTTCCCGTTCCCGTCAGGTGTAAGCCCCGCCTTAGTGATCCACAATTTCATACTAAGAATCTTTCTCTTGTGAAATCAATATTGAAAAAGAATGGTTTCCCCACATCTTTGATCAACACAGTACTTTACAATAGCTCTGTTAATAATGATGTTCATATGCCTACAACTACAAGTGGAACTCTTTCGAATATTACCAACGCCAATAACAACATGCTGATCTCTCCTACAATAGCTCCTCCGCCTACTTCTCCTAATAACAATGCCAATCCCCCCCCCCCCCCCCCCCAACTATTACATTATCACAATCTCAGCCCTACAAAAGTATGATTTATGTTAGGGGACTCTCAGAACAAATTAAAAAATCTTTCAAAAATAAAGTCCACTGCAAAATAGCATTCAATAATCAAAATACGATTCAAACATTAATTTATACTCCTTTAAAGTCTCGGATCCCCCATGACATCAAGAGTTACGTGGTTTACTCAATCCCATGTCAAGGCTGTCCAACAACATAATATGTGGGTGAAACCACACAATACATTAAAAATAGGATATCTGGGCACAAATCTGATATAAACCAATTTAACACCAACTGCATGCTTTGGACTCCCATGAGTCCAAAAGAAAACTAAAAGAAATTATTTATATTGCCAAAGATTACAACACCTGCAATAAGAAGACTGACATAGACAAACTTAGTAAAATTTATTATAATATTATAAACAGATAGATATTCATGTATATATTAATAATTCAATTTGTTTGTTTTCATATTGTTTAATATCCGAAGACAAATTTTCTCGTATTACCTAGGGTCAGATTCATAAACGTTGCTCAAGTTGGGAACTGACTTGTGCTCACAGGAGTGAAGGAACGGCTCGAGTAAGTGAAAGACTCCAGGTTGGTATTCATAGATGAAGTGAGATCGTTACTTACGTGTGTAAGTCAGACACTTACTTGGGTAAGTGAGTGACTTACTTGAAATGAATGTCAAGTAGAGGACTGACTCCACGCTCTTATCACACCGAATTCCATGATATATTGGCAGCACTGATGGCAAAACCTTCTAAAAACAGGTTCATTTCTCATCATGTGACTACCATGGCGGTTGCCTGGTCATATAAACTGAGAAGATGAGATTTATTTTGACAATTTTACCCCTACGAGTATAATATTATTATATGTATAATTTTTATATTATAATATCATTAGCATTCATACTCAAAGTTTCACGCTCTCATCTGCTGTTTATTACTTCGTTGTTTACGTTTCCGATAACGTGATTTTATTCTTGTTTTTTTCCGGCATTAAAAGTATGAATTTCGAAAACGGCAATATAGCGAGGCTAGAAGGAAACTAGTATGTTCCTTCCAACGTATTTACAAAATACCAGGGAAAATCCCAACGGAGTTGTACATACCCTTCTAGATAGTTATACTCACTGAGCAATGGCATAATTCAATAATTATACTTGTCAAATTGGTGAAAATTTGAGGTCTGAATAAGCATCACATACGGACATAGAACCACCCCTCTCCTCATTGTTTCTTTCACCCTCGCTGAATAGATTTCCAATTCGAAATTCCATGTTCTGAACAAAAACAATCATTATCTATTGAGGGTCGTCTCAAGAAAAGTGTGATCTGAAATAAAAAATGCCTCACTCCTCACTGACTGACACCTTGGTCTGTAGGTACCTATGTTTCCTTCCTAAAAAGACCCATACGACCGCGGGTATAATCCACTCCAGGAGGACGTCCTAAAACAAAACAAACGAAAAATCCCGCTTTTAGAACGTATGCGGGATGTGACGTACCACCTCTGAAGTAAGGTCATACAGGCAATGCTTTGTTTAAGAGGGTGTGGCCTATTAGAATTTTGCCGATCATGAGGAAAAAAAGAACTCAATTTAATTTTTATGCCGAATACGTGGAATAAAAACCAAGGTATGTCTGAGACAAGTTTTGTCGTCGTTGCCCAGGCTAGAATTCCCAACTGATTTTCGTGATTGTTTCGTTCATTTGGTGCCAATTTTAGTCTAGTAGTGCAACAACCTTTGGAACTTTTAAATTTTACAATGGGATTGAGAAAATAAAATGGATAAAGATTTTAAAAAACGGGTTTTCCCCTATAAAATCTTGTCTATGCTGCCCAAACCTTAACTTACATCCGTATTTTATTGTTTGGTCTAGTTTTGTTAGGAACATACCGATTCGTAATTCAGGAGCTACAAATTCCATTGTGGAAGAGGTTTTTACCTAATACCTACTGATAAATCGTTTTGTTTTCGCAAACCTCATTTGATATTCGTGATAGTTTTTCGTTCGATCGAGTTTCAGTCCAGTTAAAATAAACTAACAGAGTTTCAAATTTATGATCGGTGGGGATGAATAGAGGGGGTGATTCCAGTAAATCATATTTTATTCGTTCTCTTTTTTATCCTTTGGTCCAGATATGCGAGAAATCGGGGATTTGATTTTAATGGACTGTTCTATATACGTAACATATACCTAACCGATTTTCGTGATTTTTGTTAGATTATTTTACTATGTAGTTTGCCCAAAGTAGGTATTTGGGCCCTCAGTGAGACCATTCCAAGCAAATTCAAATATAACACTGATGGGAGAGGGGGGAGGGGGGGGGGGGGGTATAGATAAATACCTCAGATAGGGTCGTCCCTGTATATATTTTATAGTTGAAGGTGCGAGGATAAGCCAGTGGCCATCCAGACCAAAATTATACATGCCTTCAATAGTAGGTAATGTATTCTAGGTAGACACATGGAGTTCAATGAGAGGGTACTTTACTTCTTTATTTCCATTATTAATTAAACATAGCTCACAGCACAGAAGAACAAATTTTAAGTTTATTATAAATTATACAAATAACCTGAGGTAGGTATATCACAGAATTGATCTGAAACTGGAAAGATGTATCCTCCGTTTTTGTGGGATGGGATGAAAATCAGAACCTACACAGAACATTTTTGAATGGTGTTTGAACAGCGTTTTCTCGATATTTATAACCATAAATCAAAAGCATTACATAAAATGAAAACAGTTAACGAACGAACAATTACCGACCGATAACGACAAATAGAACGGTTAAAAACTGTGCTGTTAACATTTCAAGTAATCGCACTAATCTTTGATAATCATTCTATGTTCCGTTTGAGAAGTTGACGATGGCAAAATGACGATGTAATATACACCAAAACTATAGCAAAGATGACAGAGTAACATAAAAGGAATGAAATAAACTTCAAGTCTTCCTCAAGGTAGCTAAGCTGGTTCCTTGGAATTGTGGCTGTTGAAGTCGAGGCCTGCCCTGACTTCAACATTGAGTTGGTTTTATGAATCCGGGCTCTTCCCGAGTTGAGGCTCCGCTCGAGGAATTGTGTGACTCCACTGCTCGAGTGATGATTATGAATTCCGTTGACGTCTGGAGGACTCCTCCAGCGATACTTGAGGCACTTCGAGCCCCAAGTGCCGTTTATGAATCCAGCCCCTAATATCCTAAAATTATAGTTCATGTTTCATATTTCAGTCATTTCAGTACCTCAGAAAATTGATTTGTTAGTTGTAATTCTCACCCCTATCAAGTGTTCTGTATGTCTCCTATCCTCCTCCTATTCTGACCAATCCATCTTAAATTCCTCCCACAGACAATAAATGCTAGTAGATAACTAACTGTATGTTACTTTAAGAAGTGGGGTTTTTCCAAAGAGCTTATAATAGGATAGAGAGAACAGGTCGTGGATGGGGAAGAAGCCACTTGAGACTCCGCCATGTTAGGGATTGAAACCAGGTAGCCAATGAAATGAGGTTTTATAACAGTGTTGGAGGTTATTCCCGACCATATGATTGTAGGCCCCTCCCCTTAGAGAAAACTGGCTTCAAGAGCTCCCACAGTTTAACAGACACATGCCCTCTCTATCCTATTATATAGCTCTTTGGGTTTTTCAACTGATTTTTGATGTTTTTCACGTGTTGTTTCATGTTTTCACATTGTTGATGTTCACATGTTTTGATGTTTTCACATGTTGTTTCATGTTTTCACATGTTTGCATATTTGTATGACATGAATGTGTCGCAAACTAATAAATGACTGTGTAAAGAGCTGTATAAATTCTCCGAGGTATGCAATACTATGTATATGTGTAATTTGTATCAATTTTTCCTTTGGTCATAATGTAATCTCCCTTTGAATCTCATCCTGTTGTAGCCCTGATGATGATTTATAAATACATCGAAACGTTGGCCCTGAAGACTTGAATTTTATTATTGCCTGACCGACCCAAAAAGCCTCATTATTGCCTCAAGAACCCAAAAAACTATATAGATTTTGCATAACATCAACCTAAACTGTCACAACAGCTCTGTTCCTAGTGGCTTCTGTTCTATAACTCATTTAATACTCATAACTTCAAAGTTCGCAGAACTTGGAACTACTCTTTAGAATTTAGAACTTTCCTCACTGAATTCAAATAAATTGTTCGAATTTATCAGAAATGGGTCTCTGAACCCAACTCTCTTTGGGAACATTGGACCTTTGAAAGCAGAGTCAGCCGAATAATAAACCTAGAATGATAGTTATGAGTTGATAAATTTTACTAACTCATTTGTGAGGTATTAACAATTTTATTTGTGAATATTGATTTTTTTCTATAAAGATGATTTGTAATTTGGGTCATCTACGTATAGTTTAAAGATATATAGGTATAATGAAATGTTTCAAGTCTCGACAGGATTTATATCAGATCATAATTTCTACCAAAAGTGTATCATTTCGTAGAAGTACGTATTGGAAAGGTGTCAAATTGATTCATATCTATCAAAAGCGTACCAAGCCATTCCATATGCTACATCCTAGGTTAATATCACCCTCATGACATCCATACTACAACATTCTATCAATGATGAAAATTACAATTAAATTACATTAAGTACTCCCCTCGCCTTCAATGATTTACTTTTGTACTCAAGTACAATGGTTTCTCTGTTTTCAGAAAAAAGTAACGTGGGCCAGTGGCACCCAGGAGTCTACAAGTAAGTGTACAAATCATGAACTCGTTTGTTGTTTGGTGATTTACTATGACTCTAGGGCCAATTACACGTGCAACAAAAGTTGCGCAACTCCAAAAAAATTGCACTAGAAAAGTTGTACGCAACACTCGGCAATAACCCCATTGCCTCGTGTTGCGTCAAGATGTTGCAAAGAATTAATTGCACTGTGTTGCACCAATAAAGTTGAGCAATAGAAATTGCTCAATTGTTTTGTTTACACGGGCGACAACAGTTTGCGCCATGGACGGTGAAGAGGTGGTCGTCGCTGCTGCTGTGGTCGTCGTCGCTGTTGCTGCCAACCAAAGGAAAAAGAGTGGAATTTGGCAGCGCCAGTTTCTGAGCCAGAGAGAATGGCTCTCACCTCTGAAATTCTGTTTGACAGTGATCTATTTTTGAACTTCGCCCGAATGTCAAAAGCAGATTTTGAAATGCTAATTGGAATGGTTGGACCCCGAGTCTGCAGACAAAATACGAATAAGCGGCTGAGCCTTGAGAGAGTTTGAGAGAATCACAGAAAACTCTCAATGTGATTGGCTGTTTCGTTCCCTCTCCCGACCCAAGGCCGAAAAATTGCCGCAACAGTGCAATAATTTTCCAAACCCCTTGGACTTCATTTCAACACGATGCAACAGTTGCGGAGAGGGCTCGTGGGCCTGAAATGTTGTACAACTCCCGTCAATTAATTGTCTGCAATCTTCGGCAACTTTTTCGTGGAGAGAATAGTTGTCCAACTTTTTTGAAATAGTTGCGCAATACTTTTTTCTGCAATTATTGCCGGAAAAAATCGCTCGTGTAAAAGGGCCTTCTTTCATAGTACCTCTGTATAGGATGTCTGCCATGTAGCGGCCTATAACGGCCCAGAAATATGTCAAGGGATTTTTATTTTTATCGGTTAATTTTATTTTTATTAGGTCGAATTTTTATCCGTCCATTATCACCATTGATAGTTTACACAACTTCATGCAACAAGGTTTTAAACAAACTTTGTTGTTTTCGTATAAAATTATTATTATTCCTCGGTGAAACTGTATTGTGGATATAGTGTAAAGCAAGGCATACGCATTTTTAAATTAAAATTGCATTAATCAAAATTGATTAATATTATTTATTGATAGTATTAGTTGAAAATGTTCGTTTGAATTATGCTGAATCACGTATCGATTGAATTGTACTCTTCCATAAAGTTTTTGTTTCATTCATGTCTCTTAAAGGCCGCTTTACACGAGCGATTTTTTTACGGCAATAATTGCAGAAAAATGGATTGCGCAACTTCAAAAAAGTTGTACAACTATTCCCTCCTCGAAAAAGTTGCCGAAGATTGCAGGCAAATAATTGACGGGAGTTGAACAACATTTCAGGCCCTGCTATCCCTCTCGGCAACTGTTGCGTAGTATCGAAATGAAGTCCAAAGGGCTAGAAAATTATTGCAATATTGCGGCAATTATTCGGCCTTGGGATGGAACGAAACAACCAATCACTGTGATTCACTTTTTTCGCCGATCAGCTTCCTGTGATCCACATTTATCCCCGTGTCGTAGACTAGTGCACCCGAAACGTGTACATCAAACTGCTGAACGAATCGCCTGTTGACATAAAGTGCAGAACGATGGCTAGTCGAGTTGCCACTGGAATACTCAGCTGCTTATTCGTATTTTATCTGCAAACTCGGGGTCCAACAATTGCAATTAGCCTTTCAAAATCTGTTTTTGACATTCGGATGAAATTCAATAATAAATTGATGTCAAATAGAATTTCAGAGGTGAGAGCCAACCCACATTCTCTCCAGCTCAGAAACTGGCGCTGTTAAATTTAGCCCTCTTTTAGCGAATTTTCGTAGAAAATGAAACTATTGCAATGGCTCCAAAAATTTTAAAATCAAAATTGACGCAAATTTTCTTCATTGAAATCCGTTTTGGGACATTCTGAAACGAATCCTAAAGTTTAACGCTTTTTCATAACTCTCTCTACTTTTTTACTTTCTCTACTTTTTTAACTCTCCTTAGGATTGAGATAAAAATGCAGTTCTTGCGCCAAAAAAAATCAAGCTTTTCAAACGAAAGGATGAATTCGTTGGGCAACGCTTTTTGAGCACATTATTTTGGTCAACATTCAAAAAATGTGTAGAAAAAATCTCACTAAAAATTCTCAATTTATATTTTTATCAGCATTTAAGAAAAAGAAGTTTATCAACGATGAACTAGAACATTAAACAAATTATTCACATAATTATGGTGAAAAATGTACTTGAATTTCAATAATGTTTGCTGAAAAATCGATTAAAAAACTGAAAAATTGCTAAACATTCAAGATCCGTTTTAAATCTTAGAACATGATTTATTTTTTATAGAACGAGTTTACTTGCCATGAAATTGGTGTTAACAATTTCTTTGCACTCAAAGTGGTCGAATTTCAGAACAAAGTAACATAATATAGTACGATAAACTATGGAAATTCGCTCAAACGATCATGCTGCATGACTGGAACTTTTTTCCTTTGGTTAGCAGCAGCAGCGACGACGACCACCTCTTCACCGTCCATGGGCCAAACTGTTTTTGCCCGTGTAAACGAAAAAATTGAGCAATTTCTATTGCTCAACTTTATTGTACTTACACATCGCAATTAATTCCTTCCAACATCTTGATGCAACACGAAGCAATGGTTATTTCCTTGTGTTGCGTACAACTTTTCTAGTGTGATTTTTTGGAGTTGCGCAACTTTTGTTGCTCGTGTAAAGGCCCCTTGAGGCTTCCAGGGTTGACAAACAAGGAAAATCAGTTACGGCCATACGAAAAAATCATATAGGGCCAAATCAGCAGGGGTGTTTGTTGACATTGCCCTTGAGGTTTTTGGGGATTCTTGTTCATGAAGTCTTTGCGAACCGTCGCATTGCGGGCTGTAGCCCTATCGGACCTTTTCCGTTATCGTTCAGCCAGGCCCCTCGGCCTCATCTCGTGCCGTTATCGTTCAGCCAGCTTGATAAACTATATATAACTGTATATGAACGGTAATATGAATACGATATTATAACGTTTTATTTTACTTACATAATTGGATCAAATTGTGTCTAATTTTCGTTAATTTTCGATGAAGCATTCACAGATCTTCGCTGGGAGGCCAAAAGATGGCAATCTCGTCGAGAATTTCGTCAAAGGGGTCCACTTGTCGGGCTTTAACGGTCTGGCGCCACATAAATTCGCAGAGGTAGGAATCGAGGAGACTTCGGCGGGTACCCCATTGCAATTTATTTCTAGTTTTACATTTTCCCCACAAGCTCTCATTCGATTGCGTGTGCGCTCCCGTTGTCGGGTCAACAAAATTCAGCGAGTGATTGACCGTGAAATGCCGGAAATTCGGGTCCCGCGCTAAAGCTCCGTACGCACTCCATTGATCCGACATAATTGTGGTTCCTGGCATGATTCTGTCTTTAATCACTGACATCAGCGTGGCAGAAGTGCGGTCGGGTACGGCTACAAGGAAACACTCTTTCGTTTCTCGGCAGATGCCTCCAAAAATCCACTGTTGAAGAAGTTGTCGTCCAGTGTGGTTCTTCCTACGAGAAAACAGGGACTCGTCGATTTCCACGGTCATATTGGGACCACCAATGCGCGACTGAATGCGCAAAATTGAGTTTGCGCACACCTCGCGCATATAATTGCACCAATCAACAACTGTATTGTGGTTCATACTGAGCTCTTTCTCGCAAAATTTGACACTTACCATTTCATTAGCCCAGGCATATATGAACAGCACAATATCTGTCAAAGGGAGTTTCGATCCAGTCAGGTAAGTTTTACTTCTTAGTGCCCTTCCAGCTCTGCAGCATCCACGTTTATTGCACTGCCACCGGTCTCTAGTTCCGAGATATAAAGCAGTCGTGTGTCCTCCTGTGCATGTAACGTTTTGAGGCAAAATCTTTTTATCTTGGAGAAACCGAACGGCACCCTCCTTCGTTTTCACGGTGTCATACAAAGACAAGAAATTCATTTTAAACGAGAACAGACGGCTACTGAAACACAACTGACCTCCGATATCGATAGGCAACATGGAAATGACCTATGATATCAATAAAGGAAAAAAACATCACAAACATGACCTCTGATATCATCAATGAAGGAAAGAGTATCATTTGTAGAACTGGCCGAACGATAACGGCACGAGATTAGGCCGAGGGGCCTGGCTGAACGATAACGGAAAAGGTCCGCCCTATCTTGTTGAATACACATAATCTTGAGTTTCACAATACGAGCAAAACAAAATTCTCAACCATAGGCAAGTTAGATGTTGTGCTGAAATAACTGTTGTGATGTCCCGAAGTTTTATCAATGTCTTCGAAAAAACAAAGGTTAACACCTTCTTTTTGGACCACACACCATAATGTCCAAATGTGGAGGTTTTTGATTAAGCTTCTTCGGATTAGTTTCAATACTTAGGGAGGAAATCACAATGGCTGGGAAAAGTGCGCAGGCAGGAAATCCCAATGGATTGGAAGCCGGATTTTTAAAACTTGGTTTTCACGGAAAAAGCTTGCTACATAACCACTACACACAGGTCCACTACATATTTCTCGACTGGAAGTTGTTCAATTGAAAATTTTTCATCCTAATCTTTCGAACTACACCACTTTGAAGTTAATTCGGGAGCACTTCCAAATTTCCCCACAATGTTTGAAATTTGAAAAAAGTTGTGATAGTTCAGGAGCCAGGTCTGAAAATAGGTAGTGATTTGCGAAGAAGGTTTGAGATTTGATTTTGTCAAAAGTTTAGTCCGTTCTGCGTGGGAAAATCTTGGTCTGCCATCTCAAAATTGGTGGAATACAAAATGGCGGAATCTTAAAGATGGCTTAATTTGCCCAATTTAAAGTTTTTCTCTAATAATTGCTAAACCGTTTATCCTACACACATTTTTATCGTAGCAAAGTTGTAGAGCGTAAAAAAAAAAAAAAAAAAAAAAAAAAAAAAAACGATTCAATCCCAAAACTTTTGAATTATCCTTCAAAATCAGCAAATTACAAAACAATTGAAAATCGGCCTAATTTTGGTTTACTCCACTCCTCCCCCCCGTCTAGACTTTTGCCCTTCAAAATCACCTAGTGGCGTTAATATTGGTCTGATTTCAGTCTGCCAAAGTTCATTCTACTCAAGATTAAATAGTTTCCAAAGTTTGTATCGAGCATATTTTAGCTGAGTTGATTGACTCACAGCCAAACTTTTGAATTTTATATCATTTTACACATAAAGTTCGGAAAAACGGCCTTTTACTTTGTACTTTAATGGGAAACGGTCTGAGCAAAAACTTGCTGGAATCGAACGTTAGAAAGTATTCAACCCTGAATCGAATGAGGTTTGGCAGATCAATATTGAGGTCGCTAGGGCTTTTGAAGGGCAAATGTCTACACACAGAGAAACAGATAATCTCTTACAGACGCCTAGACTTTTCTCCCCTTCAAAAAAACCTAGCGACCTCAATATTGGTCTGATTCAGGTCTGCCTAACGTCATTCGATTCAGGGTTAAATACTTTCCAAAGTTTGTTTCAAGCAAGTTTTCTCACAGACCGTTAACCATTAAAGTACAAAGTAAAAGGCCGTTTTTGCGAAATTTATCTGTAAGTCATTGGGGAAAGGTTCAGCTAAAATGTGCTCGATACAAACTTTGGAAAGTACTTAATGTTGAACAGAATTAGCTTTGGCAGACTGAAATCAGACCATAATTAACGCCACTAAGTGGTTTTGGAAGGCAAAAGTCTGGGCGGGGGGGGGGGGGGGGTCATTATTATCGCGATGGTAATTCTATAGTATAGTGGCCTCAGCACCAATCTTTTCCATATTCATACACAATAAAGTAGAATGCATGAAACACGATATTTGATAAGAATTGGACCCCGCAAAGCAGTTTTAGACATGTACGGAGAACACAGATAGAAACAAACCGAGTTTTAATATATGAGGATAGGTCTGCACGAGACGTTCTCGAACAATCAAGTCGAGTCACGAGACTAGACCCTGACCAACTAATCTGAATTTTTACTGAGGGATTGACTACTTGATGTTATGTACCTTTGAGATGCGAGCGTAGCGAGCATCCAGACCACTGATCCAAGCACACTGATCCAAGGCCACTGAACGGTTGCGCTCAGTGGCCGGCCGGTCTAATCAGTTGTACTTTGCCCGCTCTTATCTGATTAGGCTCCGTACATGTCTAAAACTGCTTTGCGGGGTCCAATTCTTATCAAATCCAGCTCCAGTTATCACTTATCCAGTCTCACTTATCCAATTCAGTCTCAGTCCAGCTCTGGTCGCGATAGCATCTCAGTCGCCGACGCTCGCTTATCTCATTCTCTGTCCTTTTTCGAGTGTTTTTCGTCTCTCTTGTGGCCTCAAAGGTGAGCGAGTGTTTTCTTTTGTTTTGATTGATAAGTGGTGTGATTGTCCTTGACGGTTGGACTGTTTCCCGCTGTCGGGTGGTATCTGTGCGCAATTAGTGTCGTTTTGTTATCTGAACTTTCTGAGGCCAACCTATTATCTGTTGTATCTACTCGTTGACCCCAGCTATGGATTGTAAAAAGTGCTCCCGCGAGCTTCATTCTCCGAAGAAAACGGCTAAATGAAGTTCGTGCCAAGCGTTGTATCATCCTGCATGTACACGCCTAAAAACAGTCGAGAACTATAAAAAACTTAAAAAGGAATTGAAAGCAAAATGGTTGTGTGACTTGTGCAGGGGTAGCAAATATAAAGACGATGCGGCTGTGGAAGAAAGTGATTCTGGTGATGATGATGGTTCTGATAATGATGAGGCGAGTGAAGTATCTGACTTAAAGATTGTTACTGCCGCATTGAAGAACTTGACGGTGAAGGTTGATAAACTCGCAGCTGTGCCAAGGGAACTGGAAGAAATAGAAAAATCTGTCGAATTCATGAGCGCTAAATTTGACAATTTTGTCTTAGAAATGGAGGAAATGAAGGCTAATATAAATAGGTTGGATTCTGAAAATAAGCTGTTGAGGGAAGAAGTTGAAAACCTTCATGTTAGGGTTGATAACATGGAACAGATTTCGCGGAAAATGAATGTTGAGGTTCACGGAGTTCCCGAGACAAAAAATGAAGATTGTCAAGAAATTGTGAAAAATATCGCGGGCATACTGGAGTTAGACGTGGGTGTTCAGCAGGCTATGCGTGTGGGACCCGCAAATTTGAATCGGGCAAGGAAGATTTTGGTAACATTGAAATCTGAAGAAATGAGGGAGAAATTTCTCAGCGCTGCAAAACAACGTAAAGGCCTGGTAGCTCATCAGCTTCTTGCATCGTGGCCTGATACGCGCATATATGTAAATGAAAATTTGACTAGTTTTCGGGCATTCTTGCTTCGTAAAGCGAAGCAGAAGGCGGCAGAAAGGGGTATACGTTTTGTATGGACCAATAACTTCAATATTTACTCCAGAAAAGCTGAGGGTGAAAGAGCTGTTAGGATTAGGAATATGGAGGATGTAAATTCAATGGGTTAGTTGATCGTGTGTTTACTACCTATGTTAATAGTTTTTGGTTGCAGTTGTGCCATTACTTTTTCTATGGATGAAGCTGGTTCTTTTTTGATTTCTTTTAATTCGGTTTCTACATCTGAATGTGATACGGTAGAACAAGTAAGTGCTAAAGTGTCAAGAATCAATGGGCTTATAGTTTTGAATTTAAATATAAGAAGTATGAAGAAAAATTTTGATACTTTTAGGGTTCTTTTGAACGCCCTGGATTGTACTGTTCATATTATTATATTGTCAGAAACGTGGAATGACAGTTTACTTAATTTTGAATTACCAGGTTATAACCTATTTCATAGTTCGTCGCACGTAAATAGAGCAGAAGGGGTGGCTATATATACTCATAATACTTTGGCGGTGAATGAAGTCAACGTGGACTGTATTGAGGAATGTAACTCGGTTTTAGTTGCCTTCACATGGTATAACTTGA
This sequence comes from Adelphocoris suturalis, assembly GCA_030762985.1. Lineage (NCBI taxonomy): Eukaryota > Metazoa > Arthropoda > Insecta > Hemiptera > Miridae > Adelphocoris > Adelphocoris suturalis. Next base: position 23,908,590 of record CM061040.1, on the reverse strand, counting down.
AGGGGATGGTAGTGGCAATTTACAGATCGCCTGCTCAGGATCCATTTCGTTTTTTGGAAAATCTTGATAAATGTTAGAAGAAATATTCCAGCTGTTTTCCTGTAGGTATTCTTTAGGGTGACATAAACATCAATGTCCAGAGTGATTCACTATTATGTAATAGTTACCTGAATGTTATGGCTCAATACGGTTTTCTACAGTTTATAAATAAATGGACAAGACCAAGCTCGAAGACATGTCAGAGGTAGTTTAGTGGAAGATAGTTCTGGTATTATTTATAATTGTGGTCTGACTGATCATTCTATGGCTCTGGCAGGTATAACATTGGTTGTGGATAGGAACAAGCGAAAATCAGACCCTCATCGTGGGGTAAATGTTGTGAACATGGAGAAACTAAAAGAATTAATTGTATATGAAACATGGGAAGATGTGTACCGTGAATTAGATGTTGACAGAGCTGTTGCGGCATTCCTTGATATTCTGCAGAAGCATGTTTCACATTGTTCAAAAGAGTGTATACCTCGAAGTAATTCTAAATTTAAGAAATTGAAGTCATGGATAACGGCTGGGATTGTAGTTTCAATTAGAAATAGAGATAAGATTAAGAAAAAACTGAAAGCTCAACCGTTTAATGCTGACTTGAAACAGTTTTTCAGTCGGTACAGAAACTTACTAAACTTAATAATTAGAAAAGCTAAAAACATATTTTTTGGAAAATTAATTAATGAGGCACAAGGAGATATGAAGTCAATCTGGGAGACAATTAGAGTTGCAGCTAACATTAAACATAGTAAAGAAAATGTATGTAGTTGTATAACGGGAGGCGACGGAGTAACGTATAGTCATGGTGGAGATATAGCGTAACAATTTAATGGGTATTTTGCAAAAGTAGGTGAAAGGACTCAAGCCAATGCGCAGCGGCCCTCTGTCAAGTCTTTAAATTTGCTTGCTAAGAAAATAGGAACATGGCATGCTCCAGAGAAATCGCTATTTCTGACACTAGTCGATTCTGTAGAAATTGAGAAGTACTTATTAAAGCTAAATAAGCCTAGTTCTTATAATTTTGGTAATATAACAAATTCGGTGCTAAAAAATATAGCGGCCTATATTGCACCAACCCTCACTTTTATATTCAATTTGGTGTTTGCTACTGGTACGTATCCTTCCATGTTTAAAAAATGCGTAGTGATTCCATTATTTAAGAGTGGTGATAGGGATGTGATGGGTAATTACAGACCTATAGCTCTAACATTATCACTATCCAAAATTCTGGAGAAATGTATCAAAACAAGACTTGTGTCTTTTTTAAAGGCAAACAAAATAATTTCTGAAAGACAATTTGGTTTCCAAAAAGGGTTAAGTACGGAGCACGCACTTTTTGATATGTATAAATTGATTTCTGAAAAATGCAATGAGGGATTTTGTACATTGGGACTGTTTCTTGATGTTCGTAAGGCTTTTGACTCGCTGCACCATCCAACGCTGTTACATAGATTGCAGCAATGTGGCATAAGGGGGCTACCGTACGATCTCATGAAATCGTACTTGACAGATCGTTCACAGATAACTCGAATCGGTAATACCTATAGTTCTACTGTTAAAATAAATTGTGGTGTCCCTCAGGGAACTGTTCTCGGGCCGATACTTTTCGTTCTATATATTAATGAACTGATGAATTTGAACTTGGAGGGTAAAGTATTTGGATTTGCTGACGACACAGCAATCATCTGTTATTCTAAAAATTATAATGATTTAGTAAGGTTGGGATGCCGGGTTTTGAATATAGTTCGAACTTGGATGGATTATAATTACTTGTGCCTCAATATAGATAAAACTTCACTTGTTAGATTCACAGGAAACTCACGAAAAGAATTTTCATTGGATGAAGTAATTAAACTTCATTCTTACAGCTGCCATGGGAATGATCTGTGTGGGTGCCCACCCATTCCATTTTCTCAATGTTCTAAGTATCTTGGTGTATTTTTTGATTCTAAGTTAACTTTTGACCTGCATATTACTTCATTAGCCAAAAAGCTGCGAAAACTTTTTTATGTTTTTAAATCTTTGGGTGGTTTCCTGAACACTTATTATTTAAAAATAGTATATTATGGCCTAGTTTCTTCCTTACTGAAGTATGGTATTATTGTATGGGGGGGTGCTACAAAAACGCGGTTAAGGGTCCTTCAGACGGTTCAAAATATTATTATTAAAATTATATTAAGGAAACCCTCCAGATACCACACAAGTTGGTTGTATAGAGACTTCGACACATTGCGTATTTCTGATTTATTTATTCGAGAGGCCTGTTCTTTTGTATATAAAACGGGAGTGGATGTGGATGATACCTGTACAGGCTCATACGTCACAAGAACTACAGAAAGGTCTAATTTAAGACTACCTAAGGTAAATATTGAACTGTATAGGAGAAGCGCTTATGTTGTTGCCCTGAATTTTTTTTATGAAAATAATATTAGTTTTAGTGAATTTAAAAACATATTGGCCTTAAAAAGGCATGTTACGGACTTATTGATGAACTCACACCATTAGGACTCCTGTTTATATCTTTCATAGTGCCATTGACAGCAGAAATAGTTTATTAGTTTAGAATTAATGAGACTCCACGGAAAAACACAAGTTCATTAAGAACTTAACTTTCCGTGGGCACATTATAAATTCATTGAGGATGTTAACATTAATTTTCGCAGATGTTTTGTAATTTCGTTTTTTTTTTTTCTTTTCTTCTAATGAGTCTTATGTGAAATTTTGTATTGTGCCAATAAATAAATAAATAAAAAATAAATAAAAAATATAGTGTTTCATGCATTCTACTTTATTGTGTATGAATATGGAAAAGATTGGTGCTGAGGCCACTATACTATAGAATTACCATCGCGATTTTGAATTGTTCGTAATTCACTTATTTTGAGAAATAATTAAGTTTTGGGATCGAATTTTTTCTTTTTTTTTTTTTTATGCTCTACATCTTCGCTATGTATAAAAATGTCTGCAGCATGTACGGTTTAGGAATTATTAGAGACATACTGTAAAATGGGCAAATTAAGCTATCTTTATGAGGCCGCCGTTTTCTATTCCACCAATTAGACCAAGAGTTTCACACTCAGAACGGACTAAATTTTCAAAATCTAATCTTCGACCTTCTCTGCAAATTACAATCTATTTTCGAACCTGGCTCCAGGACTATGTATGAATGCTGCATTAATACGTTTGGAATTTGGTTTCTGGTCGGTAACTTCCTGTGGAACCTGGATATTATTATGGTCTTCGTTGAAAAATTGTGCACACTTGTTTTTACCCGTTAAAATATGGAAAAATGGATCTCCTGATTTAAAATAATACGACCGATAGTACAATCAGGAATTGCGTTCAGTTTCGTTTCAAAGTTCTGTTTATCGAAAGTTTTCTGTTAACAAATCCTAGTATTGCAGAAGCGCCTTTCGCTCGAAATTGTAAATATATGAAGCATTTCCCATGGAAAAAGGAAAAGACATTCATGTTCTGTTTGACTTTACAATAACAAGCTCCAACAGTGATAAATTGTGATAAAGCTCTCTATGTACCTATAATTATTTCTGTTGTTTCAGGACTAACAGCCGGGTCTCGTCGTTCTAGATCTGTTGTAAGTGTGAAATGGAAACATGTATAAGTTAATTATATTAGATCATCGTAGAGGTAAGGTCTCAGTTTGGGGAAATCTATAGCTATCATCATATTAGTGTTTAGAATGGAACAATAATGAAGATGTTGAAAACAGGATGGATTGTAATGGTTCTGATTCCGGAAGTTTCGTCCAAAACATTCATTGGTTGGGTATCGATCCCCAATTAAAGATTGGAACAGCCGGAAAGGGTAATTTGCTCAACTTTGGAGGCTTAGAAAGGTTTTGCTCTTATTAGAGACTTTGTCAATAGGTTACACTCTTTTGGACTCCTACGTAGTAGTCATTGGGAATTGATAAAGAAATGGTATCGTTTCCCTGGAAATATATATATTTGGGAATAAAATCCATGAAAATGAAGTTAGGCTGTTGCACCTGGGGTCAATAGGAAACTTTCATCTGTTTGAATTTCACAAGCAGCAATTTTCAGCTCAAGATCGTTTAGTTTAGCCAATAAATGGGCAGGAACATCACATGTGACGTAGGAGGGCAAGAGAGCTGAGTGGTCACTGGTCAGATACCCACCATGTAGCACCTTTTCGGAAAGCTCTGGCTCAGATCTTTCTATTGAGCTAAATAAAAAATTACCATTAAATTCCCCATTATTTTGAAAATTGAGAAGTCCTGATTGACCGATGGATTTCAATTCAATTCTTTATTCAACGCATAGGACATGAATAGGTCCCATCTGGCGTGTTGGTATGAATATAAAAAGCAATGTTAATATACAAAGAAAACATTTGTAGTAGAAAAAAGTAAGTAAGTGGTAAGAAAGATAGATTTATCTAGCAAGGGGTTATCAAGGGTCCCTTCAGCTATTTTCCTTCTGGATTGCTGTAATTTAGTGACTTGAATGAGCGTCTTCTGTGTGCGTGAAAATGGTACATACATGTACTTCTTTTAAATGGAATTGCATCCTAAGAAATTTGACACTAACTGCACAGTCCTGTGGAAAGTAATTTTCTTTCTATAATTTTTCAAATTTTCGAGCACCAGTGATGTTTTACTTTTGGCTGGAAGATCCCACCCAAGTTGTGTCAACCTTCTTAGGAATGATTTTTTTTTTTTTTTTTTTTCCAATAGTAAATGAATGCGTGGGTAACGCTCAAGATTGAGGAATAAATTCCAGCATGAAGTGAATTGTTGAAGTAGTGCGTGTTGAAGGGATTTCAGATTTGTGCATGCAATGTACTTACTGATACCATAGTGTTCAAATAGGAATATGAGGTGATTGAATCGTCTTTTCCCGACTACCCTCCCATTTTGAACCAGATCTCACGAATAAGCCGCGAGAAAACAATGTTTGATAGATTTTACTTTTGCGCGTTCTCAAAGTCAATTATTGATTCATGAGTACTGAAACTGATATGGGACCATCTGTAGCCCAAGATGAACGTTCCTAGAAATTGTCATCAACGTCATAGAAGCTATGGAATTTATGCTTCTTGAAAGGATTTACGGACACATGGGCAGACACACACTGATGGTCAGGCACATCTCGAAAGTAGTTTAGGACGTTCTAAAATGTAAAGCGCAAGTGGAAGTTTTGATTTTGGAGAAAAACAATTTTTCGTCTCTATGCAAAATGAGATATGGAGCTGGGTCCATATTTACTTAATTTTCCATGCTGAATTGGATGTTGAAACTCCCAACCCACTCCCACAGGTGAAAATCCTAATTTGTTTTATTACGAAATTATTTCCAAAATTCTCAATTATTTCACTTCAAGGGTTTCATTCGCATATTTATGTTATCAGGGCAATGTTCCTATTTCTTGAAGTCTACTAAAGAAGGCGAAATCATTTCTCAGAGATGACAAACCGTTAAGGCGAATTTGTCCTAATTAAGCCATTCCCTACGCACCATGTTAAAACGTGTCCAATGCAGCCAGGCCTTCATAATTGTTATATGTTTTTAGGAACCTAGGTGTACTCCTGCTCAACCCATTAATAAGACTCGGAGACCTTCCTCACAAACTCGAAGCCGTTCAGAATTAAAAGTGAGTATGATTTGGGAAAGTGTTGTAAAACATTTTTTTCAATTCAAAATTATCAGTTAATACTTACTGATAATCCAAATAGGTACATGCAAATTCTTGAAAATTTTCATTTTGACATTTTATATCTTCGCTTTGGCACATAAACTAAAAAAACGTCACTGAAATTGAGTGACGAAAATTGCTCACGAAAATATTCTGATGATTTCCGCTTACAACCGAGTCGTTGCTAGGGAAATGTTACTTAGTCGTTTTTCATCCCACAAAATTCGTTGACCATATTCGTACGAAAGCTCTCAATTTATCCAACCATATTATGTTAACTACTGCGAAGTGCGTCGCCAACAAGCTGAGTTATGAGCATGGTTATTTGAATAATTGTGTACACTCAGATGATCATTCTCAATAATTGATATTGTGAACATGATTGCAACCGCTTGTTAATTTCTGATGATTTCATTGAGCTGGTGTTTCGATGATTTGATTCATAGCAGGTGGTCCGAATATTGCGAGTTTGATTTGTGAAGCAGTGGTTAAATCATTTTAATAGGTAATTTCTATACTTTACACACTAGGAAGCTGTAATTTCGTATGTAGCCTCTTTAGGACATTTACTTGACGATGCCCAGGGTCCGGGATTAGATGAGTGGCTCTTAGGGCTGTGCGAACGCGAGTTGGGAACCTGACTTGAGCTGACAGAGTGCGCTGATTGTTGCCCCTCGGCACTAGCTTGGTTTAGTTTACCTCGCAGTCAAGAGGTAGTGCCAGGGAAGTTGCATATGGAAATGGCGGGAAACAACTTCCCTTGGCGCGGGAGCTCAACGCACACCCATTTTTCTCCGCCCAACTCCTAACGACCCACCCTCTCCTATCCACTGCAACATCGTTTTTTTACTCCGTTCGCCTCCCCGCTGATAAAATTTTCACACCCCCATTTACCTTGAGCGTGTCGCCTAAAACAAAAAGTGTTAGTCGTTTTATTTTTCTTTGTGATTTTTCAAAGTTCCTAATAATTAACTGTCTGTTCCATTTTACTATGAAAGTTTGAAAAATCATGGAAAAAGAACTGCTAATCTTAGGGGAGCACGGTTAGTCTCAAAATTGTAAGGATGATATCTACATGCAATGATGAATATAATAATAGTGTGGGTGCGTATCCCATTTATTAGTAAGCAAATGAATGAATAAGTTTAGAAGTATACGTTGATAGGGAACACAAATATTTACAAAATTATAAAATGTATAATGTTACAAATATTTATCTACATTAAACATGACTGCATTATTTCCAAATACGAGCAATATACGGGGTTGTTACTGCTGTTCATGAATAAAGCTTACCTATAACAAGGTTGATAATAGGAAAGCTCAAAACATATTGGTAAGTAATGCATGCATTACAAGGACGTCCCTATGAATGGATTGGATACAATTTTGGTGAGAATTGAAATGAGAGGAAAAAATATAAATGTCACGATTTTTCTGACCCCCCCCCCCCCCCCCCCAACAACTACAATAAATGTAAAACTTCCAAAATTGCATGACTGACTAAAATCTGACTCGCACAAATAATTGAAACTGTCCCCAAAAACTGATAAACATAGTAAAAAATATCACGATTAATCGTTATTACTTCCTCCGTTCACCCCCTTCCATCATGAAGTTTGTAACTCCTGATATATTTTCCAAAACTAGACCAAATTCATAATTTAAAAACAAAACGATCATGAAAATCAGAGAATAATTAAAACATCACAACTTTTTACTATTATCCCCTCCATTCACCCCTTCCCATGGTGATTGAGTTTTTTAGTCAATTTGTAAGCAGGAGCACCAATATAAGACACCACCGGTCTCATCAGCGCTCCTTCTTTATGAATGTTAGGGAGATAGCCCAGTCAAATTAGAGGGAACAGGAGAAAAAATTCATAGTAAAGAAATTTCTTCACCAGGCCCTTCCTTCACACTTAGTAAATCATATCTCAAAAGTCCCCTAGTATGGGGGTGAGCTCGACGAGGGGGGGGGGGGGGGGGTGTTTTTCTCCTTTTTTTCGGTTTTTTGCCTATAACTCGAAAAGTAAACGTTCTAGCGACTTGTTACCAGAATTAAAGTGCATAAAATTTCCTACAATTTTCACTCCTGACTTCATTCTCTACGATTAGGCGTTCCGCTGCTAGAGCGCGTTGAAAAGTAGGCATAATTTCAAAAAATCAGCAAAAAGGTCTTTGAAAAGGTATGAAGCTTCTGGGTGACTTAGAATACATCATGACTTGCTTTCCGAACGTCAGTGATGCTCGGACAGTGGTATGAGCAGGTTTCATGTATGTCTCTTTTTTTCTGTTCTTTGCTCACATCCTGGAAACTGTGATAACCATAACATATTTTCAGCACCCTTACCAACTCACTGTGAATTATCAGTGAATATATATGTTTATAAAACACAGTGGCTCTAAGAAAGAAAAGAAAAAAAGGAAATAAAGAAAATGAGCTGTGTTTAACCAAAAAATGTTTAATGTGCAGATACAGTATAACCCATTTTAAAGTAATATTCACAAGAGGAGTGGGAGGGGGAAGGGGTCATCAATCTTCACACGTATCTGCTCTTCATCCATTGAGAATAACCATCCACAGTCAAACTGAAAATTCAAAATCGAATTACAGTGAGGTGCATATAATCTTATATTGATAGATAGATGAAGTGCATGCAGATGATTAGGATGAAACTTACAGGGCGATGACATATGTGTTGAGTGGGTAGACCAATGGTTCCATGTCTGTTTCATCATCTTCTGTAGATGAACCGTCGTCAGCAAGTGGTGGGTTGTTTGTGCAGGAACCTGAACAGTTGGAGCAGAGTGTTGAGCAGTGGATGCCAGCTCTGCGGCATCCACATCGACCACTACCGCAGCTTTTAGTGCAGCTGCAAAATTGGGGGGGCTGGAGTAGGGAGACGATGGCTTCCTCAAACCAATTCCAACTTTGGATCCACCAGCAACATTTGAAATTCTGCAGAATATATTTTGCAGCTGCACCAAAAGCTGCGGTAGTGCTCGATGTGGATGCCGCAGAGCTGGCGTCCACTGCTCAACACTCTGCTCCAACTGTTCAGGTTCCTGCACAAACAACCCACCACTTGCTGACGACGGTTCATCTACAGAAGATGATGAAACAGACATGGAACCATTAGACTACCCACTCAACACATATGTCATCGCCCTGTAAGTTTCATCATAATCATCTGCATGAACTTCATCTATCTATCAATATAAGATTATATGCACCTCACTGTAATCCGATTTTGAATTTTCAGTTTGACTGTGGATGGTGATTCTCAATGGATGAAGAGCAGATACCTGTGAAGATTGATGACCCCTTCCCCCTCCCACTCCTTTTGTGAATATTAATTTAACATGGGTTATACTGTACCTACACATTAAACATTGGTGAAACACAGCTCATTTTCTTTAGTTCCTTTTTTCTCTTTTCTTTTTTAGAGCCACAGTGTTTTATATACATATATATTCACTGATAATTCATAGTGAGTTGGTAAGGGTGCTGAAAATATGTTATGGTTATCACAGTTTCCAGGATATAAGCGAAGAACAAAAAAAAAGACATAAATGAAACCTGCTCAAACCACTGTCCGAGCATCACTGATGTAAGGAAAACAAGTCATGATGTATTCTAAGTCCCCCAGAAGCTACGTACGAATGATTTCTGCGTAAAAAGAGCATAAAGGCCTTTTTGCTGATTTTTTGAAATGATACCTACTTTTCAACGCACTCTTGCGACGGAACGCCTAATCGTAGAGAATGAAGTCAGGAGTGAAAATTGTAGGAAATTTTATGCACTTTAATTCTGGTAATAGTAAATAAGTCGCTAGAACGCTTACTTTTCGAGTTATAGGCAAAAAACCGAAAAAAAAGTTAAAAAAAAGGAGTAAAACACCCCCCCCCCCTCTCGTCGAGCTCACCCCCCATACTAGGGGAATTTTGAGATATGATTTACTACGTGTGAAGGAAGATCCTGGTGAAGAAATTTCTTTACTATGAATTTTTTCTCCTATTTGCATCTTTTTGGTCTAATTTGACTGGGCTAAGACAGGATAACCTGGGCGCATGAGGGTTCATTTCTACAAAACTTGGAATTTACATATTTTTTAGTAAGCTATCATCTGATTGGTTACTTTTCGAACTAATCTTTGAAATTTTGATTTTGTGTCAGATGGTAGATTTGAAAATTTATTATCTTCTAGAAATTTCACAGTTTTCGAATTATAATCTCTAAGGGCCACTTTCACCAACAACTTATAAATCCGAGATTGGCCAAACTCGATTAAATATAATCTCGAGGATCAAACCTTGGCGTCTTTCACCAACCCAAAATTCGTTTAAACCAAGATTGGAATAATCGAGTTTCCCTAACGGAGATTCCGGAAACTGTCCAATGAAAAATTGGACAATTTGAAACGACAGTTAGAAAACCCGCCATGTGTCCGGCATATCAAGACAATAAAGGAGTGAATCACAACCACGACCCGTTTTTACCCGCGCCGTTTTTATCTATTACCTAGTTACTATCTACTCGCAACTTTTCGTTGACTTCCAATAAAGAAAGTGTGACACATCATTTGACGGAAGCAGGACGGTTGATCACCTTATTTAAATGTACATAAGTTATTTTATGTGGTATAGGTAGGTAGGTACATACTGTACAAGGGATAGCAATTCAACATCGTATTATAACGTGCAATCATCATCGATTAAGTATACTTTATTTTCCTACCATCCTACATCAATTTCGTATTATAATTCATCGATTTGATGGTATAAAAGCCTTTTTCCAACTTATACCTGTTTGAAGGGAACTCCAGGTGAGTGTCGATAAGCTCGAGGACTTTCAAAACTGTCGGTTTTGGGAGCCGGAATCTCCGCCGAAATTCGACGTCGTCCAACCCGCCGTCGGATCGACCTTGGGCGTCTTTGCAGGACATCGTTCTCATCCGAGGAATCAAATTAATCCGAGCGATAAATCGCGTGAATTCATCATCAAAAACTTGAATAACAATAAACTATATATAAACTATAATAATAAACTGTGAACCAAACTGTAGAGATATGAGGAATCAGCTGTTGGTGCGCGGCCATTTTGCTCGATATCATTTTTATCACTAATCTGAGATTGGCAAGAGTTAACTGGCCGAGATTGGGAGATTAACCTCAAGCCACCTCGTTAGGAGTTTAAACTCGTAAAGTGGTTTGGTGAAAGACGATTAGCTGGAATCTCGATTATTTGTTAATCTTTTCTAACTTAAACTCGTTTATGTTGTTGGTGAAAGTGGCCCTATAACTGTGAAATAAACAAACGCTCAGCTGGTACTGAAGAACTATAGTAACACGGCTTTTTGGAGTTGATGCAGAAATATATGTTTGACTTTTTTTGCCATTAATGTTTCAATGCAATCGGGTTCTACACCATCGGTACAAAACATCGTTCAATCATACGATGTATCGATGTTGCAGTCCTACAGGGGGGCAGCCCTGTGGGGGGATAAGGATATCTAGGTAACCTGGACATGAGGTTTTCCGTGCTGCTGCTCTGTCAATTGGTCAATTACTCCAACGGGTTGAGTTGTGTGGCCAAACCTCTTCGACTGTGGGGGTTTTCTTTAAACTCACCAGGGGGGAAAATTGAAATAGTCTATGCAGTAGAACCTTCTTTATTTCAACAACCAATAGCATCACGGAACTCCGACTACCTCAAGGTTATTTTGAGGAAAAAGAGATTCACCTACCAAACGTGAGCACTTGCACAACAGACGGTGCTTCTACCATGTCAGGTTGTCATGCTGGGTTTCCAGCCCATCTTAAGAAAGAAGTTTCAGAGATCATCACTATTCATTAGAGAGTTTTTGGCGACTTCAACTCAACGTCACCCGTTACCGTAGTCTTGGAGGAGCAAATGAAGATGCTAACCCAAATGGAACCGAGAGAACGGTTGCCTTAATTTTGATGTCACGTTAACGGTGGTTGGGTAACGCGATATTTTTCCCCAGCTGTCTTGTTGTCCACTGGTTGATTTATCGATATGAACGGTTCCTTTTTTATCGATTTATCGGTTTCGATATGAACGCCGATTTTCAATCCTGAATTCGAATTTCATGTTAGTTTCAGTACAAATACGGGCTCTCATTTTTAGTTTTAATTCGTAAACAGGGCATGGATTTAACGCAAAGATAGTAAGCATCAAGTGTGGAACATCGCGGTTTAGTTGCACTTATAGGTCATTAGTCGTTACAAACTTCATGTTTTTGGGTTTTCCGTTGGGTATGAACTACAAGTATGAAAAAGTATTTATCTCTATGACAATGAACCAGGATTTTACCTGACACAATCATCAGTGGAGGCAGCACTTCACGCAATGTTCACAAGAAAATAGCTGAGAGATCAGGCAAACTAAAAACAATACTGCGAAGAAGTAGTGTCTTAAAACTCAGTTTTGTCATTTAAAATATGTGAAATAACGATAGAAACTAGGCTCTAATCGACCAAATAGAGCCTGTGCGCAAAAGAAACGGATTTTTTCGATCGAGTTAAAGGCTAGTAAAGCTAGACAGCGGAGGCGGACTTCAGATGGTACATTCGATTTCTACGCGACTTGGTAAAATAACCAAGTTTGAGGGGTGTTCAAAAACCTACCCGCTACATCAACACGATTAGTTGGTAATGAGGCATTTGAAAAGAAAAACTATTATAATTTACTTCCCTAGTATTTGAGTAATTCTGAGGTGCCCAGTAGTGTTACATTTACAGAAAGCTTAGGCTGGTGCCGTGAACCTTTAGGTCCCCAAACGGGTGACGTTAATTGAGCCATTCTAACGTACGACGTTGCTAACGTCCCCTCAAGGTCACGTACTCTTGGGTACGGTAGGGTGACGTTAAGGGTACGTTAGTGGTCACCAAAAACTCTCTATTGTGTCATTCAGAAAACGAGGCTTCTCTTCCTGAACACAGAATCCTAATTTTTACTGACCACTTGACCGGTTACAGGGTGGCCCCCAACTGTAAAAGTCAGGGAATTCTTAGCGGCGGGAAAATTCAGGGAAATGACAGGGAATTTTACAATAACCACCAAATATCAGGGAATTTTTTAAATGAAAAGTTTGTGTAATAATTCGCAGCGTTCTTAGGTATATTCTAACTACTAAACAATCGAACTTCAACAGCCTACTTTATGTTAAAATTCCTTTGAAATTCGAGCACCTTGAGCACTTCAAACAAAATCGCTAAGATTAAGATCGATATGATTTTCCTTTTAGGAGCATTAAATGAAAGGTGACGCGTTATACATTGAAAAGTACTCAGTCATGCAGAATGGCTAATAGAGCGAATTTTTAAAGTAAAGTTGTGAAAAAAACTGGGGACAGCCATGTGACGAGATCGCAAAGAAATGTTAGGTCACTCAGCCGAACTTGAAAATTTGGTCAATATTATGGGCATTTTCACCATAAAATCTATTTTCTCACTTATTTGTGAATCTTGGAGATCTGGGAGTGGTCGTAATCGAATCAGCGCTGGAAAATACTTCGACAGTGACACCCCACATGCCCTATATTCAAAATACTGATTTTTTAGAATTTTTTTGAGACTCTGTAAATTGCAAATTTGAATTTGGCGATCAAGGAACTCGTCCAAGATGGAACGAATTTTTTAAGCCGTATTTTGAGTGTTTCTGGGAATACATCCTATATATATACGACGTTAAAATCTAGTATTGTATTCTTTGATGTACGAAATGGATTTGTAAGGGGTCCACACCCCCTTTCTCCCAATTTTTAATTTTTCAAGCCATCTAAATAGCTCAATTTTTCTTTGAAAATTCGTAAAAACGTCAAAATACAGTATTTGATTTTGATATTTTTTGTCAGGGGAATCTGAAGGTCGGTCAGGGAAAAGTCAGGGAAATTTCAAATTTCCGTTTGGGGGCCACCCTGGGTTAAAAACTGACATGGAATGAAGATTTGACCAAGTTGCGAATTCCATTGGATTCCCCATCCATTCTCGTTTGAAGCTTGACAACTCTTTACAGACGGATTTTCTAGATCTGAAATATAACTGTCTGGCGAAAATTAGATTCGATTCGATTCACAGGTGAGAGCTCATGTGGGGGGGGGGGGGGGGGGGGTTCTGTGACTTTTAACCAACAAACGAAAACGCAAGAATTACGCGTACTTAAAATGTATAATAATTACACTCTTCAATGTTTTGTACCGTTACTAAGTTTGTCGAAACATGGGTTCAGTTCTGACAGTTATTTTGTCACACCTAATCGTGACCGATATTTATTTACTCTCCGTGTCCGTTGAAGTTGAAAAATCACTTTTACACAAATAAGTGGTTGCAAAGGGAAAGCTACTATGCTATTTCACTCACAAAAGGGTATTCTTTGTTGACGCTGGTCCAAAAATGAGTGAGAGAACAATCTTTAACCTTAATTTGCAAAGGCAGAGTCAGTTTGGATGTCACTGAGATTTTCTTTGCCTTCCATTTGCAGGGAGCACCCTTCAACTGTGGTTTGAATAGATTTCTTATCCATGCTAAGTCCTCAAAATACTCTGCAATACGAGGCTTGAGTATGTTCATGTGAGTAAGAAAGGACTTTTCTCAGTAGAAGGGATTGCATCGATTTTTTTTTTTACCCCCCCCCCCCCCCCCCCAGTAAACAATAGTTTTTATTGTGTGCTTTAAATGGGATTGAAGCAAAAATAATCCATTTGGAAGCTAGAGTTGCTATTTTGACTAATTGAAATTTGGCCTCAGGCTTCAAATTATTCGCTTTGTCTAGGAATCACCGCTCCATTCTCCATTCCTAACGACCACAATGTTTGCCGAGCTCCTCGTAGACAAAGTGAAACTGCTCTGATTATTGCTCTGATCTGTTAATCGCACCCATCCTAAAACTTGAGTGTACTCAACTTCTGTGTACATTCAACTTCTCTGGCAGCTTATTTGATAACCGTTTGAGGAACACCTGAAATTCTTTATGGACTGCTCCATCACATGAACAATCAATAGATGTAAGCGAGCCCCGTAGGTCCACTGCTGCATGATCGTATTTGCTGTGTTTCGCGAGTGCAGCTGTATGGGCAGTTTGTGGCCAGTCTTGGAGAAGATAGGCGGCGTTAGCATTTATAATGCGATTGTCAAAGAATGACATTACTGGCTCAATCATTAGTGACTCCTCCCCATGCTAGGTCTGCTAGATCTGCAATAGTGTCTCACTCTTCATCATGCCCTCTCTTCACTAAACCTCCTTTTTTACAATTTAGAGCTTGTGACTCGTCAAAAGTGAATCCACATCCATCACAGTTTTGAGGAGTTGGTGTTGGGGCATATCTCAATGCTAGGGCATCCCTGAATTGTGTAGCTGGCAAATCATGGTTGCCTGATGCTGTAGGAAATACCAAAAGACATTGTGAGGTACCATTGACCCGCTGCAAGACTTTTTGTTGGGATGGGCTCATAAATTGAATCGCATTTGAACTTTGTTCACACGTTTCTCTTTCTCTTCAGTCTTTCTCTTCCTTCAACACTCTGGTGACGCTCTGCGCTGTGGTCCTCTAATACCAGGAGTTGACCAGTGCAAATTGATGCGGTCAAGAGTTCAGTTGATTTAATGTGCGGTACGAATGGGAAGAATCAAGACGGTTCTGAACGCCTAGTCCAAACCTCACTGGTAAGCTCATTAGATCAACTTCGGGATCATATACCTCTCTTCCCATTATGGCTGGCATGAGACATCCCTGGATGGTTTTCCAAACTGGTCCATACTCTATTGTGCATCCTTCAACAACCCTTTGTGTGAAGGCTCTTTTAAATTGAAGGGACTTGGTGAATGATGCATGAGCTGCTTGTGAACTCTTTTTTGCAGCATTGGAAAATCTTAATATGCTTTCCACTTTTCAACTTTGGTTTGGACGAATTCTTTCTTCTGGTTGAGAGGTTCTATCTCTCCTCTAAGGAAGCGTTGGGAATAAACTACTTGAACATGGAGTTCACCAAAAAGTGTTCAGCCTTCCGCTTCGTATCGATTCTTAATGGGAACAACCAAGCTCTTGCTTGGCTCTGGATGGTATCCCCATTTCGGCCCTTCTTGCATTAGAAGATTCAACCATCTATGGATCTTATGAAGTTTACCTATGCACGCAGAATTGTCAGTGTACCAATTTTGTTTTACTTGAGAACTTCTTAAACTTTTTATCAATTGAATTGTGCCAACCGCATACATCATCATGCCAGAGGGGTCCCCTTGTGTCGTCCCTTCTTGGCTCGTGATCGATGAGTCACTTTGGCGGAATAGTAGCAGAGTGAAGCCTAGGTAAATATTAAAGAGGAATCTCGAACATCTTGGCCAGTATCTGTTGTTATATGGTGGTTTTGTGCGTGTTTGTGATAATTTAGTGGGATGTGTCAAATTGTGCACTGTCTTATTCATATACTGTACTTGAGTGATAATTTTTGTTAATAGTTAATTATAAATGGTCGGTTTGGAATTCTCATTCTTCAGCATAACTTCAAGATTTGGAAACAGCTCAAAATTGTCCATTTTAATTGCAGGCTCGTACAAGCTAAGTTTTTTCACAAAAAATTTGACGTTTTCAGTCATTTGTTTGTGCAAAATTACAAATCTATTTTTTGTATTTACTGACGCCAAAATCATTAAAATGAATAATTAATATTTCTATTTAATTTTAATTCAATTCAAACATTATTAGTTTTAATCTTTACGCCCACCTCGCCTCGCAAACAACCCCCCCCCCCCCCCCCCTTCAGAGAGCCCTTCTTTTGAGGGGGGTCGCGCCCCTCACTCGCTCTGCTCTAGGGAGTTATACACCTAGAGCGAGTTCAACCGAGATCGAAATAAAGACAAAACACTGGATAAAAGTGCCAAAATTTTGATAGATATATCTATCAAAGAAATGGGGTGAAACTCTATGTCATGCATCCTAAATTGGCGCGGATAAAATTTATCTTAATGTTTCTTGAAAAGAAAAGAAAAAAGTTCCAGTCAAGCAGCATGATCGTATGAGCGAATTTTCTTGAACCATCAACCGTATTATAATACGTTAAATTGTATTGAAATTTGAGCAATTTCAGTAGGAAGAAATTGTTGAACCCCAATTTTATGGCAAAAAACTCACACTAAATAAAATTCGGCGATTCAAAAGGAATTTTGGTTTTTGTTGCAGTTTTTTTATTTTTAAGCAAATTTTAATGAAATTTAAGTACGTTTTCAGCATAATTTTGAGCAAAATCTGTAAATGTCCTAGTTAATCGTTTAAAATTTAGTTTTGACTAATATTCTGCTAAAGATATAAATGCAACTACTTAACATCCGTCTGTTTTTATCCATTTTTAGTGATTTTTTAAAATACATTTTTTCGAAATTTGACCAATTTAATGTGCTCAAAACTTGTTGGCCAACGAACTCATCCTTTAGTTTGGAAAGCTTGATTTTATCTCAATCCTGAGGAGAGTTATCGCCACACACACACACTCACACACACACACACACACATATATATATCCATATATATATATATATATATATATATATATATATATATATATATATATATATATATATATATATAATAAACTTAATTTGATATGAATTTCACAGATAAAAAGAAAAAAGAATGATTTGATATTTCGAAAATAATCTTTGTCAAAAATAGAAGAGTGATTAGTTTTTCTGAATAATTGGTCGAGTTGTGTCTTGGAAGCCTGCAACCATGTAACCATCCATACATTATGGCTTCGCAACTTCTAATGTAGACTCAATCGTTGAGGTTGAGGCCGGGAGGTCGCATTGATCCCAGTACCCAGCGATGAGCGCGTTCGGACTGCTGCAACAATCTATCATTTGTTGGTGGTGGCATCTTCTTTAAAACCTTCACTCCGAAGCATTCATTGAACGTGACTGTGGCGTCGTGGGACCTCGCATGCAGCTTCAATGGCAGTGGTCGATCCTGGTTTAAAGGAGCTCTATGGTTGTTTACTCGTAAATTCAATTGGGTGGCTTTTCCTACATTGAAGCTTCTGCTCTGATCTTCCGCACACTGTTTACAAATAAGCTGATAAACACACATCTGTGATTGACACTCTGCGGTTCCTTTACATTTGTAGGAATGAGAGGTATTTGGGGAGGTGAAGTGAGAGCCTTCTATCTCCACCTCCCCAAATACCTCTCATTCCTACTAATGTAAAGGAACCGCAGAGTGTCAATCACAGATGTGTGTTTATCAGCTTATTTGTAAACAGTGTGCGGAAGATCAGAGCAGAAGCTTCTATGTAGGAAAAGCCACCCAATTGAATTTACGAGTAAACAACCATAGAGCTTCTTTAAACCAGGATCGACCACTGCCATTGAAGCTGCATGCGAAGTCCCACGACGCCACAGTCACGTTCAATGAATGCTTCGGAGTGAAGGTTTTAAAGAAGATGCCACCACCTGATATGATAGATTGTTGCAGCAGTCCGAACGCGCTCATCGCTGGGTACTGGGATCAATGCGACCTCCCGGCCTCAACCTCAACGATTGAGTCTACATTAGAAGTTGTGAAGCCATAATATATGGATGGTTACATGGTTGCAGGCTTCCAAGACGCTACTCGACCAATTATTCAGAAAAACTAATCACTCTCCTATTTTTGACAAAGATTATTTTCGAAATATCAAATCATTCTTTTTTCTTTTTATCTGTGAAATTCATATCAAATTAAGTTTATTATATAAATAGTTCAGTAGAACAAGAACAATCAAATGCATATATATATACGAGGGTCATGCAAAAAGTAATTTTAAGACTGCTACGTAGGGCCAGGGAAGATACACAACAGAAGGCTGGGAGGGGGTTTCGTCTAGTTGATAGGGTGGGGGTAGGGGCGCGGGGGTCCTTCCCAGACGCATTACCTGCCAGTTACCCGCTAGATGCGATGGAGTAACAAAACCGGGATGGAAATTTACAGAAAACTCTCGAATAAGTATGGCCCAAAAGCCATGTCTCTGCAAATGGTGTCGGTATGGTGGAAACATTTTTTGGAAGGCCACAACTCGCTTGATGGTGAACACCGTAGTGGGAGACTGTCTACGGCAACAACAGGGGAGCCAGCTGAATCGTTTTCCGCATTCTGGAGTCTGATAGGCGTCTCACGATAGATGAAATTCATGCTAAACTCCCTTCTGGCATTGAGATTAATCGCGGATCGGTCGCTAATATCATCTCAAAGAAGTTGAAGATGGTTAAAGTTTTTTGACAATGCAAGACCGCATTCAGCCCGTCAAACGCAGGAACTGCTTGAGAAATTCAACTGGGACATTTTTCCCCGCCCCCCTTGCTCCCAGTGACTTTTACCTCTTTCCCAAGCCGAAAGTCCATTTAGGGGGAACCAATTTCGCCTCAGATCAAGAGTTGCAGAAAGAAGTTACTGATTACCTACTGGGGGGTGGGCACGCAGGGGTATGAGGAGGGGATACACAAATAGTTGTCAAGGTACCAAAAGTGTTTGGATAAGGGTGGGGATTATGTGGAGAAATAATTATGACTTGTACATTGCTAATACATTTTTTTTTTTTTCAATTTTTCTATGACTTTCTGATTTTTTAGAAAACTTTTAAAATTACTTTTTGCATGACCCTCATAAAAGTGCAAACTTCAGGAATCGTTTCAGTATGCCTCAAACCAGATTTAAATTAAGTAATTTTTGAAAAATTGTGATTTAAAATTTTTTCGAGCATTCACTTCATTTTTCACGAAAATTTGCTAAAACGTTTAACTGAAAAAATAGACCTAGGTAATTGTCCCCCTCGTTATTTGCCAAAGTACTCTCAGGCGATTTTTTCGTGTTACGTATATTGAGACTCCTTACATCTGTATTTTATGTCAGATCCTAGATGATAAGAATGGTGGGTGGTCACATCAGTCATAAAATTTAACTAAATTTCTAAGATTGTTCCATTTTATCATTATAATCTATTTTGTTATTCATTTATTTTGTTTTGTTTTATTTTTTTTTCTGCATTTATTCAATTATTTTTCTGTCTAATCAAGAATCACTCTGCATAACAGGAATTCATCATTGTAATACCTAAAATATTATTTACAAAAAGTGTATATTTATACCTACCATGTTTTTGAACATTGAACATTTTTGTGCACGGGAAATTAAAAACAGGTTAACAGATTTGCTTATTCTGGGCCTTATAATGTTTTATCTGCTACGATTTCAACAAATTTGTTATGAGAAACCTACTTTACGTAACCTTTTTTGTTCTCAGTTCAAAATCATGCAACTCTCACCCACAGTGTGATAAATACTCGACTGGCTCATTCAAACCGTCTGATCTTTGGTTTATTTGTTTGTTAGCTCCAGACACCCTCCTTCACCAGGCATTTTGAGTATAATATCGCTACTGTGACACCACACCCGAATCAAAATAAATCTACGAACGGCCCACCGATATACAGGAAGCCCATGGTTGGAGAAACTGCCGTGTCTATGTATGGCAGCCCACTTCTCGTTTCCACTGACCATTTGTCGGTTCCAAGCGTCACTGTACCTCTTGCTGACGGAAGGGTAAGCTATTACATAGGTACAAATTATAATTAATACCTACACTTCTCATGCCACATTCAGTCATACTTACCATATTTTTCTTCATTATTCCAACCAACACTATGTAATCAATGGGGTGTAAATAATTGACGAATATACAAACTTCTTAGTGAAATTCATTCATAATTATGTCAGGGGCACTAGAGAGTGGTTTAACAATGTAGTGGCCCCCAGCCATGGCATCGGACAGAGCCAGTTTATAGAGGAAATTCAAAAATGAGCGGGACGGGCGCCTTCCAGGAGGTCATGCCAACCCATATTCAGCCCGACCACGTTGGCAGCACTGTCCACTGTCCTCAAAGCTTCATTAGTTGAAAGAGTTCCCAGGCAAGTCTATGTTACTGGGCCGGGAAATCGGTGGGCGTAAACCACCCTCTAGTGCCCCTGACATAATTATGAATTAACTTCACTAGGAAGTTCGTTTATTCATCAATTATATCTAGGGGCACTGGAGGGTGGTTTAACAATGTAGATGTTTAAAGAGCAACAGCACTAGAGCAAACCATAGACTGCCGGTCCAGGCCTGGACAGCTTGGCCTCTTCACACGACAGAGAGCAAAGAGAAAAATTTGTCTGCGCCTCCTCATATGTCTCCTTATCCTGAGGCAGAAGAGAAGGATTGTGGGTACTACTCAAAGTCCCTATCACCTGCACCCATCCTGTCGCACCCCCCTTCTCTCTCTCTCTATCCCTCTCCCTCTCTCTCTCTCTCTCTCCACATTCGAGGGATGTCAGAGTCCGAGATGGGGTCGTAAGGGACCCTAATCTAGGATAACAGTGAGGCATGACTGCCAATACTTCAAGGTCATGTTAAAAATAACCTTTGAAGGTGCACCTAGAAGGGAAGTAAATGAAAAATGTATAATCAGGAGGATCTCTTTCTGGGGGAAACGTACTCCCGTCTGGTAAGTAGGCACACTAATAGGTCACATAAGGGAAATAACACATGAAAATTGTATTGAAAAATTGTTATCCAAACGATATAATTAAAAACCACAAGACTACCCCGTGAGGAGGCCCCTGCGAATAAAGCCGTTAATCATGAGGAATAATGTAAAAGATCAATTCAGAAACGCTAGGCCACCAGGAACGTGAGTGAGCTTGCTTGTGGATGGATCTGGGACCTGAAAGGAAGAAAAAGAAAGTCATTGGCCGGTCCCATATTAGAGGTTCAGTAACCAAAAGTTCACAAAAATGGGGGACCTGTGAAGGCCAGTAGGGTACCACTACCACACCCATGGCTCGATCCCTTACATCTTCCACAAAACCTTTGGAATTAAGGCAAAATGTGGAAAGGCGGAAAAACCAGATCCGACCAACAATTAGTAAAGGCATCCACTCCAGCCGCCCTTGGGTCTGGAAACCATGAAAAGAAAACTGGACACTTTGTATTTGCAGCTGAGGCGAAACAATCTACAGCGGGGGAGCTGAACCTACTGATTATTTTTATGAAGTATTTATCATGCAGGGACCACTCTGTGACCCCGGGGAGACAATGGGAACATTCGTCCTCCACCACATTTTCCGCCGAAGCGATATAGGACGCGAAAATAAAATTTTCCCTCATCTCACACCACTTCCAAATTTCCCGGGCAATGGAACTCAGCCTCGAGGAAACCATGGAGCCTTGTTTGTTCACTCAATTAATGGCTGTCATGTTGACTAATCGGATAAGAATTATTCTCAAACTCCTAAATTGATCTCAAAGTGCCACAATGCCAATAAAATTGTTCTAAGTTCTATACATTAATATGCCAAGATGCTTCCTCCTGGGACCACCATCTGCTTATCGTGTGTCCACCCTGACGGACAGGTGTCCGATGCAATCATAACTGAAAAGTCACTGTTATTCAATCTATTCTCCATGGCGAAGTCATTTTTATACTACCATAGGGGATCAGATAGATGGAATGGGGGGGGGGGGGGGGGGGGGGAGTAAATCTAGCGTCAAAATTACAATTATTTTTTGCTAAAAGCTTCTCCTTAACTGACTCCAAGGCTGCCGTATAAGGGGTAGCGGGGCAAGCTACCCCCAAAACCCCTATCACGGTCGCGTATTGCCTAACCGTAGGATTTGGAGTAGAGGAAAATTGAACCACTAGGTCCTGGTCGTAAAAACTTTGCTAATAGGTAATTAAATTATTTCTCTGATCGAATCAAATTTAAAACCTAGGAAAACAAACTGCTGGGCAGGTTAGAGAATACTCTTATCAAAATCGATAGTGAAATCCAAGTCCTGTAATAGTTTAACCAGTGGAGTGACGTGAGGTATGCATCTAGCAGACGAGGAACCCAGGACCCCAAAGTCATCTAAGTAATTATTGACACAAGGGACGTGTGGACATCGTAAGTACTGCAATATGGGTCTCATTAATTTGCGAATTATAAAAGATGAGAGTGAGAGGCCCATTGCAAGCAAGTCAATTTGTAGATTTTCCCCCTGAAAATTAAATCGTCAAAAACGCCGATATTTGGAGGCTATAGGCACCATATTTATAATAAGCATCCATCAGGCCGATGGTAGCACCGTAACAATACAAGAATCTTGCCCTCAGCATATTGTTTGTTACCATATCTGTATAATTTCACACCTTATCTAATACTACAAAATGAAGTTTCTAATAGAATGAAATAGGACAATAACATCCATAAGTCCTGAAGATGTCTAATAAATTAGATGAAACGTCGGCGTAAGGAAACAACCTGTATCATTGACCAACCCTCAAGAACCTTAACACCTTGTTTATATATATATATATATATATATATATATATATATATATATATATATATATATATATATATACTGATTTGAATGGTTTTTAAAACGGTTCCAGAGGAACAATATACTTTGGCACAGATGTGCGGAGAAAAATAGAACATATATAAAGATAAATAAAAAGGAAAAACTCACGTTGTAATATTTCGGCTTTTGCCTTTATCAAATAGTAGAGTAGAAGTAAGAGCTCTTACTTCTACTCTACTATTTGATAAAGGCAAAAGCCGAAATATTACAACGTGAGTTTTTCCTTTTTATTTATCTTTATATATGTTCTATTTTTCTCCGCACATCTGTGCCAAAGTATATATATATATATATATATATATATATATATATATATATATATATATGGGGCTCAAAGCTTTATTTTAAAAATAGTTGCGCCTCACAATTAAAAAGGTTGGGAACCGCTGCAGAATATAATAAACCTCTGAGTAATAATTTGAAGGTTTATATATATTTAATCTTAGGTCCGTGGTCTCAGCTGACTTGCGAGGATCCACGGACCACAATTTTGGTTATACACTGGGTTATATCACTAGCACCAGCTGCCGCCGTTCAAACCACTGCCGCTACTGCGAGGATAAACGTAGCCTTATGTGCATACCTAATTTATTTTAGGCAAGTTATTCGTACGAAGCTCTGGTTAATGTGAATTCATCATGTTTATTACTTTCTTTTTTGTAGGTATTCAACGTTCAAGGAAACACCCATGCATTGAGAGAGCAGTTACGCGAAGGCTTGAATACAGAAACCATCGCTCAACTAAGAGAAATTAAGGAGTTTATCAATGAGTTGGTCCCTTGAACGTTTTAAATTCATTACTTAATGTCTTTTACATACCTAACTTTGTTATAAACATTCGTTATAGTGACACTCAATATCGTCAATGTCTTTTACATAGGTACCTAGGTACCTTCGTTATAAACATTCGTTATAAAATAAAGTTTGTAATTATTCAATTAAATATTCTGGGTAAAAGTTTATTATCAATTCTAACCTCTAAGCAGTACGTTCTTTGAATTACTGTATTTCCCGTAGGATTCAAAGTCAAGTCGTTAAGACTGATGAAGCACTTCAAGTGTTTCCAACCCCAACTAAGTAAATAATGTCAAGATAATAGGGGGGATAAATAACTTCGAGAATGTAGAAAATACAAAATGAAGGTTGTTCTCTTTATTATTCACAGGTCAGACTTTACACCACTCTCATAGAGATAAAAATAAAAACAATAAAACATGAATCTTGCTTGAAATTTTTTTTAAATTAGTTTTTTGTTTGAATCAGTAAAAAATTGATTCTTTTGGGCCTTTAGGCGTCTTCTTCGCCTCCACCGATAAGCATCTGGATGAGAGCTTCGGTGTCGATCATGCCTTTATCGTCGATGTCCATGGCGTCAAAGGCGTCGTTGACCTCCTTTTTGGTGAACTTGTCACCCCAGGTGAGAAGAGCGTGTTTCAACCTGAAAAAGCATAATTAATATTCGTTATTGTCATTCTAGAATGAAGGCATGCTATTAAATTAGTGTGACAATGTTAAATGAATGGGGTGGTTTCACAAAAGGGTGGTGCTTTTAAATTTCTGTTGGTAAAATTGTGGGTATTTTTATTCCATCACAGTGGAATCCAACCATTTGAATTTTGAAATTGGCCCGGCAGAAAATGCGAGAATATTAATGTATTCTTGTAACTTGAATTCATGTCTACACATTGTATAATCAATTATTGTAATGAAAACTCATTTTATAAAGGTTTTGGGTTTGATTAGATGTGAATCAGCTAAAATCTACTCTAGTTGTCTGTCTGAGTTTCTTTGCTTTGGTGTTCACTTTGTTACCTACTATCGTAGATGCCGAACACAAGTACCCCCTCCCCATCATTGTTGATTAACGGGTATTTTAAATTGGAATGATTTAGTTCTTCTTTGGAATACTTACTCTTCGGAGTTGATGAGGCCTTCTTTGTCGAATGCCTTGAAAGCGTTCCTGATCACGTCATCGGGATCAGAACCTGTAACAAGAGAGTTAGTGAAATGATATGGGAGATTCTTTGTGTGTGTAACGCGCTGCAGGCCGCTTAGTGAATCACTGTGTTATCTGGGTATTAACATACGGAGGTGCAGGCGCCATAATTGTTAGAAATCAAATCTAATAATAAGGAGTTTTTTCCCATTCGCGCACATCAGTAAGTTACCTATCAGTGAACCATTATTATGGCATACATTCTCAATACGTCTTCTGTTGCTCGAGTGTGTACTGTACTTTCTCAGCATGCTCTCCCATGGGAGATAGGGTTAGGACAAGCAGTTGTGCGTCCAAACGCACCTAGTGCTCACTTTGAGGCAACTAAAGCCAATATTAGTGTAGGCCATCACAGCCTTTTTTGCACCTCACCGTAATCCAACTCGCTTCCCAGGGGCACTCAGTTCCCTTCCTCGAATTTCTATTAACTTATTGTGATTTTACCACGTTAATTTGCCATAACTTTTACGACTTTACGATTAAATACTGGAATCAACAATTGACGCTGGAAGAACGAAATCGTCAAAAATCTATGCTGACTTCACTGTTTGTTGTGGCCCATGCTCTGAGCTTGCTTGGAGTAAAGTGCCATGAACCTAGCAAGATGCGTCGTGTCGTCAGCACACACCACAGTGTATATCTATGATATATTTATAGTTCTGTTATCAGAACACACTAAAGATTTTTATCTGAAGAGAAGGTATAGAGAACTTAATTTTTCGTAGACTGAGAAAAGCTCTGAGCAAATTGGATGCTATCTCTAAAAATAGTATTTTTAGAACCAACAATCTATGTAGCAATTGGTAATTATTCAGCCATAAATGTTATAAAAATGGCTTGCTAAGGTTTCGATCTAAAACTGTTGACCTATTTTAATTAGAAAATGCTTTCCTTTTACGTATATGTATAAACTTTTTTGGAATCTAATCATCAGATAGGTACTTACTTCTCGAGGGAAATTGGATCTATCCGTTTGAAAGTTTGAAAAGGTTATGTGTAGATGAATGAAACGTTATTCCCACAGTTTCCCCCTTGTTAGCATGTGTCGAGTGCATTGAATCCTACAGTACTTTAATCAGGATACGATAGGATATTTATTGTAATATATTCCAAGACGACGTTACCTCCAGACATCCTCTGTGCGAAGAGGGTAAGGAGCTGTGTGAAGTTGACTGGGCCAGGGGCTTCACTCAACATTTCGTCGAGCTCCTTGTCGGTGACGAGTTTGCCGCACTGATCCCAAACGGCCCTAAGATCTTCCTTGCCAAGGATGCCATCCTTGTCCTTGTCCATAAGAGAGAAACCCTGCACAAAATCATGACAAGTATTAACGAATCGTTGGATTAACGAAGGCTTGGGTAAAGTCAGACCAATAATCACATTAAGAGGAGTCAGTCCGAAAACAAGTTTATTTTTTCGATTTGTTTAAACTTTTCGCTCTAGACAAGAGAGACCGCCCCTTCCACCTGCTCAAAAAATCGCAATAATTTAGGATTCGGAAGCAACTATAAACCTAACAAAATCTTCCATTATTTCTCTTTTTATTGTTTTTAGACAGCCAAGATAGTAGGGGGGACGGAAGCAAGCAGTCGAGCTCGAAAAATGTTCTTCAGATAATATGTGCACCTTTGCGGTACATATTCGACCGATTTTTTTGTACGTTACTAATGCGTCGTTGAACGGGGGGGGGGGGGGGGGGGGGTATAATTTTGATTTCAAGAGTGTGGTTGGGAAAATGTTACCTACCAAAAACCCGAATTATTATTATTATTATTTTTAATAAAAAGATAACAATGTTGAGAGTCGAAAAGCCCCTAGTCCTTGGTGAGACAAACAGAACAAATGAAAAAAGATTGAATCGGATAAGTAGTTAAGAAGAAATTGCACGGAAACTGAAAAAAAGTACCCTCCTTGAGGTAGCTATTTGTAGCAAAGACCGTAAATGATCAATGTTGATTTTCCCCCCAAAGTTTTGTTCGTCAATATCTAAGCTGTCGAAGTAACAACTATTTTTTATTTTCTACTTTGTTTTAAACTACACACAGCCGTTTGTTAAAAAAAAAAAAACACTGTTTTTTTGGACTGATTCCCCTTAAAGAAAACATGGCATACATTTTTTTATGGTAAGATTTTCATTAAAAAATCGATAACCTCGATATGGTTCCACAATCAATATAAAAAGTTCTCAGAACCCCTTCTTAACATCAATCCATTCCGATTGGTGTTCCATTAATGAAACTAAATTTTTCATTCACAATTAATTGCGTTAGTGAAAGGCAACTCCTGCCCATTTTATGTATAGACGGTTTCCATTCGTTGGAATTAAATTTATCAAAATCTAAAAAAAAAAAAAAAAAAATGCTGTAAAATGCATATTTGTACGTTACTTGATTATAATGAATTTTTATAATTTTTCTAAATTATTTAAACTCTGATGATGTGCGAGAGGCTGGATCCCTATGAAGGCTCGTAAGATTAATTGATATTAGGGTTGAAAAAATCACGATTTTTAATTTAAAAAATTTGAATCGGATTTTTTTTTGTTTCGCATTAGGGTGTTTTTAAGTAAATGATGGTACTCGAAAATGAAAAATAATTTTCTGAGACTTTTCTTTAACTAGAAAGGCTTAGTTTAGTCACGATCGGAAATTCGTGAAACTCGTTGCACCCAAAGATTTACACAGGTAAAGTACCTAATACACGAAAATACTCGTGAGCTGATCCTATTCTATTATATTTTTCGTTCATTTTCATCTTTATTTCCTCCTGAAAAGTTCTGAAAAGTTGGGGAAGCTATGAGTTCAGATGTCGAATGTGGGGAAACTATACACCACCCCCAAACAACTTCTCACAGCGAATTCAATATATATATATATATATATATATATATATATAAGCTAGAATTGAATTTGTTCTGATGTTCATTATTTTACTGCTTTTGATTTATATCACCATTTAAATTGTCTGATTAAAAAAAACCCTGATTGAGATTAAATTTATTTAAACCTAACGAAAAACTACTTTTTTTTTTTGTGTTTACTGATTATTGGAAATTTGATTCCTCAAATTTCTGGCCTTTGGTTTACTTGAACATGATGCCGAGATTTTGAGCACTTCCTAGGGAAAGTGACTTTCAACTTTACAGCCTAAATGTTGGTGGTTTTGATGAATGACTCGTTTATGTCTAGTGTTTCTAAGGATCGCACCTCTTTGAACTCGGCGACCTGGAACTCAGTGAACATGTTGAAGACGGAGGATCCGGTCCTCTTGGCCTTCTTGCTGCTCTTGGAGGACGGCCTCTTGGTGGAAGCCGGAGCTGATGGAGCCGGGGCTGGGGCTGGTTCGGGTTCAGGGGCTGGTGCAGGGGCAGCTTCTTCCTTTGCTCCCTCATCTTTTACCTTCTTCTTCTTCTTCTTCTCCTTATCAGCCTGCAAGAAGGTCCCATTTGAATGAGAAAAATATCATATCAATATTCTGAGAAATAATGAATGATTCTTCCATGTTTGAAACTACAACGAATAGCTATACCTTTGTGAATGTATGGGTAGAAGAACTAATTTAGCCCACTCCTCAACCTTGGCATACTAGAAGTGAAGGTGTCTCATGTTGATACAGTGAAGGATAGTGGTTGGGACCTATATTTCTGCATGATCTAGAAACTACCTACTATTCTACTGTTGCACTAGACACATACATTTTTTTTTTTTTTTTTTTTTTAATTTAATTTTTTTATCATTTTCATTCAAATGTAATGTGACGAGAAATAGACCCTGAGTCACCTAATAGACAATTTAATGTTCTACTCTTGTTTGCTCTTTGAATGAATTTGACATAAATTGGCGTAGGTGAAAAAACATTAATGAAAAATTGAAAGATCACAGCTTTTTTTCCTAATCATCTTGAAAATTGGAGCGCTGTGCCATTTTCAAGTCCTAAACTTCGAAATTTCTACCAAGCGCCCCTGCTACGCATAGCTGTGGCACGCGAATGATGGTGATTTGCGTTTTCGCCCTTACTCATGAGGCGACCTGCGAGTATGGGAAGTTGTTTTTAGCTGAGCATTCTGGCAAGCTGTCATTCGAAACGCTGAAATTCCTTGCGAAGAGCTCCATTGCACGCACAAACTAGTGGTATGAAAGACGCGAGCAAAATAGTTCAGCAGCTATGTCGTATTTGGTATGTTTTGCTGCTGCTGCTGCATATTCAGGGGGAATTGGAGACAGTGCAAGCGTTAACCATGCGATTGCCAAAAAACGCTAATTAATTAATTTTATAATTATATACGCCACTTATTATGTATTCATTTTTTCTTTTATTGAATTACTTGTGCTGCATCCCTGAAGACAGAGATGCAAAGCATTTCAAATTCGCCCTCCTACAACTTTTACAATGATCAAACCTAAACCGTTAATTATTGCTTACTAGATTATTTAGGTCGATGCTACTAATGAAATTGTTATAATAGTTTGTGGTAAGCATAAATTTCATATATCTGGAATTCGTTTGTTGTCATCAATTTGTTTCTATTTGAATATTACGTATCGGTCTACACGTAACAACTTCTATTTTTTCTCAAATCAAGTTTATTACATTTTTCTACAGAGGAAAAGCTGTTGAACTCGCTGATTGATCCAATATTATTCGATCTCAATCCATTCCAAAGATAGTAGTTATAGATAATGAGTATCTTCAACTGGAAGTTGCTTCGAGGTTTGACAGTTTTTGGTGTTTTAGGATATCGATACGAACCAATGCTTATTTCTGCAGAATCTACCATTAATCTGTTGGAATTGATCAAAACCTAAAAATGGCAATGCTTGACCTTTTCTGCCATTTTCCCTCTCCTGTAAAATTTGCTCTGGGGAGTCAAGGTCCTTTTTGACGTGGACGGTCACGTATATTTTCTGACGAAATTTGGCGTTAAACAGCTGACACCTCTTTAATTCTTCAATTATTGAAGACATCATAATCGCTGATAAATAGATAGGTAGTTACTTATTTAATCCTACTTATTGGATTGAGTTTCTGTGATGTAGGTAGTTAGGTTATTTTTGCTTCCTCACTACCGAAGGTAGGGAAGCTATGTGTACCTACGTGATTGAAGTCGAAAAAATTGGTGTCCTCCAAAATCAAAATTTCCACTTGCTTTTTTCTTGTTTTATAGCTTGCTGATCAATTTTGGTTCCGTGTCTGTCTGTCTGTGGTAAATCCTTGTCACGCCCAAAACTATACCAAGTTTTAGTTTGATTCCGTTGAAATTTTCAGGGATTGTGAGGCTCAGCAGCGTCCCCTATAAATTTCAATACCGTCGAATCAACAGTAGCCTGTCCGCACGCGCAAACGTGAATTTCTCATAACGTCTATTCTCCATTATCTGTTGGTTCGATTTGGCTCAAACTCGGTAGGTAATTGGGTATATGTTCTATAAATTATATCGGGAATGGTGGAGTAATAACCATTGGGCATGCGCCAAACGAATATCGAGTGACAGAGGCGAAACTTCGAGTCTAATGAAATTTTCTGGGATTGTGCGGGATAGCTTCTAGACAGTCCCCTATACCTTTCATTGCCGTCACATAAATAGTAGTGTATGCGTATGCGTAAACGTCAATTTATTATTAAGTCGATTTCTTATCATCTATTGGTTTGATTTCGTTTAAACTCGGGGAGTAGATGGATATATGTTCCAGGAATATTCCCTATGAATTATATCGCGATTTTTGGAGAAATAACTATAGCGCATGTGCAAAACTAAAATTGATCCGCACAGACTAAACTCCGATACTAATAGGCTGATTTTTATGAAATTTTCAAGGATTGTGCGGTAATATTGGGGTGTTCTTGAAGTTTTAATTGGGTTAACTCCTGTCCGAGAGATGTTTAGGAAAAAGTGTCACAGATCAAGAACTAAGATGCACCAGTTAAACTCCAACTCCCAAGAAAGAAAGCTTTAAGGCCCTTTGATCTACAGAACTGAGACCGATTATTCAAGTCTTGAAGTTTGAATAATTTGAGCTTAGCAGTTCGTCCACAAAACGGAGTCTAACATGTAAAGGTTATTTCTTTCCTTGGAGAATTGTATGTAGGTACTTCAATGGAATTGATACCCTTTGGTCTGAACTAATTAATTTACGGAAAACGGTTTCATACCACTAGTTACCTATGTATCAGCTTACAGTACTATTGATACAGGTTAGTACTATAAAGTCTTAAGGCGGTTGAATTTGAATACGTTTTACAAGTAGGTACCTATTTGTGTGGTTAGGTACTTCACAGACCAAATGTCCATCCTGGCACAAGACTGATTCGATAAGTGATACATATAGATATCGTTTGGGAAATATTTGGAAGTTAATTCCAATTAAGATTCTTCTGTTTTTGGAAGCTACTTTGTTCCAGTCCCATCTGCTTCTTTGAAACTGTGTAAAATATGTACAATAAAACGGGTGAATTAAATAGGTGATAGTTGGGTTTGGTAATAAATGTATGAGTCACTTCTTCTTTCACGACCTTGTAAAATAATCATTTCACGGACCAAAAGATATTATAATTCATGTTCAAAATCATGAGTGAATTGTGGGAGGAAAAAGTAGGTAGCAACCTATGTTATGCTGTCAAAGGTAGGTTTCATCCGCAGCTAGAGCAACATTGATAGGTAACCGTAGTATCAGCATATACTTCGATCCAGTTTATAGTTGTTCGTTTGATAAGCGTGAAAACACTTATTTTTTGGATGGATTTCAGTTCAGGACGAGAGTAGAAGATGTTGATTGCCAGGGCAGGCAGAAATAGCGCTTGGCCAGTTTAGGCTGTGCGCGGAGCTGGCAGTCGCCCAGGAGCTGCGATAGCTGGAAAGCTCCCAGAGGATTCGGGCCTATTTCTGGAATGGGGGCAGCGCTTAATCCGCGGAACTTCTCTCGATTCCACAGGCAAATCACAAAACCTTTACCTCGAACCGATCTGAGTCTTTTAAAATCATATCATCGCGCTATATGGAGAAAGATTAATGCTGTTTTAAATTCCTTCTCTAAATTATCAAACCCTGCCAAATATGTCGTACCGAATAGGGCATACGCACAAAACGATTGACTTGATACAAACAAAAATGAACTTTATTTTATTGTGATTGTGGCAGTAGCTAGAAATCTTATTATGTACTCCCCTATAATGTAAATTTCATTTTCGTGTGACATTTTTAAAGAGATGAAAGTCGTGGGGTCCGTTGATATCATTTTGTTCAAATTCCAAATCAAAGTCTATTGTTCGAAATGAAGACTAAGTAGGTAGGGATAAAATAAAATTGAGATTGTTTCTAATTGTTTTAAAGTCAGGTAGGGGTTGGGCGGTTTTTCATTCTAACCAGTAGGTACTACTATCATTTGGGGTAGAAAAATTTTCTATGTATAGAACACTTTTATACATGTATAAACAGGATATAGGAACTATAAGTCTGTCTGAAATAATCGTCATAATGTTTGATCGGTGTACCAATCCAATCCTTTGACACAGAATGTGCAGGTAATGTGTGAATGGTAATTAATTTTCTTTTAAATTCTTTATGCGTAAAATATTAGTTTAGTAGTTAGTGTCTACAAAGATAGGTATATTAATTATTTGTATTATTTTGATCGGTGTTAATTACCCTTATGTTTTATGTAGTACCTAGGTACCTAACTACCTAAGCTTGGGGTTTATTAAGAATGGCCAATTTATAACATAGGTATCTAGTTAGTCCTGGTTCGATTGAAAACAAACTTCGAATGGTGTTGGAGGGGGGAGGATTTTATTGGAATAAGGTCTATTTTTAAAACAAATTCATTGTAATAGTCTGATCTAAGATGAATATAATTCTACTGGTGCAGTGCGATATAATTTATAATGCTGATGATTTGTTGTGAAGGGAATGAGTTGGTCTTTAAGAGTAGGTACCTAGCAGTTGTCTTGCTGATTGGATTGTAATACTTGACTTGATATGATATTCGAAGCTGATAAAATAATCAATGAATTGGGGTATAAATCGGTTTGTTTCAAACATGGTACCTATCAGATTAGTAGTTGGATTTGAAATTCAAGCAATACTTGGGTTAGAGGGTGTACACATATGAAATTGATGAGCAAATTAAGCAGGAAATGCAACAAATTACTAGTGATGGCGAGAAAAAATTGAAATATTATCTCTCACTTCAATCTTGCGGGTAATATCCAAATCGCCTCCATGCACTCCACAATCACTAGTAATTCATCACTTGGGTCTTCCACTTTGATTCAATGAGAAATATTGGTGGTATCCACTCCACACTTAGACTTACCATGGTGTTGAGTTGTTTGAATTGTCAGGCCCAACTGGACTGTGCTGCGGTGGCCCTTTACGGTTTTGTTCGTATCCCCACTCAGCTGGCGGACACCCCCACTCCGCGGCGAGTTTTTCTATTTTTGAAAATGGGAAACGCTCTTGAAGACGGCGTCATCCCTCCCTCCCGGTCCTTATATAG
Source organism: Adelphocoris suturalis (assembly GCA_030762985.1). Taxonomy (NCBI): domain Eukaryota; kingdom Metazoa; phylum Arthropoda; class Insecta; order Hemiptera; family Miridae; genus Adelphocoris; species Adelphocoris suturalis. The sequence continues at coordinate 23,874,946 of CM061040.1, read as the reverse complement.
AGCGGGGAAGTCCAAAAACAAAGCGTCTGGTTAGTGCAAATTACGATTTGCTGGCTGAAACAATAGGTCATATTTAAACGTACAAAATCAATCTCTATCTCTCTTTTAAAAAAAGTTCCAGGCATGCAGCATGATCATATGAGCGAATTTTTGTAAATTATTGTGTATTATAACTTTACATTGTTTTGAAATTTGAGCACCTTGAATGCAAACAATTGTAAAAGAAAAAACTAGGTACCTTCCACTTTTATGGGGAAAAAAAAAAAAACTCGTTCTAAATAATATTCTGCAATTAAAAACGATTTTGGATTTCTAGCCTTTCTTGCAGTTTCCATCGATTTTTCAGCAAATATCAATGAAATATGAGTACATTTTTCAGCATAATACTGCGCACAATTTTTTTAGTGCGATATTTTATCGTTGAGTAAGTTGTTTAGACTAAATGTATACTAAAAAATGTAAATTTAACTATTTTTAGCCGTATTTAGCCATTTTTAATTACTTTTTGAACACATTTTTTGAAAAGTTTCCAATTTCATGAGCTCAAAAAGTGCTGCCCAACAAACTCATCCTTTCTTTTAAAATGATTGATTTTTTGGCGCAAGAACGGAATTTTTATCTCAATCCTAAGGATTGGAATCACGCACTCGCTGTGTGTGTGTGAAAAATTCAGGAATCGTTTCAGATTACCTCAAAACGGATTTCCTTAAAGGAATCGTTCAAAAATTTTGTTTTTGAAATTTATGGAGCCTTTGAAATAGCTTCATTTTTTACGAAAATTTACTTAGAAAGTTAGGTATACCAAATTCTAATCTTTCTGGAAGGCTTTGAGCCCTAACCAAACAAGCTTTATTTCTTGAGCTGAAGGAAATTTAGGCTTAATAGAAAAAGGGGTCAGCCTGTCTCAAGGTCAAAACCTTACTTAGGTCAACTACCGATGTTATGTACCCTATAAAGCGTTTTAGTTTCAGCGAATTTTTCTAGAAAATGAAACTATTGCTAAAATGAAAAATGTAGGTAGGTTCTTAAATGTCATAAATATGGGCTAAAAATCGATAAAAGCTGTAAATATTGGTAAACATTCAATAACTTGATTCTTATATCAGAATATTATGGAGTGGGTAGGGTATTTCTGTTCCATAAAATTGTTAGTTAATATCTGTGCACACTAATTGCTCAAATTTCAAAATAATTTAACATAGATACAATTGACATCTCACGAAAATTCGCTCATACGATCGTACTATGCTGCAAGACTGGTTCTTTATAGGTAGGTACTGATGGGTATTTGTCAGAACTTAAATTTGTCTTGTTTAAAATCATAGATATAAATTGTCGACAAATTTCTCTTAATCAGCCCCTGCTGCTTTTTTCTAGTGGTGCTTGTGTTTCGATTGACAATTTTTTTTTAACCAAAAATCTCTTGTTGGCACGTCTTAGCACATTTAGGTGAGGTAACATACAGGCACAACACGGTCTTTTCAAGAAAGATAGGTTAACTTCTTTCGAACATCAAAAGTTTCGAAAAATAGCAAATTGAGGGAGAAAATGACGTATTTTCATGTTAATCCCGTTTACAGCTTGAAATAATAAATTTCTTGACTCATTTTCGATGTTTGTACACCGTGTTTCACTAATTTTTTCTCGGACTTATAAGGAATCAACCCGTTCATTATATATATGTATAAGAATATTTGTTTTTTGGTACATGGCAATAGCTTTGTCTAATAGGTACGATATGTTTGGCTAAAATGGCACCACAATACTATGCTCCTATTATCACCTAGGTAGGCTCAGGAATGTCAAACTGTTTATATGATCTTGACGAGAAAACACCCAAATAAGCACCATGTAGATTAAATCCAAGCTGGAAAAGTAGTGTGAAGCCTCTCACCTCGTGCATTCTTCGTCAGCGTCTTTTCAAGGCTCTTAAATGCAGACAAAGCATTATAATTCCGTTCAGTTTTTTTTTTTTTTTTTGTATAGAAAACAAATCTTGGAACTCTTTCGTTGCGATTGATCTCATGCGTCTTGCCAGTTTTTGGTTGTTTTATCAAAATTTTATTGTTAGGCAACAGTAATAGTTAGATACCTAATTTTGGGACTATATTCGGGGGTGCTTACCCTGCTGACAAATTTAGTTTACCTAGTTTATTTTCGGATTATCGTATTTTGGAAAGACACAGCCATCGATCTATGGCGAATTTAATTCCTAATGTAGGTACCTACCTACCTATGTAAAAACCGACCAATTTCGGAGGGGGGGGTTAATTTTTTCTGGATCGATTACAAAGGATTATTATTGAAATAATGAACCAAAATGTTGAAATGCAAGGACAATTTTTTCATGGATCTCGTCGTTTCGCGATTTCGTAGGGCTCTCTGATTATTTCATATGCGAATTAGCTGAAATGAAATTCAAAATACAATACCTAAATGTAACTGTACAGGCGCAGACGCCTAATGGACGGGACATGGGAAGGAGACATTATTTAAATTAAATAAAACATTCAGGTGTACATTTTACTACCCCTGTATTTAACAAGAGCTGACCTCCAACTGAAAATTAATGAGGTAAATGCAATTAGTTATAAAAAACTCGTTTTCGTGAAGTGAAAATTCCATTGGAATTATATCAGCTGACACGATTATCGTAGTTTTTAGGGCGGTTTTTACTACGTTTCACCAGTTGCGATTGCGTTGGTGTCTTCTTGTCTTGCCAATTTTATAGCCTCAATTTTATAGGGAGGGCAAGCGGACAAACGTACAGCGATCCTTGTGGTTTCATTCGTTTCTTTGGGAGAATAGCTTTAAATTACACTCAACAAAAAAATTACTGTTACTGTTTCGAGTTCTCGATGTTTTAATACTTCAGTCATTCAAATTCTCTCCATTAGAAACTGTATTACCGGGAGGGTAAACCAATTTTTTCTTGGTTGGTTACAAAGGTTTGGTATTGAAAATAATTATCCAAAAAGTATAATAGTATGTATATTCGGGAGGAGGGAGTAGAGGGAAAGAAACACGTGAATCGTGAAACACTGTAAATAATGTGGAAAGGTCTTTGGCGCTTTGGATGGTTGCCAGTTCTCGCATAATTCTTCTGTTCAGTAGATCTACTTGAGTGAGGTTTTCAACTAAAAACTTTCCTTACTTAGTAGAATTTAAGATTTTATTAATAATTAATCTAATCAGAAAGAATAGAGTGTAGAGGTACAAGGGCAACTCACTGGGACTCTTACTGCTTAGGAAGCTGTTCTTCTGATCTATGTCACATTTTCTCCGGAGATTCAAGAAAAAAGAAAGAGGTGGCTATTCAGTAGCCATTATACACTATTATACACAATACAATTCGATTTTTATGTCTGGTTACAGAGGGTAATTTTTCAACCCGTTATGCCGGAATAGAGTGGATTATGACCTTCCTATTGACCAATATCTGATGTTGAGGAGAGGAGATTCTATTCAGGAGTGTTATCTTTATGTTTTGAGTGCGATCATTGACTTTCGTATGTGACATTGTCACGTGGTTCAAACTTGAAAAATGCTTCCTCAGTTCAGTTAATTGGTCTGTGAATGAAATCTTAGGGAGCAACTTTCGATCAGAAAAGATCTCTAGAATCGAGTCCTTGAGTTTATCTCATAAGTTTTGTAGACACCCTGTAATACCACAACTTCCAGTGTCCCTTCACACACTTGGTCAATGCCGCTAATGGCCCTTCTGGTTGAGGTACGGCTTAAACCTTGATATATATTACTTCAAGTAAAGAATGCAAACTGGAAATTAGCTAAATAATATAAACAACTACCTTTACTTTAATAAACGATGTCGGGATCTTTCCTCGTTGTCTTGTCCATCAACCAGCAAGTGTCCTCCATCGGAGTCGTGTTCAAATAGGTACTTGTCAGATGAATAGGTAGGTGCTTCTTTCTTGAGATGATTACTGAGGTAATTCCTTGATCAATATATATGAATTAGCACAGACAGTTATTCATTAGAAGCCCAGGCTAAGAATAGTAAGAATGATTGAATAATTTTCAAGTATTGTCCACGTTGTCTCCATCTGCTTCAATTTCAATCAGCTATTCGATCAGTTGTTCGTTTAGTAGGAGAAGTCCGTGCTTGATTGCTTGATTCTTTCACAATGAAGCACTATGATGAAATATTGCTTCATACGTCTCTCCTTTATCTTCTTTCCTTGGCATTTTCCTTATTGTGATACGAATCATTGGTTTCTTAGATCGGTTCAATGGCTGGTCGATAAATGAGTTCAATTTTTTTGAACATTCAGTCGAATTAACAAAAGAAAAGGCAGTTTTATAAAACATGGAATTCATAATAAATTAAATCTTCATAAATTGGTGATACAATTAGCGCCTCCCTTTCGTGCGTCATAATAGTAGTACGGTCACATGTCAGTAACATGGAATATCCCTTTTAATTTATTATCTTTTGTTTGTTTTAAAATATAAGAGCTATCTCCAATTAGTTTCTTTATCAAGTAAGGGCCCTCAAACTTACCCGCAAACTTCCCAGTAATACCTTCTATTTTACTGCTTATTGGGCATGATTTTACAAGAACCAAGTCATTAACTTTAAAATGTGGAAACCGACCTTTCAAAGAATTTAACTTATTAGATCGCTTCATTCCTTTGTCATGTATCAATTTCCTAGTATTTTCTATGATAAAGGAATGATTTATTACGGAAGGCTGTTGTGTAATTAAAATCTTTCCCCACTGCCTATTCGTTTTTTTTTTTTTTCAAAGTGAGCCTCATAAGGTGTTGCCTCAATCGAATAATGATACCCTTCATTCAACGTTGCTTCAATCTTTTAAAAATATTTAAACCATTTATTATGGTCTTGTATTGTATTATGATCTTGTATATATACATACAACCAATCTCTCTATCCACTCTTTCTGACAAATTGGGATTGGGATGTCTTATAGGGGTCGGGATGTCTTATGTTCTATTTTTGATAGTTTTAAAAATTCTACGAACATCTTTGACACAAATGGTGTCCCGTTATCTGATAACAAATATTTTGGTTTAGTACCTAAATCTTGAAAATAATACCCTAGTTTCTTGATACTTTGTTTTGATGAACAACGAGTGAGTGGATACAGCCTTACTAATTTTGAGAAGTTGCCTTCTACTACAAGAAAGTACTTATAGCCAAATTTTGCTGCCAGCAAAGGTCCCCAATGGTCAATTGAAATTATTTCTCCTGGTTCCTTAGGTACCTAGAATAGGGTGAGTAACACCATGAACTTAGTAATCAAGAGGTTTGTTACGTTGGCACTGATCACAGTTTTTGATCAAACTTCTTGACCACCTTATTCAATTTTGGAAAGTAAAAGTTTTCCTTAACTAATCTAGAAGTCTTTCCCAGACCCACGTGGGCATAATTTACAAATAACTCATTCAGACCTTCAGGTAACCGCATTTCAACACATAATGTGTTTTAGCCTTGGCATCTCCGACCGAAAACGAAACGTTTTGTGTTAACGAAAATGTGTTGCATTTATGTGTTGCGTTGTGAGCAAGGAAAATGTGTTGCAATAAGTTGCAAAAATTTACCTACTGATGATTTCCGCTTACAACCAAAAAATTCCCTCACTTTTGGTTTATTATTTCCAATAATAAGCCTATGTGATCGTATAGCAAAAAATTTTTATAACCCCCCCTCAAACTTTGTCACTTTACGTTTCAAGGTGCGTAGAATCCAAATCTGAAATGTCCGTCCGCCGTTCGCCGTCCGGGCCATAAAAGCCCTAAAAATTGACTTAAAAAACCCGTTCTTTCGCACATAGACTCCATTTGGGGTCTAGTTGGTCCTAACGTTTAACCATCCCGATCGCTTTACTCGCATAGACGCTATGGGCCAAAAACGGGCGAAAAAGTGTATTTTTCAACGCTTTGAGTGTTAGACTGACGTGTTAAAACTCCAACCTGCTCAACCACAACTGAGCAAGCTAATATTCCACGGTTAGGATAACAATGGGCAGCAGGACTTCGCAACAGAACACTTTAGGACCAGATCATGCACGACCACAACTGCAGGACCTAACTATTATTCTCATGTTAGGACAAAATTCACTCATCTCAAAATGCACCACTTTCAAATGAATGTTGATGGAAAAATATGAGTGATATGATAGTGTAAGCGTAATAGGGCGGTGAACCTCCGGTTGTGAGGTAACGAGACCTAGGGAGTACATCCAGGGTGGCGTGGAAAACTTCCTACACTTCTATTGCTTTCGAATTTCATGTTCCTTCGAGGCATGAATATACGTTTTTTTCTAGGTCATATTTGTGTGTTAATACCAATGCTTTGCCTACGCATATTTAATAACAAATCCTCTCGACTTTTCGTACGTACTTAGATAATGATATTATTAAGACAATGATTATTTGAATAGATAGGAGCTCAAATCGAGAAATATAAACATACGTATATAATTATAGAAGTATAGGTTGTGGCAACTCGAAATAGGACACGCCGAGGAGTCTGGACGGGCCTTATGACGTACGCTAGCCAACTAAAACTACGATCATACTCAATTGAAAAAATAATAAACCTTTGTGAAATAATTAGCAGCGTTTTAAACCAAAGACATGTCGCAAACGCGAATTTACCTATTAATATAGTTTATTTATTGATTTTGATTTCTATTAATTTCAATTTTGGACGTTAAATTATGTTATTTAGTTACTACAATTTTATCCCAATTTTAGTCCCATATGTTATTTTTAAAACCCCAAATGTTTAATTTATATATTCAGTACTTCAAGAAATACAAACGAAAAATAATTGTGTTTTCACTTATTACTTAACAAAAAGAAAAATTAATTAGGTACCAAACTAAAGTAAATAGGAAAAAGAAGACACAAGAATAACTGCCTTCCAAACAGTTCCAAGACAGTTATTATAAACTATCTCCAACAAGCAATATACCATGGAAGAGCCTCATGATGGATAATAGTTATCTGCAAACTTACACACCTAAATCATTAGATATATACACACCAGAGTGGTATACAGAGTTCGGGGACCCCAGGAATAGAACTATTATAGCTTACATGCTCCTGATGAGGCCGAAGGGCGAAAGCGTTTGAGCAATAAAAAAAATCTACAAATGGGAGACGTCGCTGTATTACTCCCTCCCCCACAACAGTCTACTATCTTCATCCAGTTCAACCTGATGAAAACTAGACTGAAGGTCAACAGTTGATAAAAACGAGGTGTTTCTGCATTGTTGCAACAACGAATCTAATGATTGTGGACTGCGATAATCTGGCAGGTATCTTAAATTTTAATAACGCGCATCCAGACCAATTCGAATTTTCCCATTCATTTCTTCAATACTACTATTCTATCCAGAAACCTCCTCCTTTCAAATCATGATGTTTGTACACTGATGATGTGTTGTATAGTATGATGAAAACAGGAAATTCTAATTCCTGCTGAGATGAAATCATTGGAGAACGCAACATAACTGATGTATATGATGGTGATAGCTTAGAAGAAAACAGTAACGTAGAGCTGTATCATACAAACCATAAAACATTTTGTCAAGAAGAAGTGGCCTGTTCCTCTACAAGGCCTTAACCACAAGGACCATCAACGTGGACAATCTCGGATTATATTCAACAAGTGAAATTATGGAGATTCAAAATTCAGAATTCAGTTTCACAAGAACTTTATACATGCATTATTATGACGGATGCACTCATATTTTGATTAACATCTGACCGCTGTTTTTATCCTTCACTTCGAATATAGCTTTGCTAGAGAATTCAAGCGTTTGCCTTTATAATCTAATTTCAGTGTTTGTGAAGTTTGTAATTTTCCATTGGAAAAGATATTGAAGAGGAGTATTGATTCGAGTTTATGAATCAAGGTGAGCAAACTTTTATCCTTTGAAATTAACACGATATCGAAATCCGAGGGATAGAGTTTTTGGATACGGCTGCTAAAGAGTTGAGAGCTGCCGTTTTGCGTTGGAAGCAACTAGTGATTGTTGAAGCTCTTTATTGGAAATAGGTGTTGGCAAATAGATTTTGAATGAAGAAGTAAAGTAAGGTACCCGCAATGGTACTAATAGTTCTATAGTTTCAGATAAGTTTACTGTTATGAGTACTTCCTTTTAATTTTAAGTGAGCAATCACAACTGAAATAAGTTGATAGTGGGAAGTTGCGTCCAACCCTTTTTCCTTCTCATCCCGGTATCTACGATGTCCGATCCTGTTGCGTTCCAGAGACTTTGCGGCCCCCCGCAAACTTCATGGTTGTTGATGATGAAATTGTAGTCATAGAAAAAGTCCTAGTTAAGTAAGATTAAGTTAAGTCAGATTTATACACTACAAAGGTGAAATGACTATTTGCCTATTAAGTTCTAGTATATAATCCTCTGGCACTAAAGGAAGGTTGATAAATAAGTGCCGTTTGAGTGAGCAGCCCGAACTCACTTCAAACAACCGATGCGCGAAAGCGGAATGAGCTGGTGTCCGTTTGTACCTCCAGACTGAATTGTTTTGATTACCGTGCACGGTGCTAAATTTAAACACACTAAAGAAGTGTCTGGATTAGGTATCCCGGCTTTGGAAGATCAGCCTTAAAATGGGGCCGCATCATCATTCGGAGATGAACAGCATGTCTTCGGGCCAAGAGTGCTGTAGTTGAGGATAAATATTGGATAGACATACTAGACGTTAGACTTGAGAAAAGAGCTTCACAATCCTAGGAAGAGTCAGCCTTATGAACTTCGGGCAAGCATCTAAACTAATTGATCATCATAATGATTTATTGCTTATGAGTTGTTTGGAAAGCATCATGATGGTGAGTCCACTGGTGACATTACCTGCCGGATGTTCTCTGTTAATATCTGCTTGACAATTTGACAGGGTAGTCCATAGTTGGCGACTATTGTCACCCGGACAAAAATACAGTACATTAGCGGATAGTCCTCAGGTGATTTCAATAAGATTTAAAATGTAGGTACTGATGAATAAAAATTAGGTTTTAAATCAGACAACTTACTGCTGTTTTAAATTAACAACGAATTGACACTAACAGATGAACCTATACTACTAGGTATGATTTAATCTTAATGGAATCACAATGAAAAGGATAATCTAGAAAGTTTAGAATGTTGAGTTGCTTAAATCCCGAAGATACGCTAATCCATTTGTGTTAGTGCTATATTAGTGCGTGTATAGCAACGACTGATATTAGTGAAGTGGTGATGAAACTGATTCGTTTACGCCTAATGATAGTAAAAGAAAGGTCAAACATGAACTTAGAACCAAGGTTAATACTCGTAGTAGAAGTTCAAGTTCATCCCGCAGTACTGGTTCTAATCGCAGTAACGGTAGGACTAAACGATATAACCCTAATGGCAAATATTGTTACTATCACTGCAGATTTGGATCTAGGTGTAAACCGAATAAGTGTTTACCACCATGTCAGTGGAAGAAGGGAAACGACCAACGACAGCAGCAGTAACTCCGCTGACTACTGTCGAAGATTGTTCACAAGGAGGAAGCTATCGACTTTTTGTTAAGGATAGGAGGTCAGGCATCAGATTTTTGGTAGATAGTGGCGCTGACGTTTCAGTTCTTCCTTATAAACAAAATTTTAAAAGTGAGACTGCAGAGGCCTACAAACTTTATGCTGCCAATGGTAGTGAAATTCCGACATTTGGCATGAAGCTAATGGATCTTGATTTAGGTTTAAAAAGAAAATTTGAATGGCCGTTTATTATAGCGAAAACTACAAAAGGCATCATAGGGGCCGATTTTCTCCACAATTTCGATCTATTGATAGACCTTAAGAAAAAGCAGCTCGTCGATAATAAAACTAAATTATGTATTTCAGCCAACATTACAGAAGTCACAGCAGCCGATAGTTTGAGCACCATACATATTACCTCGCAGTTTACTGAACTATTAAAGAATTTCCCGGATTTGACAAAACCTTCTTTGGTACCAACTGATATTCGCCATGAAGTAAGACATTATATACCAACCACTCCTGGACCACCTGTTTTCGGTAAGCCTCGTAGACTTGATCCAGATAGACTTAAACAAGCTAAGCAAGAATTTCAATTTATGCTTGATAACAATATTATTCGACAATCTGATTCATCATGGGCTAGTCCACTGCACATGGTTAAGAAGAAAAATGGAACATGGAGGTGTTGTGGAGACTACCGCCGCTTAAATGACCGAACCATTCCTGATAGATATCATCTACCTCATATTGGGGATGTAAATCAAATTTTAGAAAACAAAACAATTTTTTCAAAAATAGATTTTTTATCAGCATACCACCAAATCCCTATGGCTGAAGAAGACAAGGCAAAATCTGCCATAATAACTCCATTTGGCTTGTTTGAATACAACTTTATGCCTTTCGGACTCAAAAATGCACCTGCAACTTTTCAAAGATTTATAAATTCAAATTTGAGTGGCTTAGATTTCTGTTTTGCGTATTTAGATGACATCTGCATCGCATCAACTACGCCAGAAGAACACAAACATCATTTATTAAAAGTATTCGAACGTTTAAACAGTCATGGAATAAAAATCAACCTTGCAAAATCAGAATTTGGAAAAAGTGAAATTTTATTTTTAGGTCATCATATTTCAGCTGAAGGCACAAAACCAGATCCAGAAAAAGTCAAAATTATAGCAAATTATCAACGTCCTAAAACCATTCGTGAGTTACGAAGGTTTTTAGGGTCATTGCATTTTTATAGACGCTTTATAAAAAACGCAGCACAACGTCAAGCACTACTAAACGATTATCTTAAAGGAACTAAGAAGAAAGATAATTCAATAATAAACTGGAATGAAAAATCTACAAAACAATTTGAGCTTTGCAAGCAAGATGTAATAAAAGCTACAACTCTTACTTTTCCTAGTTCTAAATACGAGATAGGTTTGTTCGTTGATGCTTCTGATCATGCAATAGGAGCACCAACAAAAAGAGGAATTAGGATGGAGGCCAATAGGATTCTATTCAAAGAAACTGAACGACACGCAAAGAAAATACAGTACATATGATCGTGAACTTTTCAGTATGTATAATTCTGTAAAATATTTCAGGCAGTTTGTGGAAGGTAGAATTTTTACAATATACACTGACCACAAACCACTGATATTTGCATTTAAACAATACAATAACAAGGCCACACCACGACAACAACTACACCTGAATTAAATTTCTCAATTTTCAACTGATGTGAGACACATTCCAGGATCTGAAAATCAAGTCACCGATCATTTGTCTAGATTAGAAATTAATGAAATAAATTATGAACGAATTGCACAATCAAAACAGGGTGATGTTGAGCTTGAAAACCTAATTCGATCCAACACATCTCCGAAATTAATAAAATGTCCTTTTCCCGAAACTAACACATTATGGTGTGACGTTTCGATCGGATGTGTACGACCATTCATCCCACACGACTATCGTCGGAATGTATTCAACACGTATCACGATTTAGCGCATCCTGGTCCAAAAGCTACAGCCAAACTAATTTCCTCCAAGTGTGTATGGCCGAAAATGGAAAAAGATATACGTGAATGGGCTAGAGCGTGTATACCTTGCCAAAAATCAAAAATATCTAGGCATGTGAAATCACCTATTGGAGAATTCCCCAAGACCACGAAGCGGTTTGAAGCTGTACATATCGATTTAGTCGGACCATTACCACAATCAGAGGGATACTCTTACTGCTTGACTTGTATCGATCGATTCAGCAGTTGGGTAGAAGTAATTCCATTGAAGAATATTGAGGCCGAAACTGTGGCAAAGAAATTTTTTAAAGAATGGATTGCGAGATTTGGAACACCTCTGAGAGTTCATTGCGACCAAGGTAGGCAGTTTCAGTCAGAACTTTTTCATGAACTGGCCAAAATCTGTGGTTGTAAAATTCAAAGGTCAACCCCGTACCACCCACAGGCTCAAGGAAAAATCGAAAGGTTCCATAGAACTCTAAAAGCAGCCATTCGAACGCACTCAAAAAAGAAATGGACCGAAGTTCTTCCCACCATCCTTTTAGGCATCCGGAGCGCGATCAAGCTGGAAGCAAATGCGTCTATAGCGGAAATCGTCTACGGACAACAGCAGAGGACATGAACACAAGAATTGAAGAAGATCAGGCAATATTTGTTCAAGAACTAAGAAAATGGATGAACGGACTGAAGCCAGTTGGAGAGTTGCTTAAGAACAGCAGAACACCTTTCGTGCATAAAGACTTGGCTCATTCAACTCATGTTTTCGTCAGAGTTGACAAGCTCAAGCCCTCACTTGTGTGTCCATACGAAGGACCTTTTGAAGTCAAAGAGCGAGTGGGGAAGTTTTATTCGCTGGATATAAATGGAAATACTGTCAATATCTCGATAGATCGCCTAAAGCCAGCATATCTACTCGCAGACCCAGAAACAACGATTGAAGAACCTACGAAACTAGAACCTCCGAAAATAGAGCCAGACAAGACGGAGAAAGAAACCAATCGACCGAAGAGGACCGTCAGATTCCCAGCGCAATTTCTGGAGTCAGCCTAGTAAATCGCTGAGGAGGGAGTAGCTGTAGGGCTACGCAAGTTATTTTTGTTATTTAACTTCAGTTTATTTTTTAATAACCAATTTGAATATTAATCGATCATACGATTTGAAGTTATTAACAACGTGAAAAAATAAAAGTTTTAGTTCATCTTGAAACAAGGAGTCAATAACATTGTTCTAATTTACTAAAAATAATCATCGACATTTTATATTTTTATATCGAAATTTCTATCACAACCTTCTGAGTAGGTACCCGAAAATGACATTTCCCTCATCCCTCAACAACGCTGACATTGTACGCTCCTGCATCTATGTCAAAAACGATACAAATTCACTAACTATGTCTGAGTTCTGTTTCAGGGACCTAGTAGCTGTGAAAAAACATCCTCTCGGAAAACGGCCGTAGGGAACACATCGTCACTGCTTCAGCTTACTTTCCAGGGGATCCACTTATATCGGTTGTCCAATGACCCCTGTAACCTTGAAAAGTGGACAAACATCCCGACAGACAGACTGAGAAAATGGTACCAATCGTCTACAAATAGCATGAAACGGAAAAGAAACGCAAAATTTCATGATTCTAATCAATGTACAGACAGAAATACTTACGATTTTATTAAAATAATTTACTATCTATACAAAAAAAAAAAAAAAAAAAAAAAAAAAACCTGATAAATAATGAGGTGGATTGGATATATACTTGTTTTGATATTTTATGAATCGAAACTGTTATACCGATTATTTACATTTGAGTTACAAACCGGTAATATTTCAAACTTTCCAAAATTGTACGGATTTTTCAGAAAGAAATTGTCATTCATTGCACAGATTTCACTGCCCGTGTCTAATAATGCTTGTGAATCTACCTCTCCAACTCTTATTTTTACCTTGGGACAAATGGAGACATCTTTTTGACATTTTATGTCTTTACTATGGCACATAAATGAAAAAAGCGTCACGCGGGGAGAGTCACGCGGAGAGCGTTACGCGGAGATTCCCTAATGATCCCACGATTCTGAGATTTGGTATGTTGCCCCTTGAGGGACTTCTGAACACAACTGACCGATCCCAGATCAGCTGAGTGGCTCTAGAATCCAGTTTATTCCCTAATGATCCCACGATTCTGAGATTTGGTATGTGGGCCCTTGAGGGACTTCTGAACACAACTGACCGATCCCAGATCAGCTGAGTGGCTCTAGAATCCAGTTTTTTCCCCTAATGATCCCACGATTCTGAGATTTGGTATGTGGGCCCTTGAGGGACTTCTGAACACAACTGACCGATCCCAGATCAGCTGAGTGGCTCTAGAATCCAGTTTTTTCCCTAATGATCCCACGATTCTGAGATTTGGTATGTGGGCCCTTGAGGGACTTCTGAACACAACTGACCGATCCCATATCAGCTGAGTGGCTTTAGAATCCAATTTTTTCCCTAATGATCCCACGATTCTGAGATTTGGTGGTATGTGAGCCCGTTGAGGGACTTCTGAACACAACTGACCGATCCCAGATCAGCTGTGGCTCTAGAATCCAGTTTTTTCCCTAATGATCCCACGATTCTGAGATTTGGTATGTGGGCCCTTGAGGGACTTCTGAACACAACTGACCGATCCCAGATCAGCTGAGTGGCTCTAGAATCCAGTTTTTTCCCTAATGATCCCACGATTCTGAGATTTGGTATGTGGGCCCTTGAGGGACTTCTGAACACAACTGACCGATCCCAGATCAGCTGAGTGGCTCTAGAATCCAGTTTTTTCCCTAATGATCCCACGATTCTGAGATTTGGTATGTGGGCCCTTGAGGGACTTCTGAACACAACTGACCGATCCCAGATCAGCTGAGTGGCTCTAGAATCCAGTTTTTTCCCTAATGATCCCACGATTCTGAGATTTGGTATGTGGGCCCTTGAGGGACTTCTGAACACAACTGACCGATCCCAGATCAGCTAACAAATCAATTGTCGATCTTTTTCTTTGTCGGTTTCTAATCAATACTTTTAACGAATAAATAAGAAACAAAAGATAGGATTGTATGGAATACCCTCGTATTAATAATTAACTACAAAGCAAAATATCGGTCCACAACTGGAGACCTCCTCCTTTTTGAATTCGGTAAAAATGGAACTAAACAAGTGAAGTGAAATACATAATTCCGATATTAGGTAAGTAAAAAAATGTACTTCAACATCAAAACGTCAAAAATTACTTCAAAACCCTCGTTAATTATTAGTTCAAAAAATTATTACAAAAATTACTTCAAAACAATACAACCGTTACCTCAGTTACCGAGCAACCATCAACGAGCACAATGAAATGTAGTTATCATTGGTCTTATAAGACAGCACACGTTGTAACCTCAGTGACCGCACGACACTTAACCGTAGTGATTAACCACTCCTCGATCTTCATAACAAGACACTGTATTAGATTACCTCACAGTGTCATGGAGCCTGAAGAAACGATCAGTGAACTGGCGCCGAAACGGAAACTGCCTACATCAACCAAGGAACACTCTCGTGAATATCGTTCGCGCAAAAAACAGAAAACGAATGATGAAACTACTTCTTCATCTTCCCAGCTTGCAGATATTGACGATGATGTGTCAGTTTCGTCCCAACCTTCGACATCACACTCGATACCAACAACCGTCAAATCAGCCAAGGAACGAATGCGTGAATATCGTTTGCGCAAAAAGCAACTTGCAGCTACAATTGACGACGACGTGTCAGTTTCGTCCCAACCGTCGACATCAAACTCGACACCAACAACCGTCAAATCGACCAAGGAACGTTCGCGTGAGTATCGTTTGCGCAAAAAACTGCTTGCAGACGACGTGCCAGTTTCGTCCCAACCTTCGACATCAAACTCGACACCAACAACCATCAAGAAACACCAAATTCACTAATCTTCTGCGTACAGCGGGTTCGTAAAGAAAAGTACAGTAAAGGCGTGGTTGCGTTATCTCGTCGACACGCCGCTTTATCGCGAGCATGGTGTGACAATCGACCCGTCATTCTTGCGTGAATGTACAAACGTAAACGATAGCCATACGCAAGAAGCGATTCAACTTGATCAAAGTAGCCAAGAGCCAATGTTGGAACCCATCGACGACGACCACTGCGGCGGTGTCAAACCGATACTTATGGCGAAACAACATACCATTCTCTGGAACGAAGAAAAATATCTGTCAATCGCGCCAGGAATGAATCGTCCAGTCGTCGCTTTGTCGTACGACGAACACGCTGAAGAATTGTCGTTTCCTGGGATTTATCTCGGCCAACCGCGTCGTTTTACTAGTTGTACAAACGATACGTTTGAAAATGACGACAATGGCGAAGACGTCGAAGCCAAACGACAACAAATATACAACACTGCATACTCTATGGCGACAAGTGAAATTCGACGCACTGACCGTCGTGGTGTAAAACCTGAGCACATTTTGTATATGGCGATGAAAGTAATGCGGTTGCGATTATCAGATGGTATGCGACAAGTGTTCAAATCAAACGCTGATACCAAAAATTTAACGGTCGAAAATATACGAGACAGAGAATTGATGGATTCCATGGTCGAACAAAATTTCTCGTTCCTCAAGTCGATACCAAATTCGGTACATTACTGGTCTGCCCGTAAAAAGGACGTGTTTGCTATGATTCGACAGCTCGGCAAGCCAACCATCTTTCTGACGATGAGCGCGTCTGAATACGAATGGAACGACCTACTCCTGTTACTTTATCGTCTCAAAAATGGTGGTCACCAATGGACTGGTGTGGGCAAACCAGAAACATCGATGAGCGCCGATTTGCGTACAACGCTCGTCAACGAAGATCCAGTAACGTGTTGTTTGTACTTTAACAAGCTCGTCGATACAATACTGTACATTTTGTCGAGACCGTGTAGTCCATTTGGAAAATATCGCGTCGTCGATTGGTTCAAGCGAATCGAATTTCAACAGCGTGGAAGTCCTCACGCTCATATCCTCATTTGGTTGGCAAACGATCCGAAAGAAAAAATTGACGAACACATGCCCAACACCGTAGAATTGATTGACGCGTTATGTTGTGTGGACGACAAACAAATCGAGCGTCCGTATCAACAAACACATAAGCATACGTTTACATGCTACAAAAAAAGTACGGATGAAAATAATAAAGTTTGTCGCTTCGGAGCCCCTTTCTGGCCAATGCGTGAAACTCGTATCTTGATTCCGATGGCTAAAGACGACAATAGACGCGAAACTCTGCGTTCCATTTATGCGGACATGCATCGCGGTTTGGAATTTGGAGATTTCGATTCAATCGAAAAACTATGGCGCCAATTCCACGTGTACGACGAAGAACATTACCTGAACGTGATTCGCGCTGGCATAACTCGACCTCGCATCTTTCTTCGTCGCACCATCGAGCAAAAGTGGATAAATAACTTCCATCCCTGGATTACGAAAACTTTACGCTCAAACATGGACATTCAATTCATTCTCGAGGAATATTCGTGTGCGTGTTACGTTGTCGAATACGTGAATAAAACCAATCGACGTTTGAGCGATCTGAACCGTGAATTAATTAAATTGCGCGACGAATACCCAGATTTAGATTTCACACAATTAGCGACAAAGGCGGGAACAAAATTGCTGGATACGGTTGAAATGTCGTGCCAAGAAGCAGCGTGGTATCTCTTAAATTTGCACATGAGCGAGGCATCTCGTAAGTGTGAATACATCCCGACGACCTGGCCACACGATCGACACCGCGATCGTAAAACCATCAAGCGCATGACAGAGGAAGGTTTATCCAATACTTCTACGGATATCTGGTGCGAAAACAGTGTCGAGAAATACGAATCCAGACCAGAGACTTTAGCGGACGTTTCACTCGCTCAATTTACAGCATGGTACGTCAAAACCAGAAAAGGCGAATGGCAACGTCGAAAAGTACCGAGAATAGTTCGATACGTTAATTACGAACCAACGAAAAAGGACGACTACCGACGCGAACAATGCTTACTGTACGTACCGTTCCGCAACGAAGAACTCGACCTTCTGGACCAACATCAGTACAGAGAATTGTACGAGACACACGAATCCAATATACTTGACGCTAGAAAAGAATTTGAATCGAGAATTGACATCGACGCTGTGCTTGCGGAATGTCATCGACTCTTTATAGAGGACGACGACTCTGGTGAGGATGAAGGGGTCAATGAATACATTGCTTCACAAGTCGTTCACGACGACTTCGTCCAAAAGGTGCGCGACTCGGTCAACGACGATATGATGGCTCGTATAATGGAACGAATGTCGGTGATAGTGCGTAAACGCGAAAGCGTACTAACGTCACAGGAATATTGTGGTATGATGCGTCAAACCAACATGCTACAGAGAGAACTTATACTCGAAGTAATACACAGAATTTTTATCGATGGTCAGCGTAAACCCCTGCAAATCTTCTTTACAGGACCAGCGGGATGCGGTAAAACGTTTACAATGAAAGCAAAGATGGAGACGTACAACCGTTTCTCTAAAACAGGCAACAACATCTACAACGCTTATGTGGCTACAGCGTCGACTGGTGTGACCGCTGCTGCAATTGGTGGCGCAACAGTTCATTCAGCCTTCCGCATTTCAAACAATTCAAATGCTGGTGGATTGAAGACTGAAACACTTAACCAGTTTCGCGCAGCATTTACCGACGTCAGGGCAGTCTTTGTTGACGAGTGTAGTATGATTGGCGCAAAACTACTTGAACAGATTGACTCGCGCATGAAACAAATTTTCCACGAATTCGAAGAACCATTTGCCGGAAAAGATATGACCTTTTGCGGTGATTTAAATCAGTTACCAGCCGTCCGTCAAATTCCAATTTACAAACGCACTAGATTAAATTTCGCAGTTGATACGGTGTGGCATTCGCTCGAATACTACCCACTTGAACAAGTGATGCGTCAATCGAACATTATCTTTTCGAGCGTACTTACAAAAATAGGAAACTGCTATGCGCTAACGAAAGACGAAATAGAATATATAGAAGCACGCTTTATCGATCGTCCTAGTGTAGACCAAAAGCATCCGACAGCAATTCGACTTTTCCATACCAACGCCGAAATTGATACATATCACGCGAATACAATTGTGTTGACAAATAATTGTGTTTTCACTTATTACTTAACAAAAAGAAAAATTAATTAGGTACGAACTAAAGTAAATAGGAAAAAGAAGACACAAGAATAACTGCCTTCCAAACAGTTCCAAGACAGTTTACAAACTATCTCCAACAAGCAATATACCATGGAAGAGCCTCATGATGGATAATAGTTATCTGCAAACTTACACACCTAAATCATTACATATATACACACCAGAGTGGTATACAGAGTTCGGGGACCTCAGGAATAGAACAATTATAGCTTACATGCTCCTGATGAGGCCGAAGGGCGAAAGCGTTTGAGCAATAAAAAAAATCTACAAATGGGAGACGTCGCTGTATTACTCCCTCCCCCACAACAGTCTACTATCTTCATCCAGTTCAACCTGATGAAAACTAGACTGAAGGTCAACAGTTGATAAAAACGAGGTGTTTCTGCATTGTTGCAACAACGAATCTAATGATTGTGGACTGCGTTAATCTGGCAGGTATCTTAAATTTTAATAACGCGCATCCAGACCAATTCGAATTTTCCCATTCATTTCTTCAATACTACTATTCTATCCAGAAACCAGACGGATGAACGTCCTCCTTTCAAATCATGATGTTTGTACACTGATGATGTGTTGTATAGTATGATGAAAACAGGAAATTCCAATTCCTGCTGAGATGAAATCATTGGAGAACGCAACATAACTGATTTATATGATGGTGATAGCTTAGAAGAAAACACTGACGTAGAGCTGTATCATACAAACCATAAAACATTTTGTCAAGAAGAAGTGGCCTGTTCCTCTACAAGGCCTTAACCACCAGGACCATCAACGTGGTCAATCTCGGATTATATTCAACAAGTGAAATTATGGAGATTCAAAATTCAGAATTCAGTTTCACAAGAACTTTATACATGCATTATTATGACCGATGCACTCATATTTTGATTAACATATGACCGCTGTTTTTATCCTTCACTTCGAATATAGCTTTGCTAGAGAATTCAAGCGTTTGCCTTTATAAACTAATTTCAGTGTTTGTGAAGTTTGTAATTTTCCATTGGAAAAGATATTGAAGAGGAGTATTGATTCGAGTTTATGAATCAAGGTGAGCAAACTTTTATCCTTTGAAATTAACACGATATCGAAATCCGAGGGATAGAGTTTTTGGATACGGCTGCTAAAGAGTTGAGAGCTGCCGTTTTGCGTTGGAAGCAACTAGGTGGCTGTAAGTGATTGTTGAAGCTCTTTATTGGAAATAGGTGTTGACAAATAGATTTTGAATGAAGAAGTAAAGTAAGGGCATGACGGCATGTCATACTGGTAACTAGGATTATTGAAACAATAAAAAAATTCATTCGCTTCTCAGATCTCGTTCGAGTAATTTTGTCCTAATTTAAAAATCTATTTTATTCTAATTTAATATCATTCTTCTGGTTCCTCAATTTTGATAGTTCTGCATTCCAAATCTAATTTAAATTTGTGTGGTATCTTTCCACAAAAGTGACTGGAGTGATACCCCACATTTGGTGACCCCTTTCAAAATTAACATGCTGCATGGAGATGGAGATCAGTTTCTGCCTGCTGAGGAAGGTAACGAAGCCTGCCAGGTAAACATCAAATTACCACCTTTCTGGCCACAGAAACCAGACATTTGGTTCTGCCAAGTAGAGACAATATTTAAGTTGAGAAGAATTACTTCAGAAAATACAAGATTCGATTACATTTTGGCTCACCTTGATCAAAATTATGTTGAAAATATTTATGATTTGGTTAACTCTACTGCTGCTAATAAGTACACACAAGCTAAAAATAGGTTGATTGGAATTTTCAAATAGAGTGAATATTCTAAAATCAAGAAAACTACTAGCGGTTTAGAATTGGGAGGCATGAAACCAAGCCAACATTTACATAAGATGCGTTCATTGGCTGGTGTTTATCTCTACAGGCTCAGGAATGATTTTTTGAAGTTGTCAAAAAACCGGAGACATTTTCCGGAATTTGGAAAATTCATAACTACCTCCTCAATAATAATTTTCAAAATCTAAATGACTAAAATGCACTTGACTATATTTGCTACCTACAGGAAAAAAATTTGTTTTATTTGAGCAAGTAGTTTTGGAAAACCAGGGGCAAGAAAATGGCTCTGCGGAGTCAAAATACTGTAGAGTACTGTATTTATTTGACAAAGCATTCTCACGTAGTCGTTATACTTTGGTTATTTTGCGTTTCTCACTGTTTGTATTGCCTTCTAGTAACTTATGTTGCCTAACGTGGTTTTCAGATCCAGAATGGGCTTCATACAACATCGGCATATTTGTTTGCACGAGATGTGCAGAGACGCACAGAGGGATGGGGACGCACATTTCCAAA